>LPNX010804209.1:19087-32820 GCA_001517045.1 Pseudotsuga menziesii
TAAGTGGTGTGCGTGTTCTATAGGACTTTCCGACTGGAAATGTCTCTCTATGTCGCTTGCCAAAAATGCAGCCTTCACAAACCCTCTCTGGTCTGTCGATCAATGGTAATCCCTTCACTATATTCTTTGTGTGCAGTAGCTTTAGCCCACCAAAATTCAGATGTCAAAATTTGAAATGCCACAACCAGGATTCATCCTGAACTTCTGTCTAAAATGCAGCTTGCAAATTAGCGCTGCAATTTTCTCTCTTGTCGAGGATCTCGACTGTTTCTTCACTTTCTGCCTTGAATGCAGCTCCTGTCTTTGTCTTCCCTTTTATGTTGGGAACTATCCTCAATGGAAACAAGCAGTTGCTTGTCATTGGCACTTTTGTTATCACCTGGTCGCTTAGATGCTTATCTTTGATCACACAGTGTTCATCTTCCATGTAGACTCTGTAGCCTTTTTGTAACAACTGTCCAATGCTTAACAAATTATGTTTCAGACCTTCGGCATGATAGATATCAGGGATATA
Organism: Pseudotsuga menziesii; assembly: GCA_001517045.1. NCBI lineage: Eukaryota > Viridiplantae > Streptophyta > Pinopsida > Pinales > Pinaceae > Pseudotsuga > Pseudotsuga menziesii. The sequence continues at coordinate 19,602 of LPNX010804209.1, forward strand.
CTTACTTTCCCCCTGTTTGGTTAGAATATCAACAGTGCCTTTTCCTAAGACAGTAACTTGGTCATTATTTCCAAGTGTAACATCAGTTTTAACTGAAGTGTCTAAACTGGAAAACAGATTCAAATTACCAATCATATGGTTGTTGCAGCCTGAATCTAAGTACCATATGTCATGTGGACTTTCTTGAACAGCATTGCATTCAAGTGGAGATGTCGATGCCATTAACATTGCACCTGTCGAAGTGTTGGTGCTGGTCAACTGACTTGGGCTTTGCCTTTCTTGGTCATATTGCTTCTTTCTGCATTCATATGCATAATGACCAAACTTCTTACAGTAATGACATTGAATTTTTTATTTATCAAACCTCTGGCCACTTGGCTGACTTGGGTTCTGGTTATCTCCTCTGCCATCGACATTTGCAGGATTTCTGCCTCGTCCTCCTCTTGAAGAACTTCTTCCTCTGCCTCTGAAGTTGTTTCTCCCCCTTCCTCTACCATGGCTTATGGATGACTGTGCTGCAAATGCACCTTCCAATGATGTCTGTGATATGCTGATTCTGTGTTCATGATTGATGAGTGAAGCTTGCAGCTCATCAATGGTAAATGTCGACATGTTTGTGTGTTCCTTTAAGGTCACAACCAAGTTTTCAAATCTTGGGGGAAGACTTCTGAGAATTTTTTCAACAACCCTTTGGTATGATATGGCTTCTCCATGATATTTCAGTTGGTTTAACAACCTAACAACTCTGGTGTAGAATGTGTCTACATTCTCTGAATCTTTCATGGACAAAGATTCAAAATCTTTTTTCAGAATCTGCAACTTGGATGTCTTTACCTTATCCAAACCTTGATAGGCAGTCTCCAATGTATCCCATTCTTCCTTAGCATTAGTCTTTGCTACTATTATTGGGAGTATGCTCTCATGCATAGCTTGATGTATGAAAAACTGAGCTTTTCCATCTTTCTTCCTATGTTCTCTCAAGACATCTTTCTCAGCCTGTGTGAGATTGTTATATGCTGCCATGTCTGCTGGTTCTGCATAATCATGCTGGATTATCTCCCAAACATCTTGACCTCTGAATAAAGCCTTCATTGTTAAAGACCAATATTCATAATTCTTTCCTGTAAAACTTGGAGGTTGCAATGAACCAGAAGTGGAAGCCATTTTTAATTTTTTTAATTAACTTTCCTTAGAAAATTATTTCCACTTTTTAAGAAAATATTTCTTTCCTAAAATCTTGGGCTGATATAAACCTTGCTATGATATAACCTTGCTCTGATACCAGATAGCCAAAACCAAGCCGACTAAACTTGAGTTTAGGGCTCAGTCGATATTAAGTTTTAATTTTCACTTTTCACACCGATCACTTTACCATTTTTCTAGTCGGGTGAAACTTGTCTATGTCCTACTAGTCAAGTTTATAAATTTTAGTCGGTCCTTCACTCGACCAAAATTACTTCGACTTACTTGTCCGACAGGTTTTTACCTCGACCACTTGTCACTTCGACCAAGTCAGCTCACTTCATGTCTTCGACTAAGTCGGCTCACTACTTACCTTTGACTAAGTCGCTGCTTCAGTCGGCTGACTCAACCGACCACTCTAGTGGGTTCCGACCACTCTAGTCGGCTCGACCACTCTAGTCGACTTATACAACCGACCACTCTAGTCGGCTCACTTTGGTCTGCATAATATGTTTCTTAGTCTAAAGACTTAAGAAATTACAAATGCTTTTCACCTGTGAGTAAGATGAAGTAAAATATACACATTTACAAATCCAAATAACTTATGAAAAACATATGCCCAAATATGTAGGAAGACTTGAGTCGACCAATGTGCCGTAAAACCAAACATATGCCCAAATATGTAGGAAGACTTGAGTCGACCAATGTGCCATAAAACCTGGAACGTTCACGCGGTGAGATTTTTATGGGTTCTTTGATCTTTCACTTATCAGTAATTGTAAAAGACATTTACAAAAGTAAATCTAGAAATGTGCGGCCAAATAATCATGCATTCAACCACAAACTATTTCATATATTAACTATGCGGAAATAACAAAGTATTACAAACTTGTCGGTTACACACTGGTCGGTCTACACAGCTTGAGCTCTTCGACTAAATCACATGGACAGAAGAAGCTTGAGCTTTGGCTTCTCTTTCTTAGCGTGAGTTCCTCTGCTATCTAATGTCTGTGTTGTCTCTGTTCGAGTGAATTACGTTTCCTACTCGTGGACTTTTCCTTCTTGTCAGACTTACAGACAAGATCTTGACTTGTACAGACTCTGAGAAAGATCTGCGATTAATTACATTTTTCCAAATAGTTGAAGATTCATACCGCAGAGCGCTTTCCCTAGGAATTCCATGGAGAAGTGGATGAGCGGTCGAAGCACACCCCTGAGAATATATATTCATGGCGTCATGGAGAGGAAATTCACCTTCCAGTATTTGACAGACTCGTCGTATCCCCAACCTTGCCTTCGGCTCAGTATTGGAGCACAATAAGCCCAGTTTCAACACTTTCTCCATCTCACCCGCGTCATATTCATTCCCCAGCTTTGGATCTGCCGCATCGAGAAGACTCGCACGGCCGTAGAGTTCCGAGACCCAGTCGATCAAAAACATTCGTTCGATGTTCGTGGATTCATCTATGGGCTTCCTCCCGCACGCCACTTCCAACAGCAGAACCCCGAAGTTGAACACATCCAAGCTGGGCATGGCCTTCCCTGTCTTTGTCAGCTTCGGCGCGATGTAACCCAGTCTTCCCATAACGCGAGTTGTTTCGGGGTTCTTGCTGTGTTCATACAGCCGGGCGAGGCCAAAGTCTCCCAGCCGCCCTTTGAGCTCCGAATCCAGCAACACGTTGCTTGACTTAATGTCTCTATGGATGACCCTGTTCTCCCATTCATCGTGCAGAAAAAGCAGCCCCGCCGCTACGCCCTTCAAGATCGTGTATCGCCGAGGCCATGGCAGAATGGTCGTTGGATTTCCAAATATGTGTTTATCCAGGCTGCTGTTGGGCATGTAGTCGTAAACTATGAACAGCTCCTTCTGCATCCTGCACCACCCCCGGAGAGGAACCAGGTTTCTGTGCTGCATACGCCCCATGGTCGAGATCTCTGCCACGAATCCCTTCATTCCCTCCGTGAACTCCTTCGTTATAGACTTGACAGCGATTTCCTGGCCGCTGCCCGGGAGAACGCCTCTGTAAACCCTACCGAAACTGCCCTGGCCCAAAACGTTTTAGTCCCAGAATTCGTTCATGGTGATGTCGAGCTCCCTGTAAGAGAATCTATGTGGCCTAAACATACGCTCCCATTCTTCGTTCGTTTCTGTGTTCGTGGATCTTTTTTGTTTGTTCTTGGCTATTTTGTAAAACACGGCTGCAACCACCACAGACAAGATAAGAGCCAGACTTCCCACTGTAACGTCGGCTATCAATCCCCAACCTGGATGCTTGGAATTCAAATTACCAAGCGAAGGAAGACGCGAGATACTGATGGGGAGCGCCGGGCCTTCTGTGTTGAAGCTCCACGCAAGAACATAATGGTTTTCGATAAAATTGGACCCTGTAGTCGCTGAAAAGCCAACAAACATTTCCTCTTGCAAAACGTGTTGTAGCTTGATGTGATGAGACATAAGGGGCTTCTGCGGTCTAGGCGAGTCGGCCAACGTTATGCTGACATTGAGCCGGCTTTGAAGATGGTCGTAATCGATCCAGGCCTGTATGTTGCGTCCGCTCTTGAGGCTGAACGAATGAAAATCCTCCCCATCGCAATAACCGGCAGGCTTAGTCTTCTCAGAGACCACGCTGTTGATGTCCACGCCCACGTGATTATCATCCGGGTCAGCAAATTCCACATTCTTAACCGTATCGAACTCCACTGCGAACAAGTGATTGTCTGGTGGCCCGTTGCTGGTGGCGTTAAGCAAGCCCAGATAATAAGTCGGCAGCGCGACTGTGTTAAATTTGTAGGGTGCGACAGTGAAGGCAATTCCGTGCCCGCCTGGGAGAGAGGGGCGCGCGACGATGTTGAAAATGAAGGTAGTGCTGAAGGAGGAAGGCGTCTCGTTGCTTTTCATTTGCACGGGATTTGAATACACCGCCTGGCCACGCATCCAAGACGCCAGACTTGTAAGGCTTAGCGCCGACTGGGAGCGGATGAGTGAAGCATCAGCCTCCAAGATCAAGTTGGTTCCATTATTAAACCCGTCGAACTAAATAGAGATAGGCATAACTGTTATCACAAGGGAGAAGAATACTATCAGAGTGAGGTTGCTCGCGTGTGTTACCAAAACGAGAGAAATACAATTCCAAGAATCCATTTAATTTTTTTCTCTATTAGTACATATCTTATGAATGAACTTATCTTAGTAATGGGTTAGTTTATATATATATTATGAGGTGTAGATTACTTATGGGTTAGAGGCATAGATTAGTTGGTGTTTGTGGGGTTTAGTTTTTATGAATTTTTATATTCAAATTTAATAATAAAAATTTAATTTATACATATATTATGTATTATGAAGTGTAGATTAATTGAAGTGTAGATTAATTGGTCTTTGTGGGATTTAGTTTTTATAAATTTTTATATTTCAAATTTAATAATAAAAAATTTGAGTTTGTAAATACACGATCAACTTGGATAATGATATCTACAAAATAAGCAGAAAGTCGACACACGATTCTTCCTTCCAAGTGGAGAGAAAGTCCACACGCTTTTGAGAAATCCTGAAAAATTAATATTCAGCATCACGTGAGAAAATCCATCGGCTTTCTAGAAATCCCCACAAACTAACATTCAGCAACACGCAACCATTGAATGATTGAATCGTTTTGACAATTATATTAAATGAATCAAAGAAACTACAGTAAATACTTATCTCCCAATTATAAAGGTGTTTCAATTATAATGGCTTTTCAACAACGCTGCAAATACTTTCCATATTTTCTCATCTCACGTACTTTCCATCCTAGAATATGTGAACTAAAAAATCACGTGTCTTCCCCATAGAAACAATTAATATAGTTCAACAAAACTATTATAAAATTCCATTTTCATTTTTTTTTTCAGAGGAAAAAATACCAGTCTTTGATATTCATATGAATCAAAAAGACATATTAAACAACAAACATGAACATGACAGATGGTAGATAGCATTCCAGCCCCACCCATTCAGCAGAAAGATAGGAATGTACAGCATGACAGCCAGCCAATAAAGGATAAAAAACAAAGTCTGATCAATGCATACTTTTCTCATCATCCCTGAATATTCAGGTTAGAAATTTCCGAGAATATCTGAGGTGACCTGCAAACATACATTCCATAGAACGACACAGCTTGCTGAAATGTCTCCCAAATCAGACAATGAAAAGTAAAATACAGAACATGACAACCGAATAATGTAAAAAGTAGATAAAACAGCCATCAAAAAAGTGAAAAATGTCCATCTCCAATGACCTTCCCATCCAATGTTTCAGAGAAATGTTCAGTTCCCACCTCCAATTTCAGATCCTTTTTTGATAGACCATCAACTAGCATATTGTGCTCCCGGAAAATATGATTAAAGGTCACCAGTGGGACAAGTTGCAGCATAGAAAATATATCATCGCAACAATGTTTCAACGTGGGTATTTCAAGGGCAGAAAGTCTTTTTACCCATGAGATAATCACCATTGAATCACGAAAATCATTTGAATGGGAAAACCCATCATATAGCTCACTCAGAGGATAGACCAAAGTGCTAAAAGTTCTGCGCGGGTATTGGTGCTAGTCCCACAGCCCATAGAAAAACTGAAAAAATGGGTCCCACTGAGATAGATCACAAACCTAGCTCCTCCCTCATTCATTTGTGCTGCACCATCAAAGTATGCAACATGAAAAGTATGCTTCGGCTTAGGACCAATCTGTCGGTGAGTTTTTGTTCATTGAGGCACAGGATAAAGGGCTAGATAACTCTCAATCCTCGTAATGATCAGGGAGGCATATGGTTTTCCATTTTCAAAAAGACATTTGTTACGAAGGAGCCACAAGAACCAGAAGACAACAACAGGGATGTAACGAAATGACTCAGTTTGGGCAGTGTTGTTGAACCAATGAGCTAAGAAAGTATGAACAGAGCTGTGTGGGGTGTAAGTGAAACCCAAACTTGTCGAGAAGTGAGTGAAGATTTTCACAGAGAAAGGACACAATAAGAATAGATGTCCACAACCCTCATTGTCACTTTCACAAAATACGCATCTACTAGGACCATTATAACCACGAGATTGCAGATGATCCCAGGTGAGGATCCTGTCCTTTACCAACAACCACCTAAAACAAATTATCTTCAATGGTATCTTCAAAGTCCACAGTAAGAACAAAACCCGGTTTTGTTCCTCTAAAAATTTGGTATGAAAAAGACAGTCATAACCTCGAGCAGCACTAATAGGACCCACGTAATTACCGAAAGACCAAAGGAGCGAATCAGACTCCTCTTTTAACCTTATTCTATTGAATGCCAAACCTCTGATATATAATCTCCATTGTTTACCCCATTCATCACATAGATCAAGCTCCTCAGCAGAAAACCAATGACCAGTAGTGTGACTTTTTGCCTGATTGAGAGTGCATATCCCATAGTCTTCCAGGTATAATCTCAGCTCATCAGACAGGATATAGGAACGGCCTAATCCAACAACAGGGTCCACACCAACACGAACCTCAGTACCATTCCCAACTTGCCAAAGTAAACCTTTCCCAATCCAGTGTAGAGTTTTTAGAAAGCCTTCCCAAATTAGCGAAACATTCCAATGCCTGAATTTTTTAAGTCTGAACCAAGATTGCAGTGTCATATTCTTCATATATTTTGCCTTTAGAAGATGATTCCATATTCCAGAATTGTTCAATACACACCAAAAATTCTTCATCCTCAGTGATAAACTGAAGAGTGGGAGATGTTTTATTCCCCAGCCCCCCTGCGAAATGGGATGAGCCAACAGGTGCCAATCTGTCATGTGGAACATTTTTTGCTTGGCCGAAGAGCCCCAAAGGAAAGAATAGATAAGTTTTCTAAGCTTTTCCAAAATGGAAGAGGGGATTGGGAAGAGTGCAAACCAATAGACTGGCAAGCTAGAAAGAACAGAACGAACCAGGACCAGACGACCACCCAAAGACAAGAACCGGTTTGACCAATGGTTAATACGTTTCTCAAATTTTGTTATGAGCCAAAGCCAATCTTTGACTAGATAGCCCGAGGGCTTCAAGTAAAAACCAAGGTAAGTGAACCCATGATCGAGGTGAGCAAATCTGAAGGGAATGATGCCTAAAATTCTTCCCAGCAAAGCTTCATCCAAATCATAATGAAGGAAACAAGAATTATCCATATTGATCTTCATGCCAGAGGCATCACAGAAAGTTTCAAGTAAGACCTTAAAAGCTATCCAATCCTCAAATGTGCCCATCCCGAATAAGATCACATCATCTACAAAGAGTAAGTGTGTGAGAGAAAGGTTAGCTGAAATCTTGATTCCTTTGATAACACCATTTCGCTTGGCATCTTCGATCAGGAGGCTAAGTCCTTCAATAACCAATATAAAGAGCAACGGGGATAAGGGACATCTCTGTCTAATGCCTCGAGAAGCGGGGAAGAAAGAGGAAGGTGAACCATTGACAAGGACAGCAAAATTAGCCAAAGAGATACACCCCATAATCCAATTCACACCCACAAGTGGGACCCCAATCTAGATAAGAATCAGCTTGATGAATGTCCAATTAACCCGGTCGAAATCCTTAGTCAAGTCCAACTTAAGTATGAGAGCCGATTTCTTCATCAATTTTACAGAATGGAGTACTTCCTAAGTAATGGCTATAGGCTCGTGTATCAGGCGGTTCTTGAGGAAACCAAATTGCTGGGGAGAGATAGACGAGTCTAAAAAGGGCTTGAGTCTCAATGCCGCCACTTTAGAGATCAGTTTATAGCAATGATTGCATAAAGATATGGGCCGAAAATCCCCAAAGTTGATAGGGTGTTCTACCTTTGGTATAAGAGCAATAAAGGTAGAGTTAATAGCAGGGGAAACTTTTCCAAGAAGACGAGAGGATTCCACCAAATTACCCAATGAAGGACCCAGAAGATCAATAAAGAATAAATGAAACTCAACCGTCCAACCATCAGGCCCTGGGGCTTTATCTTTTTTAAAAGTATTTAAAGCCCCCTCTATCTTAGAAAGGGAAACAGGGCTGGTAAAGGCAGAATGATCTTCCCTATAGACATAGGAAGGAAAGAGACGAATGACCTTCAACTGAGCAGAAAGATTGGACAATCTATCATCAGCAAAAATTTCTTTAAAATGGCACAAACTAAGGGCTTTAATGCTCTGATCTTCTGATATCTAGAAACCCTCTTCATCCTGTAAACTCTAGATGGCATTCTAATTTTTCCAGGCCGAAGCCACAGCATGGAAAAATTTGGTATTGGCATCCCCAAATTTGGCCCAAGTAACTCTGCTTTGTAGTCTAGCAGAGTTCAATTCATGATCCAAATGTTTTTGAACTGCTACTTTTAAATCATTCAATCTGCATTGCTGATCCTGGGCTAATATAGCAGATTGAGACGAGAGAAGAAGGGAATTTATTTCTTCTTCCAATCTTACAGCAATGTCCTTCAATTTTTGAGCCTCCGCCTTAGTCCAAACTTTTACCTTCTCTTTCAATAGGCGAAGCTGAGAAGAGAGAACAAGCATAGCATCCAATGAAGAATCCGTTGGGAGGGAAGGCCATGTATTACGAATCATATTAACAAAAGCCTCATTTCCAAGCCAGGTATGGTTAAATTTATAAGGGTAAAGACATGGACTTTGTGGATCACCCCATTCAAGCAAAACTGGGAAATGATCATAAATGCCGCATCTATGAGCCCATACGTGGTGTCTTGGCAAACAACTAATGAGTTGTTCTGACAGCAAAAAATGATCCAGTCTTTTGGAAATGCCATCTTCCTCCGCCCTACCATTTCTCCAAGTTGGACCGGCATAGGAAGGAGCAAGATCCACAAGATGATGATCAGTGAATAAAGAGGAGAGGAAAGGGCCCAAAGGGTCAAGAAGAGCTTTTGTACCCCATATTTCAGAGGCATTCAGAGTAAAATTTAGATCCCCAGCAAGAATAAGGTTAGGTAGCGAGAGGATATCTCCTGAAGCTACAGCATTCCAAAAAGTATCCCGATGAAGGTAAGGCCCATAGACATTTAGTATGGAGAAAGGTAAAGACGACCCCCGCAACGAAACTTTAAGAAAAATACCCGCCACCGTATGAAAAGATTTACATCTAAGCACCTTTGGGTTCCAGCCTGAGAGGATGCCTCCTGAGAGCCCTGTAGAGTCGAGTGCACAAAATTCCCACCCAGGACACAGCTTGGAGAAGGCATAGAGAGCCGAGTAAGTGCTGGTCATAGTTTCCTGTAGGAGCACCACATCCGGGGAAAGTGACAAAAACAACCGGCGGAGGCTTTTCTCTTTGGCTGAGCCTCCTAACCCTTGAACATTCAGTGAAAGAATACGCATCAGGTATCCGAATGTGGAGGGGTCAATGCTGTAAGGACCCTTTGGTTTGAGGATACAGTCATATGAGCCACGTTCTTCAGATGGGTGGATAAAGGAGTATAAGGAGCAGGAGCTAGAGACTCAGTTAAGATCGACGAAGGTTTTTTTTTCCTTCTAATGGTGACATTTTCAAGCCGAATGGAATCAAGGGGAAGAACCGACGGCGACAGGGGTGTCTTATCTGAGAAGATGTTCAAAGATTTGTGGAGTGAAGGATTGGAAAAGGATGGAGAATCAACAGGGCTATGGGGAGGTGAGGTGGATAAAGGACCTGAGGGAACAAGTGGTGGGAAGTCTGATGGCGAGAAAAGGGGTTGGGCGAGTCCATCATCCAGCACCGAAATATTTAAAGGAGAAGCTTCAGAAGGGGTAAATACACAGCTAGAATCCACAAGGAGAACTTCATCATCCCTGATAATGGGAGCGTGGATAAGAGCAGAATCGAAACCGCGAGAGTTCGACGGAGAAGGGGAGGGAGACCCCTCGCTCTCGGAATGTGGAATATGGGACAAACCCAACCCACCCCCCCGAGGAGATATATCGGTTAGAGCCATCTTCAGAATGGGAGAAGTGGGGGCAGACACTCGACCTGCAGCCTCAGCCTCCCTGTCAATGGGAGTAATAAGGGAAGGAATGGGGGGACCAGAAGAACTCAAAGAAGGGGCATGTAGTGGGATCGACAACCCCGAGTCAACAGAAGGTGAGGCATGTGACAAGTCAAACCCATCAAGCCAATCAGTAACAACCTCCGCAGTCGGGATATTGGGGCTCACCAAGGGTATGCCAGGGACCGTCGACAGCATGGGGGAACATCCTGGAACAAACAAATCCAAGTAGGCGATTTCTTAATCATATGCATCATCGAATAAAGCACAAGCATCTTTCAGATGATTGAAAGAAGACAGTGGAAGAATCGAGGAACGTCTTACCTTATCATGCCCCAGCACCAATATGGGAGACATCTGTTCAACGTGGGGAGAGAGAGAGCTCGGAGAATGAGATGAAAGACGAAGCGATGGGAAACTTCGTCTTAAATGCCCAATCCCCCGACAGCAGCTACAACGAAAAGGAACACCTTGATAATCAATTCTTTGTGATAGAAGGCGCTCATTGCATAGTATATCAATGTCAGCCAGCAGACCGTAGGAGGTGTCGATTTCCACCAAAATTTTTGCAATCCTTTTGTTGAAGGCATTCATAAAATCCTCATCAACCGCAATAAAACGATCGATCGTATTTCCAATACCTTCCAGGATAGCACGGTTCTAGAGCGGAAAGGGCAGTCCTGGTAAAAGAGTCCAAAGGTGTCTCTTTTTTATCCTTTCATGAGTCGGATCAAAGTGCACATGCCACCTATCAAGAACCAAAGAGCCCTTGCCAACCCTCCACGGCCTATTTAATACAGAGGTAGCATGCCCATGCTCCAAAAAGACGAACACTATCCACCCACGGACTAAGAGGCTAATGGCAGGTACATAATTCAATAATGGCTTCCACCGCTCCGTGGCCCACTCAACCCACTGTTTCTTGTCCAAAGATGCATATTCAAGCCTCCCAATGAGAGCCCAGGAGCACAAGGCTTCCACTCTGTCAATATAAATATCTCTACCAACCACATATCTTAACTTTCCCTCCCTTGCCTTAAGGGTTTTTGACTTCCTTCTACGTCTATAATGGTCTGCAACACCACCAGCCGAAACTTCCGTCGGCCTCTCTATGGAATCTGGCATAAAGTTACATGGAGGGAGACTAACAAAAAGCCTCGAAACGAACCCAAGCACGAGAGGGACAGAGCTCGACCCAGAGTCAAACCCTAGTTAAGGGAACCACCAACCAAAAACCCTTCTTCAGAACCCAGTAGGAATACGAATGAGCTTCCCAATACCCTGGTGCTACCCTAGTTAAGGGGCTTTCCGCCTACACCCAGAAAAAACAAAGGAAACCCAGGCCACTTAACCACCCCCTTAACCACCCAGAAAACACACAGACAATGACAGGCACGAGAACATACTAAACCCGGCTAACCCGGAATGGACCCAATAGAAATCATTAGTCAACCCATCCGCACCGAGTCACGAGCTGGGAATCCAAACCCAGAAAACCAATCATACCACCATGCGGTTAAAGCGACAGAACAAGCAAGGTCAACCCTGCATCCCGAAGGCAGAAGCAGGCATAAGCTTCTAGAGGCCCGAGAGAAGAATAAACAGTACTAACGAAGGACAAGTAGCAAGGTCACCCATTTTGCAAACACCAACTACTATTTACAATTCCCACTTGTTTATGCTGGTTGGTACTAATCCTCATCTATGAGGAGGGACTCCAGCTGTTGATGTATGCCAAAGGGCCCGGGCTATTGCAAAACAAACGCTAAACAGACCAATTGATGCCTGGAAAACAATGCGAAAGCGGGGGGAGCTAGGACACTAAACAGGAAGAGAAGCCAAACAAATTGGCTTGAAAAAAACAAAACCCACACGTCTGACCTAGAAAAACCAAAAGGGGCGCAAAGAGGAACGTTCAATGGTGTTCCATCAAACCTGTAATCACGGCCACCCTCTCTAACATCAGTTCAATAGCCCAGCAAGTGGCAAACCAGGGCTTCCATCACTCTACGCAACACAGGAAACCCTCGCCCGCCATCGCCGCCTGGTCCTTCCTCCATCAAAAGAATAATGCCTCCACTTATTACAAAGAGTTCAAATTCCACTTTCATTTCATGAAAGAGGAGGTACATGTGTACATAGTCTCCTACCTGATTCATAGTTTTGAACCTTGCTTGTACCAATCATCATTTAACTTGTGCATAAAACCAAAATTGTATTTCTTACTCAATTCGGAACAATCAAATGTAAGACATTTTCTCTTTTTACAGATGCAATATATTTATAAAATTATTGAAAATAAATTTTGAGGCTTGTTTATATTATTAAATTAATACACTTATACAAATGGTTAAAAGATAGTGATGAAATCAAATATACTTTGAAATTTTTTTGTGTATTTTTTTAGTTAAATATGTTTAATTGTGTGTTATACATACCTAGCTACATGTTATCACCAACAATCTTCATATTATCTATTTCTCAATTATCAGTTATATTTTATATTCTTTTTTCTTTTTATCTCACATTGTTCTAGTTATCTGCCATGAACACTTGGTTATCCGTTCATCAGGTATGAGTTATCCATGTATTGTTACTAATTATCCATTCATTAACTAGCTACCAATTATTTTTTATATATATTTTTTATAATTGTTTATTTTGAATTTTGAATGCCATAGAATCAATCAAAGTCGACAATACACTTGTCTCATCCTAGTTTGTAGATGAAGAAAACATAGGTCATAGTCCACCCCAAATCTCAAATAAAAATGACCTAACTAGTAGAATCACTTAGTTTGTGGTTGGTAAAGGAAGATAAACCGCAAGTTAAGTACCATTAAATTATATGTTATTCATGTTCAAGTACAATTTATTCATTTATCATATTCACTTATTTTTATATTATTTTTTATCCTTCGCAATCTTCTAGTTATGTACCATGAGTTATTGGTTATCCATTCATAAGATACGAAATCTTGAGAGTACATTGGTCTCATCCTAGTCTAAAAATGAAAAGGCATACCTAAAAGT
>LPNX010804213.1:0-48222 GCA_001517045.1 Pseudotsuga menziesii
GGGTGGCAGGACGGGGCAAGGAGAGGAGGTCGTAGCCTCCTTCCGGTAGAAGCCGGTAAACTAGGGAGTGGTAGCTTCCTTCAGGTTGTAGCCTGTAAAAGAGGGGGTCGTAGCCTCCTTTCAGTTGAAGCTGATAAATTGAAGTCTATACAGATGTACTTATCATCCAGTTATTTCTGGACAACTATTATTAAAAGGCTTCCGTGGTTTTACCCCCAGGACTTGGGTTTCCACGTAAAAATCTTGTGTACTGTGCATCTTGTTATTTTCATGATTGTTAATGATATGCTGCTATGATTGGAGATTAGCATCTTGCTTTTGATCAGATAAATTTTTATAATTGGCAAATACTGATTCACCCCCCTCTCAGTATTTTATGCTTTATTTTGGTGATTAAAGTAAAATAAATACTTACTCTACGCTCTCCTAAGTATCCTGAAAAGGGGAAAGAGATTCGTGGTAGAATTTAATTAGAAAATCTTTCCTTTTGTTTCTGCAGTATTTAAAATAAACCCCCTTGCTCTCCCGTGTATGGTTCATGGATAACGGTTTGCCCGAGTACTGAACTTGGAAAGAGATTCTTGGGATTTATATTTTCTAATCAAACAAATTTTGTTCAAAAAATATTTAAAACCAACAAGGCCCTCATCCTCGTATGCTCTAGTTCCATTGCAGCTTCGTTTGATCAGTTGGTTGTATCATAAAAGGATTTGGGTGACTAGTAATTAGTTTTTATCTTTTAATACATCTCTTGAACAACGAAAATCCAGCGTTGTGTTTTGCTTCGTGTGGGGAAATTGTGCAGAGGAAGCGGGAACTACTGAAAAGCGGCCGCGGGACCCCATTAGGCTACATCCTTGTTTGTGTAGTGTTGAACAACCCCCCATGACTCCATTCAATCCACATTTCCTCGTGTGCTACCACACTTGGTGAGTCTAGACATATTCCATGTACCTTCGTGGTATATCGAGAATCCCCCTCCTTGCTAATAATCCAGATAATTACCACATTAATAAAACCGACCAAGAATTTACCCACTACCTTAATTACTCATCTAATAATATAAAATTTACCAACCGAGACACGACAATACTTTCACTGAGACTAAACTAGCAACCCACATTGGCAAAGCACTTTCTTTATTTTGGCACTGATCCAGTCTGTTATACTTTGCATAATTTAATTCCGCATTGTGTCTTGAATATTGTGTGTCTATTTGACTAAGGGTTGCACAAGTATTTTACTTGCAATAATTGGTGGGCAATATTTAAATTCATTCCATTTTAAAAATCCTAGAAAATCTGTGTTTCCTACTTTCATAGTTAGAATCAACCTTAGATTTATATTTTATAAGGTCCACCCCCCTTGGCTTCGCTAGGAGTTGGCCTAAACGAACAAGATGAGTATCAGGTGATAGCACTTGGCTCGAGCTTGCCCCCAAGGTCGCACCCAGTGGCTTGAAGATTTCTGCCACGTTACCCGAGGTGAGAATTATGCGGCAACACCCCCACTTGTGTTGAATTATTGTAACTTTGAAGTGTATTTACTTATTATCCCCGATGTTCCTATCAGGAGAATCATTTGTATTTCATTATACCTCGATGTTCCTATCGGGAGATTTACTAAGAGTCATGAGGAAATTCCCTTCGTTGTAAGTCGGGTCATTAGCACCCTAATTAATATAATATTAAGTTGTTTGTGTCCTCCTAGAGAAGTCGACCTAGTGAATTTTATTGGGACCGACTTGGTGGAGTGAATTGTCAAGTGAACGAAAGAATATAAATAGAAGTGAGGCTCTCCTCATTTCTACACACTCACACTCACTTGTGTAGCGCATAAGAGAGAGAAATAGTTGTAGCTGCAAGGAGGAGAAAGATTAGTCTGGGGTTTTATCTTTTATCTTTTGATCATCTATCTTGAGGAAGCTTTTGTTGGGTTTTTCCCATTAGGGTTTTCCCAAGATAAATCTGTGTTGATCTTGTGATACTGTTTCTTTCAGTGATCCTGTCTATATGCTTTTGTTATGAAATCGAAATTGAATGCTTTTGTTATGAAATCGAAATTGAATGCTGATAATCTAGCTTAGCATATGGAATCTTAACATGGTATCAGAGATAACCTGAATAGGACAGCTTTCACAAGGTGAAAAAGCCCTCTCTCTCTTTTCGACAAGAAATTAGGGTTTTGGGAAAATTTTGAGTTTTTGAAGAACTGGCTGCATGGAAAGTTGTGCCCTCCTAGAGTGCATCTTCTGAGCCTAGGATCAAAGTTTTTGGAGGAGCAGATCTCCTGGGAAGTCAAACCCTTGTTTGACACTGCACTCGAAAATTGCTAGAAGCTGCAGTGCTGAATCTCGCAAGTCAGATTTGAAAGGTGAAGACTTGAGATCTCCAGAAACCAAGTACACCAGTCAACTCGCCTCAGTCAAGCGCATCTCCTGGTAAGTTCAGCTTCTCATTCCTCAGAATTTCATTTTTCAGTGATCTCCTGACAAAATGGCCTCAAGCACCAAGCTTGAGGACAAACTAGAAGACATAGAGAATTACAAAGCATGGAAATACAGAATTGGTCTCATTCTCAAGGAGAATGATCTTGAGAAATATATCTAGGATGAAGTTGCAAAACCTGAAGAGGCTGAAGCTAAGGAGAAGCACAGAAAGGATCTGATTAGGGCACAAAGAATTATTGCTGATTCCATCAAGGATCACTTGATCTCTCAAGTGTCATCCAAGAAGACTCCGAAAGAAATGTATGATGCCCTATCCAGAATGTATGAAGGAAGAAACATCAACATAAAGATTAATCTAAAAGCTCAATTGAAGAGCACCAAGATGAGTCATGGAGAATCCATCCGAGACTACTTCACAAGGGTCTCCCAGTTCAAGGAACAACTAGAAGCCATTGGAGACAAACTTGATGAAGATGAATTGGTTATGACTGCTCTCAATGGTCTCACTAGACCCTGGGAGTCATTCATCCAGATGATGTGTGCCAGGAAGGAAAGCATGAAGTTTGATGTTGTATGGGAAGATTGTATTCAAGAGGAGACTAGAGTGACAAATAGAGAAGCTCTACTGAAAGAGGATGATAAAGCCCTAGCCACCCATACAAAGAGAAGAAGAAGTCAACCCAACTTCAAGAAGGGAAACCACAAGGAGTCTCAACCTCCTAGAAGGTTCCAGAAAACAAGAGAAACTCTCCCCAATAAGGACTACTCTAGCTTTTAATGTTTTCATTGTGACAAGATAGGACACATTACCATAAATTGTCCTTTGAAGAGACAAGAATACAAGAAGAGGAACAACAACAACAAAAGACATCATGCACATCTAGTTGAAGATGAGGATGATGAAGAAGAAGAGGAAGGACCTCCAAGAAAGCAAGCAAGAGAAGAAGATGCAGAAGAGTATGTACTATAGTAGGAGATGACTATCAATATCCAATCAAAGGAATTGGTGAAGCAACCTACAAGCTTGATTTAGGAAATCCCCTGAAGCTGAAGGAAGTCTTATATGTACCAAGTCTAAAGAAGAATTTACTTTCTATCTCAGCTTTAGATAAGAAAGGATTCAGAGTTGCATTCATAGATGGCCAAGTACTCATGTGGCTGAAAGGAAAGTCAATTGAAGATGCAGTTGTCATCGGTGAAGAAGAAGGAGGCCTGTATAAACTCAAGGGACATTCAGAAACAACTGTTGTTCATGAGTCTCCTAACCCTAGTGAACTGTGGCATAGAAGGCTTGCCCACATCAATTACAAAGCACTACCTCATGTGAACAAAGTAGTGACGAGATTACCAGACTTGAAGATCAACCATGAAGGCATTTGCAAAGGATGTGCGAAAGGGAAGAATATCAAGAATCCATTTCCCAAGAGTGAAACAAAAACTAAAGGTACGTTGGAATTGATTAATTTAGATGTGTGTGGTCCAATGTCCTCCACATCTTTGAGTGGTTTTGAATATTATATTACATTTATTGATGACTATTCAAGAAAGACTTGGATATACTTCCTGAAAGCAAAGAGCGAGGTGTTTGGGAAATTCAAGGAATTCAAAGCCTTGATAGAGAATATTTCAGACAAAAGAATCAAGACACTTCGATCAGACACTGACGGAGAATATACTTCAAAAGAGTTTGAAGCCTTTTGTAAAGATGCTGGAATCAAGAGGGAACTAGCTACTCCCTACAATCCTCAACAAAATGGTGTTGCGGAAAGAAAGAACAGAACCATCATGGAGGCAGTGAAGACAATGATACATGATCAAGATCTTCCAATGCATCTATGGGCAGAAGCAGCAAGAACTGCTGTCTATTTACAGAATAGAATATCTCACAGTGCTCTTGGATTCAAGACTCCAGAAGAGATGTTCACAGGAAAGAAGCCTGAAGGTAAGTCACCTCTCAAGATATTTGGCTGTCCAGTATATGTTCATATACCCAAGGAGAAAAGAACCAAGTTGGACCCCTCTAGAAAGAAAGGGATATTTGTTGGATACTGTGAAGTATCCAAGGCATTTAGAATTTACATTCCTGGATTCCATCACATGGAAATCAGTAGAGATGTAACATTCGATGAAGAAGCAGCTCTCAAGAGATCCAAAAAATGTCAACATGAAGAAGTTTATGAGGAAGATGCGCCTCCCAGAAATGTAGAGGCTACATTCCTCCCTGACAATGAAGCACCTGAAGATCATGATATGACAGAACCATAAGAACCCCCCACGATGAAAATATCATAGAAGAGAAAGGATGCTTGGGTAAGAGAAATTATACAAGAAACAGAAAGATATGGAGCTCCTGAAGGCTCCACTAGGATGAGCAAGAAGCCCAAGACATTTTCCAACTATGTAGCTTTGATGTGTGATCTTGTGGATCAAGAACCTACAAACTATGAAGAAGCTGTACATAAGAAAGAATGGGTAGAAGCAATGACGGAAAAATACCGGTCAATAATGAAGAATGATGTTTGGGATATAGTTCCCAAACCAGAGGGCAAGAGTGTAGTATCCTCCAAATGAATCTACAAAATAAAACATGCAGCTGACGGAAGTATAGAGAAGTACAAGGCAAGATTTGTGGCTAGAGGTTTCTCTCAGAAAAAGGGAATTGATTATGAAGAAACATTTGCTCCAGTAGCACGGTATACTTTGATTAGAGCTATCATGCCACTTGCATCCATGATGAAGTGGGACTTACACCAGATGGATGTGAAGACAGCCTTCCTGAATGGGTGTGATTGAAGAAGAATTATACATAGAACAGCCACAAGGATTTGAAGTTGAAGACAGACGGACTCACGTATGCAAGTTGAAGAAGGCCTTGTACGGTCTGAAGCAAGCTCCTAGAGCTTGGAATGGAAGGATAGATAGTTTCTTGACGAGCTTGGACTTTACCAAGAGTAAATCCGATCCTAGCCTTTACTTCAAGGTTATAGAAGATGAACCTGTCATACTATTACTGTATGTGGATGATCTATTTCTGACAGGGAATAAGAAACAAATTGTGGAATGCAAGAAGAAGCTTGCTGAAGAATTTGAGATGAAAGACCTTGGGTTAATGCATTATTTCCTAGGTCTGGAGGTATGGCAGAACTCAGAAGGAATCTTTCTCAACCAGGGAAAGTATGTAGTAGAAATCTTGAAAAGATTTGATATGTTGGAATGTAAAGCCATGGCCACACCCATGGATACCAACCTGAAGTTGCTGGCTGATGAATCATCAAAGTTAGTGGATGTGACTCAATACAGACAGATTATTGGGTCGTTGATGTATCTAACAAATACCAGACCAGACATTTGTTTTGCTGTGAACACCTTGAGTCAGTATCTAGTTCAACCTAGACGTGTTCACCTGATAGCTGCAAAACATGTGATGAGATATCTGAAAGGGACTATAGACTTTGGTCTATACTATGATGGAAACCATGATTACAGATGCAGATTGGGCTGGAAGTGTCTCAAATAGAAGAAGCACATCAAGTGGATGTTATAGTCTGGGGTTTGCTATGATTTCATGGTTTAGCAGGAAACACTCTAGTGTTGCTCTTAGCACGACTAAAGCAGAATATATAGCAGCTTGCTCTGCTAGTTGTGAAGCCATATGGCTTCGGAAGGTGATGTCAGGTTTATTCAACCTGGAGTTGGATACCACTGTGATTCTATGTGATAACCAGAGTTGCATAAAGATGACAGAGAACCCAGTGTTCCACGATAGGTTGAAGCACATAGAAATCCGGGATTTCTACATTCGAGATATGATGCAGAAAGAAGCCATAAAGCTCTAGTGTGTAAGTACCGATGAACAAGTTGCTGATGTGTTGATGAAGCCTTCGTCCCGAGTAAAGTTCGAATACTTTCGAGACAAGCTTGGTGTTGATCAGAAAGACCTTCCCCGAAAGGGGGAGCAATGATGTTGCAGTGGGAGTGTATCATCCCTAGACATTTGTCCTAAAGTGATTCGTAGACTTATGTCTCCTAGAAAGAAGAAGGATTGTATCATCCTTGGACATTTGTCCTAAACTGTATCCGGTGGCTTCGGTCCTCGTGAATGTGGTGGGGTTGTATCATCTCTGAACATTTGTCCTAATCTATATCCGGTGGCTTTGGTCCTCGTGAATGTGGTGGGGTTGTATCATCCCTGGACATTTGTCCTAAACTGTATCTGGTGGCTTTGGTCCTCGTGAATGTGGTAGGATTGCATCATCCTTGGACTTAGTCCTAAAGTGATAGGGAGTGATTGTCCCGTAATTGTATCCGGTAACTTCGGTTGTCAAGAATGTGGTAGGATTGCATCATCCTTGGACTTAGTCCTAAAGTGATAGGGAGTGATTATCTCGTAATTGTATCCGGTAACTTCGGTTGTCGAGAATATGGTAGGATTGTATCATCCTTGGACTTAAGTCCAAAAGTGATCCGAAGACATTCGTCTTTGTATTGTGGATTGCTGATGATGATGCTACTGATCGAAAGATCAGAGTATGATGACGATGATGATGTTGCTGATCGAAAGATCAGAGTGTGACGATGATGTTGCTCAGAGAATTGATGCTACTGATGATGATGATCGAAAGTTCAAAGTATTGTTGATGATGCTGCTGCTGATTGATGAAGACCAAAGTGTTGATGATGATGTTGTCGATCAAAGTGTTGCTGCTGCTGAAGTTGACATTAGAGAGAATTTGAGGTCAAAAATGGGCCTCAAAAGGACCAAAATGTACTATACAAATCAACCAATTACATTCTACTAGATGACATCATCCGCCATGGTTGAGGTGGCATTGCATGAGTTAAGAATGTTTATTTGTCACATTTTCTATGGTGGATGAAAATCCATAGTTAACCAAGGTAGTGGTACAAGTACTTTTAAGTCATAAAGTGAAGTACTCACAATAAAAGTCATTTCACACTTTCTCATAAAATAATATTATTGTTATTTTCAAGTAAATGACTCACAATTCACTTTCTCATAAAATAATATTATTGTCATTTTCAAGTAAAGTACTCATAATTCATAAAAATGTCTTTTCACATTTTTTTATTTTAAATTATGTATTCACTCAATTGTATTTAATATCATAATGTCAAACTAATATATATATATATTTAATCTTGTATTTTTAAAATAAATTAAATTCATGAATGATATTTATATGAAAAAAATATGTTAGTTATGCATATAAATTAATTTCATTTTTGTTTAATTTTATTTACAAGTTCAAGACAAATAAATGTTAAAGGACAATAAATTTTTGGGAATTTACAATGAATCTTAGTCACATCATTCTAGAGTTATTTTATTAATTTTATTTATAGTCAATTTAGAAAAGTAACTCAACCATAGTTATTTATATTGTGCATAAAAAGTAGTGTAGGAGGTGAGTTGTCATATATACCTACCCCTTAAAACCCCTAACTCATAATATTTTAATATATCTTATATTTTTGTAGTACATCTCTTAGGAGGCCCATTTTTGACCTCAAATTCTCTCTAATGAGATGAAGGCTATATGTCAAAGATGTTGAAAAAGCTTCCTATGATTTATAGATGTATCACCTTGATGATGTTGAAGATGATCTCTCTCCTTCCCCTGTTGCTATTGTTGATGTTGTTGTAGAATACCCTTCTCGTTAAGGGGGAGTGTTGAATTATTGTAACTTTGAAGTGTATTTACGTATTATCCCCGATGTTTCTATCGGGAGAATCATTTGTATTTCATTATACCCCGATGTTCCTATCGGGAGAATTACTAAGAGTCATGAGGAAATTTCCTCCGTTGTAAGTTGGGTCATTAGCACCCTAATTAATATAATATTAAGTTGTTTGTGTCCTCCTAGAGAAGTCGGCCCAGTCAATTTTAGTGGGGCTGACTTGGTGGAGTGAATCGTTAAGTGAACGGACGCATATAAATAGAAGTGAGGCTCTCCTCATTTCTACACACTCACACTCACTTGTGTAGCGCATAAGAGAGAGAGATAGCTGTAGTTGCAAGGAGGAGAAAGATCAGTCTGGGGTTTTATCTTTTATCTTTTTATCATCTATATTGAGGAAGCTTTTGCTGGGTTTTTCCCAGGATAAATCTGTGTTGATCTTGTGATATTGTTTCTTTCAGTGATCCTGTCTATATGCTTTTGTTATGAAATTGAAATTGAATGCTGATAATCTAGCTTAGCATATGGAATCTTAACAACTTGGACCTCTTTGTTGGATAGACTCCATGTTGTATGGTGTCTCTGGATTTGGGGTGTGTGGCCTGGTTCCTTCCCTTCTGCTTGCATGATTCCTTGTGGAATGGATGTATAGCCTGTGTCACCGGATTGTCTTACTTTCGTCCTTGAAGCAAGTCATCACTTCAATCATTACAAACATCGGTATAAATGCTCTATCTATTTGTGAAATGAAATGAAATGCAAACACCCGTGATGAAAATTGCAAATAGTTGTGCTTTTAAGCACATGCAAAATCGTAAGAGGGTTGCAAATGAAATCAAAGGCCAATTAAAAGCAGTGGTTAAATGAATGTTAAATCCAAAGATTGTTGGCCATGTTTTGTAATGATAAATTCCTCATGGAGCCCACGAGTTTTGATGTAAGATGGAGTAAGGGACAACTAATTCCAAGTGTTCTATAGGATCTCTTATACTACAGTTGTTTGTGTACTCAACGCAAGGGTCTTAGAAAAGATCCTCACGATCTCATGGAGCCCACGAATTTTGATGTAAGATGGAGTAAGGGACAACTAATTCTAAGTGTCCTATAGGATCTCTTATACTACAGTTGTTTGTGTACTCAACGCAAGGGTCTTAGAAAAGATCCTCACGAAGTTTGAGTGAAGCTTGGAGGTGAATCAAGGGAAACTTTGTTAGAGTCTATTGGAAACCTTCTAAGCACTCTACCCATATGTGAGACACCCCCATTCCCTATTTTCCTCTGTCTTGCATATGTCTAAGTGGATTTCCTTTTTTTCCATGTTGTCTAAAACATCACAATGTCAAGGTTAATAAGTCAAAAACCCCTTGTCCCAGTCTTGTTTCATTCACCTCACCCATCATAACAATTTGACTAAGTTTGTAAGTGAGCATGTATAAAGGACTTCATGAAAAATCATTTATTTACTTTAACGCAAGTCTTATTATTATTGGATTTATTGATGTATCACCATTATCATGTTGCTATTGTTATAGTTGGCTAATAATATGAATAAGAGAGTTATTTTGCATCCCTTATGCACATTGGATTGATAAGATTGCAGTTGAGGCTTCAATATTAATTTTTTTGTGTTGGTCAAACTTAGGTTGACTTGGTCAACACAGGTCTCGGGATGGATGTGGTTATAGTCATTTGACTGTTGTATTTTGATGCCTTTGGAGGCCATTTAGGGCATTCCAGTGCTTTAGAAATGCAAAACTTGGTTCAATACAATGTTTGGGTGAATTTTTAATGAAATAAACTAATTTTTATCAAATTTTGAAAAGTTTATTTGAGGACCATCCACCAAAAGCGTTTTTGGGGTATGAGTAATGAGAATTACCAAGTTGCTATTTTTTTGGAATTTTGGTGCAGTAAGATTTTCATTCCGAGCAGTGAAAAATGAAGATATGGGCCTTTTAAGAATTTACAAAGCATTTCGGGCAAAATGATCAAGTGGCAATGGCTACCTCAGGAAATCGATTTGGCTAATTCATGGCTAGGAAATGGGATGGGATGATTTATTATGGTGTATTTTGGCTCTATGGTATCATTCTCCATCATTGTTTCTCAGCATGGGGTCCACATTTATCATTTTGGTATATCTAGAGAGGACGTCTTCCTTGTTGGGGGTAAACTTCACCATTGTGGCATTTGATATTATTGTTATATCCTTGTATTATTGTATTGAGGTGCCTAGGGAGACTTTATACCCCTAAGGCGACCCCCTTCTCATGTACCATCATGTTATATCATACATTATTGTTATATTTGCCTTTCCTAAGGTGTCATTGGGAAAAAGTGTGCCCTCTCCATGCGAGTGATCCATGTAATGTAAAAATAAAAGATCTTCACCGTTGACAATGTTATAATCTCAATTGTCGGATTGAGTTAGTTAGAATGTGGACATCACTCTCCTCTTAATTAAGAGAGTTGATCCCATTGTTGTACCTGTAATGTCCTCTTCCAATTAGGCCTTGAGGCCCAAAACCCGCTAACCTATGTGATTCCTGTGGGTTCGAGCGGTCACTGACAGCTAGGGAATCAGCTAAGGACTGATGCCATCCATAGAAGATCTAGGGCATCATCACTAGGTCAAGAAGGGCCACCAGGGCCAAAGGCCACCTTCGTGCATGTCATCCAAGCATTATTTAATGATGCATGCACTCTTTAAGTCTCCATCCGCATGCATGCAAGTCAACGGCAAATTAGAAGATAAAGTGACCTAATTAGGTCAAAGATTAGGGTTTTCGCAGTTGAACCTTATAAATAGAGGATAAAGAAAAAGGAGACTTCACTTTTTGATTATGATTATTTTGGGAGCTCTTGGATAGCAGCACAGCGTGTGCACAGCAGTTGGGGTTGGAGACGGAGTCTTTAGCTAACGGGATTTCGACAGTGAAACATCTGTCCTAGTCTTATTCAGGGTAAGCCATACAGGTTCACCACTTGTTCTTCATTCATTCATAAGTTATCCAATATATGGTATAGATCGTTGCAGGGACACGTGTGCAGTCGTAAGGAGGGGGTTTTTAGCCAGAAAGCCCTAATCAGTTGCTGGGCCTTCAGATCTCAGCTTTACTCCGAAACTCAGGCACCATTCTCATCATCAGCATCATACTCCGGTGCCCGGTGATTATCAGATCCGTCCGTGCTCATCTGGAGCAGTTATCAGCAGTTTCGGGATCCTAGGGGCGTGAGCAGCTGTCTCACCAGAGCAAGTCGCTATCCTGCCTAGAGGTCTTAGAAATCCTGCATGTACCAAGCATTCTCTCCGGCACGGGAAGGCTATCAGCCCTGCAAATCAACAGCTTCATTGGACACCTCCTTCATTGAAAGCGTCACCCTTTTCTGACTGGGGTTCTTGCTGCTGGGGGTTCACTGGAAGCAGAAGAGATGCCCATCTCCGATCCAGTTCTCGGTGCTTGCATACTTTCTCCGAAGCAGTCTAGCCGGCTTATTAGTGGTAAGTGTTCATTCTATCTCACAAACCATAACCCTAATTTTTCCTATAAAATAGGGATTTTTGCATGGCAGTTTGCATGCCCAGTTGTATCAGCATATTTGCTTAGAAATAGAAAATATCGGGATTTGGGATATTACAGTGGTATCAGAGCTAATTTCTTGGCCAGCTGTGGGCTTAAGAAATGAAAAGTAAATGAATACAGAAGGGGATCCTTTTGTAACCTATAGGAGGAGGAAGAGTAGGTACACAGATGAATTCGAAGATATCCAACTAGAAAATACCAATTCAGACATGGAACAAACAGGTATACATTCAGATAGGGGAAAAGGAATGGGAGAAGAAGAGGATCGGATGGAGTTTTGCAGCTTGGTCTCTGCATTGCAAGACTTAGCCAAAGGACAAAAAGATGTTCTCAATGCAATCAACAGATTATCAGCGAAACCAGAAACAGGTATCAACAGTACACCTCCCTCATCGGTAGATCGGGGATCTACAAGCAGCAGTGGAAAGGTAGCATACACTAACATTTAGAATACTCCGCACATATACAATAGACCTTCTATTAGGCCTACCATGCCTCACTTCTTGGCAGATACAGTAGGGGGCCCGGTCATGCAGGTAGAACCTAGCGAGCCTTTTGGGGCTTATCTACAGGAGTATAGAGACTTAGGGGATGAGTTTCATGCGGCCATGTCTTTTTCAGATTTCTGCAACATGAAGAGTAGAAACAGGCCCAGGAATTTCAACAAGGGTTTCAATCACAACTATGAGCTGCAGAAGACCTTGGGCAGGTTGACCATCCCAAACTTTGATGGGACTCGCAGAGGATCAGCGAGGATATGGGTTTAAAAGTTGGATACCTATTTCCAACTCAACCCCATGACAGAGACGGACGCCATTAAATTGGCTACACTTCACCTGGACGGAGAGGCTCATGAGTGGTGGTACCACGGACTGGTGACATTGGGTCACAACACCATACATTCCTACGGTGAGTTCACTCAGAAGCTCATAGAGAGGTTTGACAGGAAAGATCCAGAGATACATTTCAGGGAGTTGGCTCAACTCAAACAGACCGGTAGTGCAGAAGCTTTCATTTCAAAATTTCAGAGGCTAGCTGTTATGGTAACATATGTGTCAGAGAACAGATTGACTATGTTATTCACTGAGGCCCTCACAGAGCCACTACGGGGATGGGTGAAAGCCTACAAACCCCTCACTCTGCAAGATGCCATTAGCAGAGCAAGAGATCTTTAGGATTCAGTCCCCAAAAACAAATTTCCATTGAAAACCAATTTTCTTGTTAGGGACAAGGACAGGAAACCTTTCCAGCAGGATGTGCCCAAGAAAACTTGGTTAGACGAGGACACTAGGAAAGACTTGAGAAGGAAGAAGCGATGCTTCACCTGTCAGGAACCATGGGTACCAGGGCACAGGTGTGCAGGGAAGGTGAAGGCTCACTACATTGAGGTATATTCAAACAGTGATGAGGACGACTATGAGCAGGAGGCCACAGAAGAGGAGTCACATTAGGGTGATACACCAGAGGGAGTCATTGCTACATTATCTGGAGTACCAAGATTCCATACTCTCAGGGTCAGGGGAGTAGTACAAGGCCACAGAGTAGGAGTATTGATTGATGGGGGAGCCACCCACAATTTCATCGACTCCGCTTGGGTAGCCAAGAGAGGTATTCAGACCGTGAAGTTCGAAGGATTCACTGTAGCAGTAGCCGGGAACTCCAGCATGGAGTGCAACTACTGGATCCCAAAATTGAATGTCGCCTTAGGTAACTATCAGATGACGGACTCTTTTTATGTAGTGGATGTAGCGGATACTCATGTGGTATGGGGTGTTTAGTGGCTTTACTCTATAGGGAAATACACTACAGATTACAGGGCAATGGAAATGGAATTCCAGGGGCCAGACGACAAACGAGTAGTTTTGAAGGGCATGAACACTTATCCCCCAAAACCGGTCTCGTCACAGAGGATGGAGGCAGTACTCCGACAGGATGATATAGAATGGGCTGCAGAATGTTTAGTCACCTTCAGGAAACCCCCAGAGACCAGCACACAACACCCAAGTGACATTCAAGCCTTGTTACAGAAACATGAAAAGGTATTTCGGGACCTTCCATCAGGTAGACCACCAGACCGAGGGTTTGAACACATCATCGAGCTAGAGGAGGGAACACAAGCAGTCATCACCACTCCTTACAGGCATCCCAAAAGGTACAAGGATGAGATTGAGAAAACAATCAAAGAATTACTGGAGCTTGGATATATTCGGCCCAGTTCTAGCCCCTTTGCATCCTCAGTAGTATTGGTCAAAAAGAAGGATGGTACACTGCGAATGTGCATCGATTATCGAGCACTCAACAAGAAGACCATTAAGAACAGGTATCCAATTCCCAGAATTGACGAACTCATGGATGAGCTTCGGGGAGCCCAATACTTCTCCAAGATCGATCTTCGCTCGGGGTACCATCAGATCAGGGTAAGGGACCAGGACATCTCCAAAACAGCTTTTCGCTGTCATTAGGGTCACTATGAGTTTTTGGTCATGCCCTTTGGACTTACCAATGCTCCGACCACTTTCCAGTCATGCATGAACCACACCTTCAGAGCACAGCTACGTAAGTTTTTGTTCGTGTTCTTTGATGACATCCTGATTTACAGCAAAACATGGGAAGAGCATCTGAAACACCTGGACGAAGCATTGAGTATTTTAGAAGAACATTCGCTTTATGCGAAAATGTCCAAGTGTGAGTTTGGCATGAAGGAGATGTTGTATTTAGGACACGTAATCAATGCAGAAGGAGTACAGGTTGACATGGAGAAAATCCGAGCTATCAGAGATTGGCCCGTGCCAAAAACAGTTACAGAATTGAGAGGGTTCTTAGGTCTGTGCACTTATTACCGACAGTACGTTAAGGGATTCTCCCAATTTGCAGCACCCCTCACAGATCTCACCAAGAAAGGAGCGTTCACTTGGACAGATTTAGCACAGAAAACTTTCGAGGAGATGAAGGTTATTATGAGTTCTTGTCCAGTTCTAGCATTACCAGACTTCTCACAACCCTTTGTAGTAGAATGTGATGCCTCAGGGGAAGGGTTAGGAGCAGTGTTGATGCAGAATAATCACCCTATTGCATTTGAGAGCCGTAAATTGAAGAACTACGAGCGCCATTACTCCATATATGACAAAGAGATGCTAGCCATCTTGCATGCTCTCACAAAATTCAGACAGTACCTGGTGGGCAGTAAGTTCAAAATCAAAACCGATCATAACAGCCTTAAGTATTTCCTCGAGCAGAAGGAACTGAATGAGCGACAGCAGAAATGGGTCAGCAAGGTACAAGCCTACGATTTCGAGATCGAGTATGTAAAAGGTAAGAATAATGTAGTAGCTGATGCATTATCCAGGCGTCCAGCCCCATTATCTCTCAGTAGTATATCCACGGATTGGAGGGCACTTCTCTTAGTGGAATACTCCAAAATAAATTCGCTTGCGAATTATTGGACGGGCAAATCCAAGATGACAGGTACAGGATTGTGGATGACATCATCTATTACAAAAACAGGATATACCTCGTCCCAGAATCCACGTTGAGGAAAAAGATCATTCAGGCAGCCCACGATTCTCCTTTATCAGGGCATCAAGGTTTCTTAAAGACCTACAGGTAGATCAGAGAGAGGTTCTCATGGAAGGGCCTCAAGGGGGAAATTATGCAGCATGTCCGGGAATGTAGCATCTGTCAGCAGAACAAGATTGAGAACACCCATCCAGTAGGGTTACTCCAGCCACTACCGATTCCAGAGCAGAAGTGGGAAAGCATCTCCATGGACTTTATTTCAGGCTTGCCCAAGGTCCAAGGGCGAGATTGTTTATATGTAGTAGTTGATAGACTAACCAAGTTTGCACATTTCTTCTCGATATCATCAGACTACTCGGCATCTCAAGTGGCTGAGTTATGCTTCAGGGAAGTCTTCAGGTTACACGGGTTACCTAAGACCATTGTCAGTGATCGGGATAGCAGATTCACGGGTGCCTTCTGGCAGGAACTGTTCAGATTGGTGGGGACCGAACTGGCTATGAGTACGAGTTATCGTCCCCAGAGTGACGGGCAAACGGAGATAGTTAACAAGTGGATCGAAGGATATTTAAGGAACTATGTAGCAGGGCAGCAGCGAACCTGGATCAAATGGCTACACCTAGGAGAGTATTGCTACAATACTACCTATCACATGTCTATTAGGATGACTCCTTTTAAGGCATTATATGGTTACGAGGCCTTGGACTATGCAGATTTGGCATTTGGAGATAGTAGGGCTCCTAAGGCTAAGGATTGGATACAGGACAGTCAGGACATTCTGAAAATATTAAAGGAGAATTTACAAACAACCCAGAATCAACAGAAGTTGTATGCTGACAAACATAGGATTTAGCGGAGCTTTGAGGTAGGGGATTTAGTATACTTAAGGCTCCAGCCTTACAGACAGTCCTCACTTAAGAAGAAAGGAGCAGAGAAGTTAAAACCCCGCTTCTATGGACCATACAGAATAATCAGAAAAGTGGGAGAGGTGGCATATGAACTAGAACTTCCACAGGAAAGCAAAATTCACAATGTGTTCCATGTCTCTAATCTGAAGAAGACCCTTGGGCAACACATTGCTCCATCCACCGAATTGCCTCCTTTAGATGATGAAGGACTGCTGATACCGATTCCCGAACGGATCATACAGACTAGAGAGAGGAAGCTTAGGATGCCACCTGGGAAGGTGAACAGGTTTTGCAGCATCCCAGTTTGAAGTTGCTCGAGGACAAGCAATCTCAAGCAGGGAGGACTGTAATGTCCTCTTCCAATTAGGCCTTGAGGCCCAAAACCGCTAACCTATGTGATTCCTGTGGGTTCGAGCGGTCATTGACAGCTAGGGAATCAGCTAAGGACTAATGCCATCCATAGAAGATCTAGGGCATCATCATTAGGTCAAGAAGGGCCACCAGGGCCAAAGGCCACCTTCGTGCATGTCATCCAAGCATTATTTAATGATGCATGCACTCTTTAAGTCTCCATCCGCATGCATGCAAGTCAACGGCAAATTAGAAGATAAAGTGACCTAATTAGGTCAAAGATTAGGGTTTTCGTAGTTGAACCTTATAAATAGAGGATAAAGAAAAAGGAAACTTCACTTTTTGATTATGATTATTTTGGGAGCTCTTGGATAGCAGCACAGCGTGCTGCACAACAGTTGGGGTTGGAGACGGAGTCTTCAGCTAACGGGATTTCGGCAGTGAAACATCTGTCCTAGTCTTATTCAGGGTAAGCCATACAGGTTCACCACTTGTTCTTCATTCATTCATAAGTTATCCAGTATATGGTATAGATCGTTGCAGGGACACGTGTGTAGCCGTAAGGAGGGGGGTTTCAGCCAGAAAGCCCTAGTCAGTTGCTGGGCCTTCAGATCTCAGCTTTACTCCGAAACTCAGGCACCATTCTCATCATCAGCATCATACTCTGGTACCCGGTGATTATCAGATCCGTCTGTGCTCATCTGGAGCAGTTATCAGCAGTTTCGGGATCATAGGGGCGTGAGCAGCTGTCTCACAAGAGCAAGTCGCTATCCTGCCTAGAGGTCTCAGAAATCCCGCATGTACCAAGCATTCTCTCTGGCACGGGAAGGCTATCAGCCCTGCAAATCGACAGCTTCATCGGACACCTCCTTCATTGAAAGCGTCACCCTTTTCTGACTGGGGTTCTTGCTGCTGGGGGTTCACCAGAAGCAGAAGAGATTTGCCCATCTCCGATCCAGTTCTCGGTGCTTGCATACTTTCTTCGAAGCAGTCTAGCCGGCTTATCAGTGGTAAGTGTTCATTCTATCTCACAAACCCTAACCCTAATTTTTCCTATAAAATAGGGATTTTTGCATGGCAGTTTGCATGCCCAGTTGTATCAGCATATTTGCTTAGAAATAGAAAATATCGGGATTTGGGATATTACAGTACCGCATCGGGATTTGGCTCTTGGACTGAAAATAATAGAAAATCTTTTTGGCACACTTTGAATTCTTTGGGGTGTTCATGATTCTTGTGTTTCGTCTCTTTGGGCATTGAATTTTATTTTCCATATTCCGACAAATATTTGTGTTGATCTTGCTTGTGGGAGGGGCAATTTGGTGGAGCGCGACTCTATGGAGGAGACTTTCTCTCTCTCTTCCATTTCGTTTTGATAGGGGTTATCTTGTGTATTGTGCTTAGCATTTGATTACTATCTCTTGTTGTTTATCTTGTATGCATTTATCTTCTTGTGGGATTCAATCCAATCACAATCTTAGTTTACTTATTGTGTATTGTTTGTCTTCGGCAGTGGGGGTGTATTAGGCAATTTGTTGGGCTCTCACTAGACGTGGATCTAAGCTTTCAAGTTGACAATGTTGGTTGAAGGGCAACATCTCATGGCATCTATTAATTCTAGGTAAGTTCCATTTCCATTTTTCTAGCTATTTTCTTTACATTCCTTCCCAGGCATAATAGTTAAATTTAAAATCCTCGTTTAAAACACTCATTTTTAGATCTACCTAGTTCTAGGTTGCAACTACCTTTAATATTTAAAACCCAAGTTGGAAATAATTCAAAATCTCTAGCGACTAAGTTTCAAGTTAATCAAACTCTATTTGCCCTCCTCGGGGAAATTGTCATTTTGGCTTAGATCTAGAACTTGGTATTGCTAGATTTATCTCCAATTGGCATATCCATCATCTATTATTTGATTATAGTGCCTCATTAATTTATTTTCACCTCTTTGTTCTTTTATTTTAAACTTTGGTTAAACCCTAGCTAGGGCAAATTGGGGCTTTTCACATAGGCACAATTTACATCTTAGATCCCGATCCAAACCTTTTTTAGACATTAGATATAAGAGATTCCATTAAGATAACCTCACCAATCCATCGATTTTGCTTCTTATTAGCTTATCTCGATCATAAGTTGACCTGGATGGTTACCTAGGGACGCTCCCTTGGTTTAGTTGTCAACTTTGGCTAAAGTGTTGATAGCCTTGACTAGTGTGGCAACTGAGATATTTCAGAGGTCTTGGCTATCGTAGGTCACGACTTTAGTTTCCTTCCCCTCTACCATCCTTGATAGGATCATCTCAAGGGGAAACTACAAGAATTGTGAAACATGTTCGTTGAATTTAGGGAAGGAAGATTTAAGTGCTCCCTTCTTCCATTTTTGCTGTATGAGGATCCCTCCTTGCTCTTGCTTTCATAATATCTTTCTAAATATTCTTGTTTTCGTATCCATTCTTCTTGAATACACCCAACAAATGCTGTAAGTGATGCTCAACGTGCTCTTTATCTGATATTCTTGAGGTTCTCGTCACCAAAGCATTAATCACACTGCGTTTTTGTGTAGGAAAGGGATGGGAGTTTGCATGCAAGTACCTATTTGTGTGCGTCTTCTTTCTATATACCTGTCACATTAGCAATCCATCCTGCTTCTTTGTTATTAATACATCCATAAAAGGTATGCTCTTTCCTTCCTCTATTTCGATTGTGAACTTGCTGCTTTCATTTTGGTTGTTTAAGTGCTTGAAGAAATCATCCAAACTATTCCTACCATGAGGCCAGACTACATTTATATCATCCACACAGCGCTTCCACTGTTTAGGATTCAATGGAGAGGATTCTAGAGCGTGCTTTTCAAAGTTTTCCATTTACAAATTTGCGGTGATATGAGAGAGGGATGATCCCATGGCAATACCATCTATCTCTTCATAGATTGATCCTTGAAAGTTGAAATAGGTGGATTTTAAGCATATATTCACTAGATTTGCCATTTCATTATTCGTTGTCTCTTATGATGTTGTTGGCTTCCGCGATTAGGATTTTAGTGAACAAAGATACCACATCAAAGCTAACTAAGATATCAGTCTCCTATACCTTTAGATGTTTTATTTCTCTTACCCAAGAAGATGAGCCTTTAAACAAAAGAATCGGTTTGTCCAATAAGGCCTTTCAATTTATCAACTAACCATTTGGATAGCTTGTATGCCGGAGATCTGATCATATTGGCCATAGGTCTAAGAGGAATACCTTCTTTGTGGATTTTTGTCAAACGATAAATGCGAGGTATGACGAGATCTTTTGGTATCAGGATGCGAGCTTCCTTTTATATTATCATCCATGGTAGCTTTCATAATTGCTTGGCTTACGTTTTTTATGGTTTTACCACTAAGATCTTTTGCGAGCTTTCTATAGTTACCACTTTTCATTAAATGCTCCAACATCTTTCGATTATTTACTTTGTCGTGTTCATAACTACTGTTGCATTCTCTTTGTATGGGATTGAGACTGGCCATGCCACTCAGGTCTAACAAAAGTGGAGGTGGTCCTCTACATCCAAACTGATTTGGGGTCGAAAACAACGCTGCCATCCATCTAACTCTTGGAGCCCCTAGAAGAAGGGAGCATAAAAAAGAAGGAAGTAAATTGTTGAGGTGAGGTTGGTTTAGGATGTAATCGTGGCTAGACGACTAGGGATTAAAGCCAGAAGGCCTCCTGCAAGTATAGGGCCAGGCATCTCTGGTCAAGATACTTGAAGAAACTAGTTAGGTTCTGAAGCTCCTTGGGAAGAAGCTCCCTTAAAAGACAATGGAATTGTCCTTGAATCTTGTAGTAAATAAGACAATGAAAGATGAAGTGCTCCTCAGTCACAACTTCTCGAAGGTGGCATACCAGGCAGATTGTGTTTAACTGGTCAATCTGGTGATTCGACTCGGCCCTAAGACAATAAGAGTCGAGTCTGAATTGGCCTAAAAGAATACGAAGAAGAGAACCAAAAATTTCTTTTATCTCGAGCTGTTGTGGTGTATTGGAGACCTATCTCGTGGTGTATGGGTACTCATTCCCAGTAGATTTTGACATTCTGAGTTCATTGATGTAGTCATTTTTCAGAGGCAGTTGCAGATGAGATATGGGTCATTTTATAAGTTTGTAATAGTTTGGCCCCAGAAAATCAAAATAAAATGCTTTTAAGTTGATGGTGAGATCTCCTAGAGTGCCAGACGGGCACATAGACTGTAGCTAGTTGATGTTACCATATTGCTATGGTGTTGGGTCCATTTTTGCAATCAGTTGACGTCCAGGTCCAGTCACCAGTGAGATGTGAGCAGTTTTATATTCCCAAGGTTGTATTTTGATGATGAAAATGGCTAATAAGGAAATCGATTTGGGCAATTGAGGCAAGGAAATGGCATGGAATTGGTCAAAGGCACAGTGTTGGGGTCACCTTCATCATCCGGCATCAGTTTCATTCTTCATGGGGCCCACACGTCCTAGCATTCTCCACTTTGGGGTGTTTTTGATGTATTTTGAGGAGGACGTCCTAGTGATTTTGATCACTCCATGTTATGATTGATGATTATACCTTGTTATTGTGCCATGGGGTCATGCTAGAGAAGGATGTGTATCACCTCCTCGCCCCCACCATGTGCTATGTCATGTCTTACACACTTTTCATGTGGTGCGTCCCTCCTTGGGCACTTTTAGTGGGTGTGCTCCCCTTCATTAGTTAGTGGATACATGTATTAGATATCTGGCTAATCTTAGCTGTTGATTAGAGTGATTATATCTTTTGATCTTGGCCCTTGATCTTTTTGGATCTAGGTTTTGTGTACCAAAGAGATCTATATATCGAGATGCTCTCATTGTAAAGGGACTTTTGGCTTTGAAAATATTGGAATGCAAGAAAACTTCTGGAAATCTCTTGGAAGCTTTGTGAATGTTTATGTACATGATTGTTATGCCTCTTGCTTAGACATTTCAGTGGATCTTGCATGCAAACAATATACTCTTTGTGGAGGCCAAATTGTTCTTGCAGGGACAACGATTTGCTTGAGGAGAGTTTGTGAAGGCGACTTGCATCATCTCTTCGTGTGGATCGTTTCATCTTTTAGGGAGTGATCAATTGTTACTTTGTGCATTGAATCTTTCTCTTTAGATGACTTGCATGGTTTATTTTTCATCCATGGATCAAATCTCACTTCGGTTGTTTGAATTTGCAGGTGGAGAGGGCGCTTTACCTCCTTCGGACAAAACGTTTTCACTTGGATGTTGCTGGATCCTGCTCAAATTGTAACTAAGTGGAAGGATCATTGATGTACAAGGCGTTCGCAAGTATTTTCAGGTTCTATCTACAGGGTTAGTATTATTTTCCATATTTTTATCCATTGTCACACAAAACTCTCATTATTAAAACTCTAGTTTTGTAGATTTGATAGATCGGGTGCTTATTTGATGATGATCATCAAAACCCACGTAAAGATAATGAATTAAACCCTAGATCTCAAGTTTCGTTGAAATTTGACCCCATTTACCCTGGGATATAACACTAGTCTACTTTGGGTGGGGCGCCCTACTTGGGATGTTGGTCATATCTTCAGATCTATTAGTTGGGTATGCTTGAATCCACTCTGAATCAACAGATCTGTCCTTCAAGCCTCTAGATCTAGTCATTTCTTGTCCCGATCTACTCTATTGGTTCCACTTTGTCCATTATTTCATAAACCCTAAGTGGATTTCATTAGGGTTTTTATTATTCAGATTAGATCTTTCTAGATCTATGTTACTTAAATCCTTGTGGTCACTTTCATTATAAGTTAGGTCATTTTCATTATCTTAAGCCTACCTGACCAGGTTTTAACCTCACCTACCACTTCTATTTTACTAGATCTAGACTTACTCATTATCTACGTCTTGTGCTCATTGCAAACCCCTTAGAGTGTCTTGAGTAGGTTCGCTAGCCCCCATAGGCTAGTAAGGTCTCCCCTTGATCATTCTTTGGATTGATCTAAAGTGACAAGAGCTCGTCCTGTGTGACAACTACCTTCCGTCAGTAGTGGACTAGGCCCTTGTGGGATACCTTTAGTGGTTAGCTACACTTTGTGTGATAAGACCTCTTTAAGAGAAGTGCAAGCAAATCGTAAGCACTAAATTGCTAGAAAACTCTTTAAAGTACCTTAAAACAATCTACTTTACTCAAAGCTTTAGATCTACTTTAAATAAACTTGCGGAAAAGAAACTGTTTTTACTAGATTTGAACTTAAAAAATTTATAACTTTTATGAATGATTTAGATCTAACAAGCCTCAGATCTACTTATAATTTTGCAAAAGATTATAGATCTATAATAAAAATCGAATCATTAACCAATAGAATCAAACTTTAGAAGATGAGAAGGGTGAGTACAAATAACAGTTGAATTTCGACAACGACGTCCTCAAAGCGGGGATCAAAGGGACTAGTTCTTCTTAGAAACATGTTTGAAGTTATGAGGATGTCGACATGCTCGACACACCCTCCAAACTAGATATCCCGCGTTCTCACAAAACTTGCACAACAAAGGATTAAAAACACATGGTGTAAACTACAATAGAAACTTTAGAAAACATACATTTATCATCAAATAAACATGTCCGCCTAATGTCTCTAATGCAACTTAACAGAAAAGTAATGGATGAAACAATCACACTACGCTACCTTACTAAGAAATACTTCTCCTTCAAGAGCTAGATAAATAACCAAAGATTTTATTGTGCAAGCATGTAAACAATACAATTATACCTCATAAGATCATAAAGACATTATCATCAACACACGAAAGATCCACACATCGGTTTGCTTCCAAAGCCTTTATTCATTCAATGACAAATACTTCACAATGATTACAATGCAATTTAGTAGAGGTTCCACCTTCCCATGCTAAACAATGGAGAAGTGCCCTTCTTAAATAGAAAAATGAGAGGCGGGGGGCAGGGGTGCATCAACACTTGGGGTTGAAGTCGAGTGAGCTTGAGCGATTTGTGGGATGTGATGGCATTGAACTGAAGTAGAACTCTTAGAGGTTGGCGTCACCTCTCAAGAGGTGTAGCACCTCCTCTTTAAAATTCCCACCAAACCATTATGCATTTGCCACATGTGTGAGACGTCACCCAAAAGAGGGATGCATTCTCTAGTTTGAAAATATTTGCTATACTCCAAATCAAAACCTTATCATATTCTTTTATCTTTTAATGAAGTCGCCCCCTCATAAGAGACAACTTTGCCACCTCACCAAACATGTTTTGGCATGTTCCCATGACTTTTTCAACTTTGTCCTTTAGTCATTTTGTCGCATCCTTAACATTAAACTGACGTTTTGTTACCCCTCTAGAGAAATTATGCTTTAAGTGACAATTTAATCACCCGAAGCATATGGAAAGTGGGTCATAGGGTAAGGAGGACGATCTGAGTGTGAAAACGAGCATCCACATGCCAAATTCCACCTCCGGATCAAGCTTTTATGCCCTTTACAATTTTTTAAAATAAACTATTAAAAATGGCCTAATTTTGCAAGAATATTTTTTTTCTCGGAAATTAAAATAAACCCTAGGGAGATGTAGCACATGTCCATATGACTCAATAACAATGTCTAGCACGTTCATATACATTGACACATGAACTTTAATAACCTCCTCGGGTTTAGCCACCAAGATGACTATTCCAGCGTTGGAGGAGCAGGTGAGAAACTCGAAAATTATGCATCGTTTGTTCACAATTGCATAATTAACAAGGGAAAAAACACCTTGGAATAATTGGTTTGATAACCAAGTCCTAGGAAGTCTAGCTCTTTACGAATAAAACCCATGCTAGCACATTTTTACAATCTCCCCTCAGGGTATGAACATGTGGTAAAAAAGTGAAAAAAAGGCCTTGGAAGGTCTGAATGGAGTTTGAACTCTGAATTTGAACAAGTATTTGTTTTTCTTTGGCGGCTCACTTAAAAGTCCAACTGAGTGCAACTCAGGTGGTAATAGTTAGCATGCAACACGACCTCTGTAGAGTCTATGGCTAACATAGTAGATACCTTGAGTGAGAGGATGAAACATGCCCGTTGTCAAATCTGCCATGCAAGCAAGGTTACACACCAATATTACCATTTGAAATTCATCCCCTTGAATAATGTGGCAAAACTAATGCATGATCTTGTGATAATAATTTGTGGCTCCACTCCTAAGTATAATCATTATCACTTGTAATTAGGTGATATTTAAGAGAAGTGAATAATAGCAATTGAAGGTAAAAATGGCTTCCTAAGGTAGAACATAGCACATGGTGGTAAATGGCACCTAAAGGTTAAGAATAACACTTGCCGGTGAAATCACTACTATGGAGGGAGAAGCCCCAAAGGTTAAGAATACCAATTGCAGGTGAAATCATTACTATGTAGGGAGAACCAATACCGGTTTATGTTCGCCATTCCCAAGGCTCTTGATGATGCAAGTGAATATATATCATAGACAATGAGAGAAAGGTGATCCAACTTATATATAATATTATAAACATACTTGAATAAGGAAGAGCTGTTACATTGCCTAATAGCAAAGATAAGTACTGGCATATTGATGATGTCACACTGTTTAGGGCGTTGTAGTAAAGAAGTGCGGCTGCATTAAGAGACATTTATGCCTAAAATTCTACTACAATCTATAGAGGAAAATGATGCTTTATTATCTGTAGAAAGTGATGAAATGATGATTAGAAGGTGACCTTTTATAGCTGTAAAACTATTTTGCAACTCCCATAGCAAAGGTTGGTCCAATAGTATGTAGGGTGGCCTGCATTGATTGTAGTCAGGACATCCTATCATGTGAGTTCAATGATGGCCTAATTTGGTGTAGGTTGGCCCTTATAATGGTTCTTCTTAAATATTTTGAATATTTTTTCTTTTTATATAAATGTTTTATCTTTTCTTCTGGCGAAGGCAAGCTTGTATTAAACTGAGAAACCATTGTAAAGTGATGAAAGCATGTCTATAATTCTCTCAATTGCTTAGAACATATACAACTAAGAAATATTTAACCCTCTTTTAATTACTAATATGTTTGAAAACTATCCTTGGCTTCTAGAAATATTGACAAAACCAGGACAAAGGTAAAAGGTTTCCAGCGGAAGTATTTGAAAATTGCGAAACTCCAAAAGTAACCATGCCTTCTTCACCCCCTTTGTATGCTTCTGTCCATAGCTTGCTAAGATTTGTAGGATTTCATATGGGTGCATACATAACACAATAATAGTAACGCATAAATGTGGATAGAATAACAAGTGTCACATATATTAATTGTGTTGCAACAAGCATATGATCGAGAGCCTGATAGCCTAACCACAATACATATATCACTTTTTCATCTTATGATCTCTCAATATATCATATATAACACTCTTATGATGGTTTAACCACATGACCCATAACTTTAAAATTGTAATATTTCATTGGTCACATGTCATTAAATTATGAAGCGACCATACTAGCATATATTTTCATGTCATACACTACCTCTATCACCCCCCTCTAAACATGAAAATAACATTCTTGAGTTATTACTCCCCCTGCCCCCAGAGCAAGATTCGAAAATTTTACAACTTGTCTTTTACAAATGAGAAACACAACCCAAAACCACAAAATCTGAAGACCACATGAGTCAGCACCCGTCCATAGGGTCATCTAGGAAACCAGTTCTGGTGCTTGCTAGTTTTCTAGAAGAACCACCTAGGTATGTGACAGGTCTTCAATGACAACAACTGCTACTCCAAAACCTCCATCAGATTGCCATCACCCTCATACAGATGGTAGAACACTGCTCTCGTTGTTCATTAGACAATCATGATACTTTGGTGGATTGCCATCACCCTCATTTTGAAAGGTAGAATGCTTCACCCTCATTTTGAAAGGTAGAATGCTTCTCTCATTGTTCATTAGACAATCACCATACTAAGC
The DNA here is from genome assembly GCA_001517045.1 of Pseudotsuga menziesii. Lineage (NCBI taxonomy): Eukaryota > Viridiplantae > Streptophyta > Pinopsida > Pinales > Pinaceae > Pseudotsuga > Pseudotsuga menziesii. The sequence continues at coordinate 26,471 of LPNX010804213.1, forward strand.
ATCCCTTTACCTTGCGCTATGCTAAACTTCTTTTGGGGCCAACATCAACTATCATTTTTTTTCTAGGAAACTATCCTGGGGCAAACTCCCCGGCACTTCCCCTCATGTTGAGGATGGTATCCAGGGTAAACCCTAGATTCTTCAAGGCACAAGGTCAAGTCAATGACAAGGCTTGAAGCTGTTACAACAATATACTCATTATGAGCTCAAGTCCATGTCACTTGCGGGAATAGACCCTAGGTGGGGAGGACAACACCCCATCCCACACCCACTCGGGCAAGCTCCAATTGACAGGATATCGTTTTTTTATGGTGGAAAACAAAGATTTATGTGTGGTTTCATCTTCCTTGTATCTATTCTTTTGTTGCCAGTTACAGTGAAGACAACTATCACCACCAAGCTAGTGACGGTTTCAAAATTTCGATAACAGAACTTGTAAGCAGACAATTCATAACAGTTCCAACATTTCTTGTGGCCAAAAACTTACATACAATTCATTAATTGCCATACTTTGTTTTGGAAAGACCATGCACACCTTGGACAGTTCTGGTTATAAACTTCTGTCTGCCTCACATAATTTCCATTTTTATTAAAGTTTAAAAACTTTATTTCTCATTAAATATCAACACTTCTGTACTTATAAACAAAATGTTTTTAAGTCCTTTAAAATTTAAAATAATAGCCTATCCTTTTCTGGGCATAATATCAACTATTCTTTACTCATAAACAAAATGTTTTTAGTTCCTTTAAAATTAAAATAAATCAGAGCCTAACCTTTTCTGGGCATAATTCTTTATGCTTTGGCTAGACGTCAAATTACCACTACATTTGCAATTTTCTGGATACATACGTCAGGCCTAACATAAATTTCATTTTTATTAAAGTTTAAAAACTTCATTTCTCATTAAATATCAACACTTCTGTACATATAAACAAAATGTTTTTAACTCCTTTAAAACTTAATAAAATAATAGCCTATCCTTTTCTGGGCATAATATCAACACTTCTTTACTCATAAACAAAATGTTTTTCATTTCTTTAAAATTTTAAAAAATCAGAGCCTAACCTTTTGTGGGCATAATTCTATATGCTTTGGCCGGATGTCAAATTACCACCACATTTGCAATTTTCTGGATACATACGTCAGGCTTATTCTGGGCTGCTCTGCCCTCCAAAATTTTTCTGTTCTGTTTCTACCCATGTAAAAATCTGATATCAACTGGGCATTTTCTGCTGACTATATGCCATGTCTGTTTGGGAACATTTTTTTTTCTTGCAAAAAATGTCATCTTTGATTGGTCTATCTTTTCTCACGTGATTAGGGCACAAAAATGTCTTTTCATGCGAGACATGAGTTTGTGAAAATTCCATGGGCTTGCTACGAATCCCACACTGTTCTTCGTCCTTATTGCTTCTCCGTTTTTTTGCTTCCTGGACTTTTTACGGGGCTCACGATCTGCTTCCCATCTGTGTTTTTTTTGTTCCCTCCTGCAACTCATTGGATTCGTCCATCTTCTTCTCTTCTGCAACGTGCCATTCATTTTGGGACAACACTGCTTGTTTGCCTCACCATTTTGCTTCTTGGTCGAAACAATTCTGTTATAGATTTTTCTCACCAGTATTTCCATTGCAGGGCACATGTTTTCTCCATTTTATGTCTGCAAAAAATGTATATCTTCGTGTTTCTTGTGCCCCAAATTCTGGGTGCCTTCATAATTTGTAGGCACGTCATCTTGCAAACATTTGTGTAGTGTTTGTTTCTTGTATGTATAATTCTAGTCTCTGTTAGATTTTTGGGTTACTGTGAACATGTTTACACCATGTTTGGGGGTGCTTCATGAGATCTGGGGTATATGGTGAATGTTCAGCCCCTTGGATGGTTCGAGATGGATTGTAGCATGAGAGATGGTCTGTAATGGATATGTATTGTTGAGATAGCTTGCTCAGTGGATGCTTGACCTCAGGATGGTGCTGGCTGGGTATTCTCTCCTTATGCGTTGGAGTTCTCTTTCTTGCTTGGTGGACACCCTTCATGATGGCCACATGGATGAACCACTTGCTTTGAAAGCACCCTACTTGGGATGAGAAGCTTTTTGCATCATGGAGGAGAGCTTCTAGCCTTGAATGGCATGTGGCAACTTGGATTTCTGTTATGAGGCTTGGAGATGGCTCAAGGATTCCTGGGGCTTTGATGGTGTTCTTGCAGGGGGTAGTTGACCTAGTGGAATACATTGCTTAGGAGGATCTATGGAGTTTGTAGAGGTCTCTGATGAAGGCATGTAGACTTATCTTGTGTAGATATATCATCTTTGGGCCCTTATTGTGTATGGATCACCTTGGAGCATGCTACATGTACTTTATAGTGGACATCTCACTTGTGTTGGCCTGTAAGGGCTCATATAGGTTGCTTGTAAAGGATTGTTCCAACATAGTATTGTTGGCCTCTCTTACCTCGTATAAATAGAGGAAGGAGAGACTCTTTCCATTCATATCATCGTTTGTAGTTGTACTCTTTTCTTTGTACTTAGATTCTTGGAGGAGGTCCTTAGGGTTTCCTCATGAACCTTAGGAGGAGATATGAAGTCCAACAGAGACTTCTTTGTTGGAACTTGATCCTTGTGAGATTCTAGGGTTTACTCTTGTGAAGACGTTGACGATAATCACTCATCTTTCTCTCTTGGATCTTTGTTTGTGATTGTTCTCTCTTGTCTTGGATTGCTAGGGTTTTGTTGAGGCCTGGAAAATCGCAGGTAACAACGGTTAGGGATTCTCCCCAGTAAACGTTCGCAACTAGCCCGTTACTGTTTGGTATGGGGAATCCGTCCGGTTTACGGTCCGGCTACTGTAGGTCAAGTAACAAAATAAAAGGTTTTACTGGTTACGGCCCGGTCCACCGTGTATGTTTTTAGTTTTTTGTATTTAAGTATGAGATGCAAGTGCTTATCTAAAAATGCAGATTGATAGAGAATACGAGGAGTGGTCACAATGTGATGCGCAAGTTCTCACCTCTCGTCTTAACTCTCTCGCATCTAAACCACACACAGCAAGAAAAAACTAAAACTAACTATCTAACCTATCCCTAGGGAGCAAGATTATCATTTATCAATGAGTAATGTATTTTGTGCATGCATTAAGAAAAATCACTGATAGCTGTTACTTCTTTCAAAACACATGAACATTTATAGATATATGAACAACAAGATAGCTCATTGTTTATGAAAAGCATTCATTACCCACAGTGGAAATTTCATAAAATAAACTAGAGCGCATTCATAACAAGAACATAGGTTCAATGAGTTAGAATGATCTCATAGTTAATGGATAACAGCTGAAAACGAAATAGTTCACATTCAACAAATCCATAGCACAGCATTTGAAACCTTCCACAAAGCTTTCTCCAACAGGAAACTTGTAATTTCTTTATGCAAAAGGAAATAGTTCTTCTTACATCATACTCTCACAAATCTATCTGGGAAAAAGTCCTATTACTATCTAACTCTCCTATACTTATACTACAAGCAAAACTCTTGGGCTGCCCTTCGGTGACCTTTGGGCTTTCCCCCCAGTGACCTTTGGGCTCCCCCCCCAACCGTTCATTCTCACAAATTTGTCTTTTAGTGAGTGCTCATGATTCATACGATACGTTACATTTCAGATTTAGATTTTAAGATCACTTTATAGAAAGGGACCAGCTTGGTAACAGATGAACTTTTCCCAAGCCTGGGCCTCTGCTGCTATTGATCTGTTTGAGATCTCAGACCTTCACTTTATCCTTCCTTTTTCTATCTCGCTTTTTTATGCTTCAGCCTCTTCTTTCCTTGCTGCCTCCCTTCTGTTTTGACTTTTAGATATATCTTGCTTGCAGTAGTCACCCTGTTATGAACATAGCAGATTTTAGACCATCTAGCGTTTAACAAAGTAACACAAACTACACTAATACATGCATTCTGTAAAATGAACTATAAACAATATTAATGCATGAAAAGAAAAATGATAAGGCAAAGAAAATCTTGCAAGCTGGGTCCGGAAAACCTCTAAGCCCGCTGTCCCACTAAAACCACAATCCCTATAGAACAGACTCTTTATCTAAAAACAAGCCGCATCTGAACTAACTCGAAACCTTGTGAAGAAAGCATGAGCCGAGACAATGCAACCGACACTCCTTAAAACGCCAAACCCCCAAACTGCGCTCTTCATCTCAAAAAACCTTGACTCGACCAACATTCATGGGAAAATTCCGCCATCCCATAAAATAGAGTAACAACACAACAAAAACGGCGGGAAAACCCTATCGACAGTCGGAAGCAAAAACGCTAAGCATCGGGTAGATAATCCACTTCGGCGGGCGGAAGTACTATAGCATCGGATGATCAGTTCACGGAGGAGCCGCAACGGCGGAAGACCATCAGACTACGGGTTCCGCGATAAGAATAACGTCGGTGATCGGAGGATTTGAGCACTATGTGTCGGACGATTAGTCCTCAACCTTTTCGCAATGTCAGCACTCCCAAACGCTAAAAACCCCTGATAGTTAAGTGTCGAAGATCGGAACCACTAAAGCATCGGCTGGATAGTTCCCTGCACAGCCGCAACGACGGGAGACAAACTGACTAAAAGTTCCGCAGTCAACATAAAACATCGGCGGTCGGAAGCTTCGGGGACTATGTATCGGTGACCAAAGGCTCAATGCTGCCGCCGTATCGGCAATGCAAAGGACTAGTTCCCCGATCAATAGTAAAAAACCGTTCCGATTACGAAAATAAAGCATCACAAAGTAAAAAGTTGGTCAATAAAACCAAGGCATCGGCGAAAAAACAGAACTTACCATCGGGACGTTTATTAATTAGCTTCCGCAACGGCGGCTGCGTAGAGAACTATGGCCCCGATTCACTGTTCAACTGACCTTCGAAAAACCAAATAAAAAAAAATTAAGTTCCAAAAAACTTTCCGCTGGCTAGCGATAGAAAAAATTTGTTTCACCTTCGAAACAGCGGCGGCAAAGAGAACTAAAGTTTTGATTCAAACATAAATAGACTTCCGATAGCAATGAAGGAAATCATTCAGATCAAAGGACATCATTTTCAAATCAACTTTAAACTCCACAGTCCAAAGCATTGGCAGACAATAGCAGTTTTCCGAAAAGCATGAAAACAGTTGACCTCATTTCAACTTCAAACAATCCCAATTTGTAGCAGAACAAAAACAGAGTTCAACAATCCAAACAATCCCAAGCAAAATGAAATTAAGAGGAGGGTCCAAAATTTAAAAAATTTGGGATAATAGTTGCAGCTGCAACAATTGGCGACTACCTGGTGAACCTAGATCTCTGGACAATTTCTTCCTTAGGTAACAGACTGTTTGACAATAAAACCAACATGTTGAATTCTTCTAGATGTCTAGATTTCCCAAATGGCAAATGTATGTACTTTTAATCATTGATGATAGTCCAATTTAGGAAAATCGAAACCAAGATTTCAAAGTCAAGATAACTCTTTTGAGGCCAGGAATATGAGTTTCAATTTTTACCTTTGTCTTTGGTTAGCTTCCAGCCTGGACACCACATGATTGTAACATATGGTAAACAGAAATATTCATTTGTTCTTCATTCCCATGCCATTCTGCACTTTTGTGCTTTTGGACTTTTTTGTCCTTTTTGAGTCCTCCTGCATGCCTCTCTTTCTGAATTTTTATTCAGGCTCCTCTATCCATAGTGTCATTTTGTGTGAGAGATGTATTGATTTTTCAGCTCACGGACGAAGAAGAACTTTGGCAATCATGTACTCATATGGTTCAGTACTTTGTTTTGATACATATTGCTTTCTCAGGAGATTTTTTTTTTGACTCTTATTTGTCTTTTGGCTTTCATTTCTTGGCATGGGATCATTTATATATAATATACCGTTTACCCTGCTTCCTTTCCATGGGTCTTTTGCTGTCACCCCCTCAGACATTTTTTAAATGTGAGATGGATGGAGCCTCGAAATAGTATTCCAGATCTTTTGATCCTGAGTTATCTTACAAGGATTAAGCAGGACTTCAATGTGTTCATAGCCATTTAGGAGAACTGCTAAACTAGAAGAAATTCTTTCAGATAAATCAATAGTACGCAGTCTTATAATCAAGGATTTTTGTTAACCAGAATTCTGATGCTCTCCATGCAACCAAAAGTTTGCTTCTTTTATTGAAATCAATCAAAAACTAACTAAAACAAACAGAAATAAAATAAATAAAAAATAAACAACCAAATCAGTTTATTTATGTGCAAGATAATCGAGAAATAAAAACCAAGAAAATAAAGTTTGAGAACTAACCACTAACTGGTCAGTTCTCCGCCCACCCCTGTAAATCTGGCAGCTTGTAAGTTGAGGGGCTAGGCTTGACTCCAAATTGAAAAAGGCCTACCCATTATCAAAAACTACATCTACTATTTTACAATCAATCTCATCAGCCTGTGAAAATCGAAGGAGATCAGGCTGGGTGTCTGGTGTACTGCTAGCTTCTTTCGCTTGGTAGTTTCCCGGTTCTAGCTCAATTAGATAATTTCCCAATACAGAATTCACTGGTTCATTCTTTTCTTCCAATTGAGTAACATTGTGTTTCATGTGGGGCTCTCTTAATATCTTTATTTGGTTTGGACTTCCCTTATGAGGCAACCCCAGATGTGACCAATCTGATGCGAAATACCCATTTAGCCTTGCTGACCAGTCTCGATTCAAAACAAGTCTATAAACATCAGGTATGTCTGCTACCACAATATCAATGTACTGACATATCTTTTCATTGGCAGATAAGCGAATCAGAACATCCTCCATTTTCCCGACTACTTTCACATTGGTCCTGTCTAGTTGAGTAACCTGCCAGGTAGTGGGTTTAGGTTGTCCATTGATCTTCTTGCAAACTAACAGTGGCATAACATTGACTGTTGACCCTGAGTCCACCAAACAATTGTGCACATTATGGTTCAAAATCTCAAAAGTCAAAAGGAAAGGTGGGGTTTTAAACCTAGCCTTACCTCCCATACTTGTTTCAACAATCTCTTCTACAGGTTGGTTGTTGGTGGGAAGCTCCTCCTCTGGTACTTCAAGTGCTTTTAACAATTCGTACCCCATCTCAGGTGCTTTGAGATTTTCCTTGACATTATCAGCTTTGTCTTCAATAGGCCTAACAGGCATGTTGACTTGTTTTGGATCTTGACTGCTAATAGTAAGTTCAGGTATTTTATCATCTGTGTTGTTCTTCTGTATTTTCTTCATATTGTCTTGAAATTTCTTAATCTTTGGAATTATTGAATTGTCTTTATTTAACAAACCTTGGCTCCTTGTTGTCACATTTGTTTTTGATATCTCCTCATGCTTCAGAGTATTTTCGTCTTTTGTATCAAAAAGTGAGACACAGTCCCATAAAACCAGAGCATCATCCTCTTGTTTTTCTGTGGATTTATTTCCCTTTTCCTCCTCCTCATCAGCTTCTGTTAGTTTAGAGTCCAATAGTTGATTCATTACTAATGTCATCGAATTGATCCATTGAGGGCAATTTTTTTCAGAATGAGGCTGCTGATGAAAGGTGCAAAAATTATCCATACCCACCTCAGTTAAATTCATTGATGCAGGGCTGTGTGGAGGAGGTTTAGATTGATTGTTGTCCTCTCTCCTTTTATAGTAAGGCTTATAAGATTTCTGAGCTGCTTTTTCCTTTTCCAAATCTATTATTCTGTTAGATAGTTTCTGCATCATTTTCAACATTCCTTCAAAGTCATGTGACTGCTCCTTCTTAGGCTTAGACAGTAATAAGGCTTTCTTACCAAAAGTTTTTTCTCCTGATTGCTTAGGATAATCTTCTATGCTCTCTTCTGTAGCTTCTACTCTCTCAGCTTCTTCATAAGTTTCTGACAACGTAGGTTTGACTTGCATCTTGGCAAACATGGCCAAGTCAGGCCTTAAAGCTGAAGTATAGTATTCGATCAAAACTTTATCAGAAGGCTTATCAGCTGCATAATTTTTTTTAAGATAAGCAGCAAACCTTTGGGTGAAACTATGTACTTTTTCTTTTCTTTCTTTCTTTAAAGCGCACAACCCTTTCATTAGAGCTGAATGAGTTTTCTGGGTTGCATATTTACTTCTGAATATCCTTTCAAATGTGTCCCAGTCTGGGATTGAGTTTGCAGGCATAGCAAAATACCATGAGGCTGCTGCTCCTTTCAGGGTATGTGGAAACAATTTGTAGACTACATCTTCACGTTCTCCAGCCCTTAGTCCTTCTATAGCCAAGTAAAAGCTTTGCAAATGATCATCTACTAAAGTCTTTTCACTTGGGTCAAACTTAGGCAACATTTTCTCAAAAGCTTGAGGTAAGTCATGCAAAGGGGGTGCCAGGTTTAAAGGTGACCTAGCCCTCCAAGCAGGTGGTGGATTCAGTGGGTTGGGTGGCTGATTTGCATTCACGTTTGCCATGAGTCTGGATGGAGAATGAGGTGGCGAGTGAACAAAGGTATGAACAGGTGAACCGTAAGGTGTATCTGGGCCCACTTGATTCAAAGGCTGAACAACTTCCTATAAGGCTGTTTCTACCAGTTCTTCAAAATCTCCAACCAACACTGCGTCTTCCAATATAGGACGGTCTTTCTTTCGATATTCTCTTCTGGGTAAGACAGGAATAATTGGTAATCCTCCCATCTTCTTCACATATGCCTTAGTATGTCTTCTCAGATCATTAACTACTTCGTTATCGACAGAATACAGATGCTCTTTACCTTTCTCTTCAGGAATTGGATTGGGAAACAGACTGCTTTCAGAACTATCACCGGTGGAATAATCTCGAGAAAATAAGTTTCCTCGGCCAGCCATGCATTGGCTGCCCTCCTTCTAGCGCCAAAAACTGTTGAGGCCTGGAAAATCGCAAGTAAGAATAGTTAGGGATTCTCCCCAGTAAACGTTCCCAACTAGCCCGTTACTGTTTGGTATGGGGAATTTGTCCGGTTTACGGTCCGACTACCATAGGTCAAGTAACAAAATAAAATGTTTTACCAGTTACGGCCCAGTCCACCGTGTATGTTTTTAGTTTTTTGTATTTAAGTATGAGATGCAAGTGCCTATCTAAAAATGCAGATTGATAGAGAATACGAGGAGCGGTCACAATGTGATGCGCAGGTTCTTACCTCTTGTCTTAACTCTCTCGCATCTAAACCACACACAGCAAGAAAAAACTAAAACTAACTATCTAACCTATCCCTAGGGAGCAAGATTATCATTTATCAATGAGTAATGTATTTTGCGCATGCATTAAGAAAAATCACAGATAGTTGTTACTTCTTTCAAAACACATGAACATTTATAGATATATGAACAACAAGATAGCTCATTGTTTATGAAAAGCATTCATTACCCACAGTGGAAATTTCATAAAATAAACTAGAGCGCATTCATAACAAGAACATAGGTTCAAAGAGTTAGAACGATCTCACAGTTAATGGATAACAGCTGAAAACAAAATAGTTCACATTCAACAAATCCATAGCACAACATTTGAAACCTTCCACAAAGCTTTCTCCAACAGGAAACTTGTAATTTCTTTATGCAAAAGGAACTAGTTCTTCTTACATCATACTCTCACAAATCTATTTGGGAAAAAGTCCTATTACTATCTAACTCTCCTATACTTATACTACAAGCAAAACTCTTGGGCTGCCCTTCGGTGACCCTTGGGCTTTCCCCCCAGTGACCTTTGGTATCCCCCCCCAACCGTTCATTCTCACAAATTTGTCTTTGAGTGAGTGCTCATGATTCATACAATACGTTACATTTCAGATTTAGATTTTAAGATCACTTTATAAAAAGGGACCAACTTGGTAACAGATGAACTTTTCCCAAGCCTGGGCCTTTGCTGCTGTTGATCCGTTTGAGATCTCAGACCTTCACTTTATCCTTCCTTTTTCTATCTCGCTTTTTATGCTTCAGCCTCTTCTTTCCCTGCTGCCTCCCTTCTGTTTTGACTTTTAGATATATCTTGCTTGCAGTAGTCACCCTGTTATGAACATAGCAGATTTTAGACCATCTAGCGTTTAACAAAGTAACACAAACTGCACTAATACATGCATTCTGTAAAATGAACTATAAACAATATTAATGCATGAAAAGAAAAATGATAAGGCAAAGAAAATCCTGCAAGCTGGGTCCGGAAAACCTCTAAGCTCGCTGTCCCACTAAAACCACAATCCCGATAGAACAGATTCTTTATCTAAAAACGAGCCGCATCTAAACTAACTCGAAACCTTGTGAAGAAAGCATGAGCCGAGACAATGCAACCGACACTCCCAAACGCTAAAAACCCCCAATAGTTAAGCGTCGGAGATCGGAACCACTAAAGCATCGGCCGGATAGTTCCCTGCACAGCCGCAACGGCGGGAGACAGATTGACTAAAAGTTCCGCAGTCAACATAAAACATCGGCGGTCGGAAGCTTCAGGGACTATGTATCGGCGACCAAAGGCTCAATGTTGCCACCGTATCGGCAACGTAAAGGACTAGTTCCTCGATCAATAGTCAAAAACCGTTCCGATTACGAAAATAAAGCATCGCAAAGTAAAAAGTTGGTCAATAAAACCAAGGCATCGGCGAAAAAATAGAACTTACCATCGGGACGTTTATTAATTAGTTTCCGCAACGGCGGCTGCGTAGAGAACTACAGCCCCAATTCACTATTCAACTGACCTCCGAAAAACCAAATAAAAAAAAATTAAGTTCCAAAAAACTTTCGGCTGGCCAGCGATAGAAAAAATTTGTTTCACCTCCGAAACTGGCGGCAAAGAGAACTAAAGTTTCGATTCAAACATAAATAGACTTCTGATAGCAATGAAGGAAATCATTCAGATCAAAGGACATCATTTTCAAATCAACTTTAAACTCCACAGTCCAAAGCATTGGTAGACAATAGCAGTTTTCCGAAAAGCATGAAAATAGTTGACCTCACTTCAACTTCAAACAATCCCAATTTGTAGCAGAACAAAAACAGAGTTCAGCAAATTCAAACAATCCCAGCCAAAATGAAATTAAGAGGAGGGTCCAAAATTTAAAAAAATTGGGAAAATAGTTGCAGCTGCAATAGGTTTCTTGGAGATTCTGAGGGTTAGGGTTTCTATCCTAAGAAGGCAAGAAGATTAGGATTTGGAGGTAAACCCTAGGGTGGATTTGTGGAGAAAAAGAAGAAAAGAGGATGTCTTGGAGAAATTCTTGCATTTGGATCTTCTTGGTTGAGCTAGGGTTTGTTGATTTAATCTACCTAGGGCTTTTTGGATAGTTGGAGTTTTTGTATGAGCCTTGAGAGAAGGCTATAGTATGTACTTGTACTTCATCTTGAGCTTATATACGAAGTTTTTAACTGCTCATGTATTTTGCAATTTTTAGCTTTGAATTTCCGCTATAAATGTTCTTTGTCTATGGTTCTTTATAACTGTTTGTCTTGCTAAATTGACACAAGTAAAAGGACAAATTGTCAAGTCTATTAACATCTAATAAAGAAAATAAGGTGTTTTGTTTGCTGCTGTAAAAGTACATTTTCAATTATGGGCATTGGCTGATAATTTGCCCTAGAAGGGGCTGAAACTTATCTCATTGTTTGGTATTATTCTCTTTGAATTGCCGTGAAGTGTGGGGTTGTTTGAAGTGAATTATTGTGATCTTTCAGCTGCTGTTTTATACTTCAATAGATGTCCCCAAAGTCATGGCATCTTAGCCAAAGGGTTACTTTCAAAGTCCATTTGCATGTGTTGACTAAAAGCATCTATAAAAAAATGGTATACGAGTACAGGCCTTTAAGCAAATAATCGTGAATAAACCTACTTTGTCTTTTCACTCTGGCAAATGGTGGAGTCTCCTTTATGGTGTAAGTTACCATATATATGGAGGTGGAGCCTCATGCACATCGTTATGAGTATTGGGCATGAGAATGCCTCAGCTATGCATGGATCCAGGCATGGTTGAAATATGTGTTGAATATGTATGTCTCGCATCCAACGACATATTCAATTGTGAAGTTAAAAAAACAAAATTAAAAAGAAACATATGAAATCCTAATTACTGACCTTTTTCTAATAGATAGAGGATTAGGGTCTCCCTTAAGCAGACATCTCCTTGTCTCTGAGCAAATTTGAGGGCTTTTTCCACTATAGAGCAAAGCTAGGTGTTTTTATGAGTGTGTGGAGGAATTGCTTGATGATGAGACATCAATAATCGCATCTCTGCATCTTCATGCAACATTCCTGGTCCTCTAGAGGATATTAGTGATGTTCGCTGTGGAGCTTCAGTTCTTGGATGAAGATATTTTTTGATCATGTGTGACGTCTCACTTGCAATTAATCTGAAGTGTAGGCTCTAAATAGTATCCAGTAGACTGATGAGATGCTCATTTTGCGCATAATGTTTACTTATCACGTATGCTAATATCAATGATCACTCTCTTTTTTGACTTTTTTTCCAAATCTATGAATGGCAATCTCAAATTTTTGTCTCATGTCTTTTTCCCGCATACGTATACAGTATATTTGATATATCCCAGCCGTATTGTATCCAAATTGTTCAAAAAATCTATTGCATCCATTCTGGTTACCACATCCACACCTCTGCAACTTAATTTTGTGGTGCCTCAATTGATTTACCTTTCCATGATTTGGAGTTCAATGACTTGCAATATAGTTTGTAAAGATCATTTCTGCCAATTTTTTTCTCTTTCTTTGGCAAGGGACAGATCTGTTATCTGTTTTTGAACTTTTTATCTTCATAGAGCATACGTGTCAAGGCTAGAAGTAGGATTCATCTAAGCAGATTATGAATTGCACTTGGTCACCTTTTTAAATTTATGTGTTTACATTCATTCCGCAATGTAATTGAAAATAAAATTGCAGCTAGTCAAATTTGTTAACCAAAAGCTCAGACTAACTGCTAGAACTTTAAAGCAAGCTATGCCCTCCAAGTGTGAACTAATAATTAATCTAGTGAAAAAATGGCCGATTCACTCAGAGAGTCAGAATCAATCGAGTTTCACTTGGTTTGGTGAGAAAACAAGCCATCTGACTATCCCATTCACTATCAGAGCTGAACCCTGGTATCAGGTCAGATAAATGGATACTGAAAGTGGTAATACTGAGTATTGCTGTGGACTTCTGTACTAATTGCTGCCTTTTTGTAAACAGAAAGTATTAGATGTCAAAATTGTCGCCTTCAACCTCCTGAGCATTGTTATGATTATTATGAAATGTTTTTGAATCTTTTGTTGTCAGTTCGTGGCACTTGCATTAGGAGTTGATTAAGAAGCTGAAACACATCCACCTATTCAATTGCTTACCCTGATTCCTGGTGACTAAATTAGATTGCAGTTCTTAGAGCAACACTTTTATTTCCTCATGCTTGTATGCCACTAAATCCATGTGAGGGATCAATTGCTTTTCTTGGTTTGGTTTCTCAATTTTGATTTTGTAGCTTTGGGCTTTTCTCACTGTTTGTAATAATTGTGTGCTCTCATCATTGACCTTGCACATTGCTATTTTTGCTATCTAATCGCTCAAGTCTGGAGCATTGGCTTAGAATTGTAGCCCATTATCAAGTCCATGTATAGGAGTTCTGATTCACAATCTATGTCAGTGGAGCCTTTCATTCCAATTTTAGTCTTTTTCAAAGATGTGCTTTCCATTTAATGCTGGGCAAAGAAGATGGATAATTGTCTATTAATGTAAATATTTAGCCTGTGTTTTGTATGTTTTTTTTCAGTTGGGACCATTCGATATCTCAAAGATGAGAGGAGCATGTTTGACACGGCTGCACAGAAGTTACATCAGCCATCTAAATGCTCTGATACAATAGCTGCAATCATTACTGCCTTGGGCGGTCAACCAAGTGCTGTTGGAATTGTCAGATTGTCAGGCCCATCAGCAGTTGCTATTGCTACAAGAATATTTCAACCAGCAAGAAAGAATAATAATCTAAAGTCACTTTCATGGCAGCCAAGAAGTCATTTTGTAGAATATGGCACTGTTGTTGATGCCTATGGAAATCTTGTGGATGAGGTAGAGTGTTCTAATCTTTTACATGTAAGAGTCAGTTGCAATCTAAGAAGATCTTTTTCTTGCTATGTACAGACAATAGTTTGGACAGTAGCATGGATAATTCCAATTTGTTTTGTGCAGTACTTTGAGTTATTTTGTAGTTCAGAATATTTTCTCAATTCGAATTGTTGAATTCTTTAATTTAACAGAAAACTTGTTTATTTTCTGAACATGTCATCCCTTTTTGTTCCCACTTCTTCAATTTACCGATTGTAATATTAAGAAGCTTGCAATCTACTAAATCTTGCATATGAATGAGATCTATGGTTTAAATACTTACACCGAGGACATGGACAGAAGGCCTCTTGGAGAGCTCATTATGTGCACTTAAATCTATCTTTATGATTCAACTCAAAGCCATCTTGCAAAGCTCATTATGTGCACTTGAATCTATCTTTATGAGTCAACTTCAATAAGATTTAGATACTGCAAAATAATTAGCGGAAGGAAATTGACTCAATGTTATTGAGATTTGGGAGTGTTAGGAAGAATTGAACGGAATCAAAAGTTAAAACCAGCCCAAATTCTGCAATGAAGGAGATAAACGGCACTATGGTAGCGGAGAGAGTGTTGGATTTTTAGTACCTCAGAAAGTGTATGGCAGATTGCCATTAATGGCAGCAGCAAATAGAGGTGACATGTGCAGGTATGTACAGCAGCGAGGAAACCCTCCTCTAGCAGAGTTCTGTACAGCAGTACAACAGTTCCCCACAGCCCTCCTTCTGCAATTCCATACAGCATTAACGAGGGTGCAGGAGCATTTATGGAGAGAGATAGAGGGTGCATGCATGTACCATCCTCAGTGTGTATTTAGTGTAGATGCCCTTTATATTTAGCAGTTCAAAGCTGTTTGTGGTTTTGCTTTAGTTAGATTTTGCATGTTTTCTAATTTAAATTTGCATGCATCAGTTATGTAAGGCGCATGCAACCTAACTCAATTTAGCCAAGTGCATGCAGTCTAGTAGCTAAGGCACAGATCTCAAGGAGGATACATGCTTGCATGCTTCAAATTATCTCCAGTTTCATGCTTGCATTGTGAATGTGTCCAGATTCATTGTAACTGCTCTTCTCAATCTATTAAAGAGAAGGCAGAGGTGTAGGTTTGTTAATTCAGTTGTCAAATTAGGAAGCAGTGGGTGAAGGGTAGAGTTTGAAGCTTTCAGTGTAATTCCTGTTTTCAAGATTAATAAACAGTGATGTGATTTGAGTTTTAGATCTGTGTGCTTCTTGTTACTTTCCTCAGCTTGATGTGTTTCAGTTCCGAGCAAAAATCAAATTGCAGTTTTGATAGAGATTTCAGTTTTCTGTTTTTCCAAGTCGGTAGGTTAGAAATCAGCTTATGACTGTTACCATATGTTGTGGAATTTTAACATGGCATCTGGGCAGTTTGCTGAAACCTTCTAGGAATTCTTGAATGGATAGTAAGGCTGCTACTTGTAAGAGGGAGCTGTTGGGAGGTTTCAGGGGAGTTATGCTTGAGAAAAGCACAGTGGATCTGTGATAAGTCTTTTTTTTTTCTTTTTTAAGTTGCCATCTGTTTTGTTTACCATAATATTCTAGAGCTGCAGCATGGCTACTGTTTATGCACAACTTAGCAACCTCCTGATTAGCAGGGAAAATCAGCCACTAACCAACACAACTATGGGATTCCCCTCTCAATGTGTCACTACTGAAGAGGAACCCCTCTTTTAGGCTTCCTAGACCTACAGACAGGTAGAGAGTAGACCAAGACTAACCAAGGGAGAGACCCTAACCGGATTTTCCTTGATACCTGTTATCACATACTTTGTCATTGGGAGCTACTACTTATTTTTGCAGACCAGATTGCCAGTCATGAGCCTAGTCCTTACACTTGAGGCAGTTGTTTCTCAAAGTATATTAGTGTTGGATGATATATATATGCTCAGTTGGACATTCAGGGGCAACAATTGTGAGGCCACCCTTGCCATTTCGAGCCCTCTTCATGACTTCCCTTGTCATGCATGTCCAGACCTTGGTTCACTGGGGCAGAGCAGTTAGTTGGATGTACTCTTTCCTTGCCATGCGGAGATAGCAGTGTTTGTACAGTTGGGTTGCAATTGCAGTTGCAGATTCTGAGTAGATGTATGGCAGAGAAAGTTTTTAATGGAGTTCATAGTTTTATTGGTTTCCTGACTGTGATAGACCTTGTTGTTTCATTAGTGATCATTTGTTCTTATTTGGTTTCCAGTAGAACAGGTACTCAGAGTGATGTAGGTGCATTAGTTGATGGTTTCATATACATGCTCTGCTTGGGTTAATTAGGGTTGCAATGTTTAGTTCAAATTTGCAAACATCGCCTCGACGAAAAAATTGGTAGGGTCCAGAAAACATTGTTTCGAAATATCTTGGGACCACATCGGCAAACATCGGAAAACTTAAAAAATACAAAAACATTCATTTTTTTTCAATTTTTTAAACATCTAAAGCAACAAGAACATTAAATAAACACATTGCCACATGAATATGGAAAAAAACTGATATATAAGATATATAAGATGTCTAGTGATACATCGCACATAAAAAATGAATCGTGTCTTGAATCCTGACTCCTGAGTCATCAAAAAATATAACAAATATATCTCATGATCATCATCATGAGTCAATAATAATAATAAATGAAATTAATCAGTTCAACTAGGATACTGAAATTCTCTACATGCATGTGTTCCAATGAAAAATGATTTCCATACGCTGTGGTTAACACTAGTCCAATATATAACGGATCAATCCAACTGCAAATATATCCTGGGATTATAATTCTAATAGAATTATGGAAAAACATTCATGTATTTTAACTTTTTATTGTCCAACATTTCCGACTTTTAAGAGTCAAGATATAACCCATCTTCAGGGAGGTGTCACACTTAAAACAAGATGAGAAAAAGGAATCCACAAGCCAATTCTATAGCTAGCTGCTTCAAGCCAGAGTGGAGCATTCGATGAATGGGTTGGCCTCTTGTGAAATAGATTAAACATAGCAGCCAACTTTAGACATCAAAGACCAAATGATCAAACCATCATACCAAGACTCCACTATTCAATGAGAGACAAAATAGATAAGGAGTTGTGCCCCTTCCTGAGTTCAAAGAATGTTTATATCTGGTCTCTATTTTTTGCTCAACTTAAACCCATAATTTGTGTTCAGCCTATTATTCTTCTTTTCGACCTTGGCCAACATGTTAGCATTTTCTATATGGATATGAAGGTCTGTGCTGTAAGAATGCTCTGCAAGGGCAGATTTCATAACGGGCTCCTCACACTCCACCCTCCACAAAGTCAAAACCGCCTTTAGAAAAAATTGGGAAAAAATAGGCAATATCTTGGGATAAATCGGGAAAAAATTGACAATATCTTGAGAAAAAAGAAGCTGAAAGAATCGACGATTTTTTTGATTTTTTCACAAAAACTGTCACTGAAAATCACGTGATTTCTCAGAACAGCGACGATTTATTGGCAATGTTTGCAACACTAGTTTAGATTAGTTTCCTTGCTCTTGGTTCTGTGCTTAGCCTTTTTTCACATTATACATCTCATCCACCTTGCTCTGTATCCCTTGACTTGGACATTACTGATCAACATGCATCACCTTCCCCTCTGTGACCTCTATGTTTGGATGGCCTCCATGTTTTCTTGTGTCTCGGCTCTGGAGTGTGTGGCTTTGTCTTCAAACCTGTTGATCTTTCTCATCTTGCACCCAGGATGATTGAGTGTAGTTAGGTTGGCCTAGTCATGACTCATCATAAGTGTATCCCCTAGAGTAAAAGCAAGTTTCCCATCCTTGAAGTTAGTTAGTGTCTAAAGGAGTAGGTACTCATCATTTGTTTGATGTATTGCCTACTTGCTTGTAAAAGGGAATTACTGTGGCAACTTCTTCGGGGCTATGGGATTGCTGCCTTCTTCACAATCTGGCTTGCAAGGGATGACCTCGCAGGCTTGAGTGAGGCTAGTTCTTTGAGAGGCAGATATGGATCAACAGGTATGGAATCTGGATAGATCTGTGAAGGCAGGTGCCATAACCAAAATTGCTTGGCACTAACTGACCTCCGGTAGCAACAACTAAGGATGTCCTAGGAGGTGGCAAAATCTCCAAACCAAAACTTGTGGAAAAGGAAGAAACCCTAGCCACAGGAAGCTGGAGCAGAGCTGGGTGGCATAGTGTCTTTGATTTTGCAACATTATTATAAATGCAAGCAAACAGTTTTGAAAAAAAATAGAAAAATGGGATTTGAGGCCTTGTGTATTTGGTCATAATATGGGGGTGTGAGATGGATAAAACATCTAGGCATGCAATAAACGTGCTGATCCATGGATGATATATTTGGTTTTTCTGTAGTCTGTGTTATGAAGGTTGCTAGTGGTACAGTTTATAGGAAAAAATATAGCCCCATTCATTTGATGAGTATTGTAGTGCACTGCAGTATGATGTCTGATAGTTGTATGGTCTTGATCATTCACTCAACCTTTGATCCTAATTGGAGTTGGCTGTTAGATTGTATGTCTTAGAATATTTTTTAGTAGAAATTTATTGTTAGAATGCAGTACCATAGTTTTACTTTTCCACAATCTTTAGTACTTTGAGTACTAGAGTTACTTTTTGTAAATGATGGAGGCATAAAGTTCTTTTTGTTTCTAGTGAAGCATACCCTTCCTAGCAAATTTGGTTGTTAGCAAGTGTGGGTGATCAGTGCCATCTCTCATCTTTTTTCAGAGTTTCTGAAACATAAGTTGCTTGACGCTGAATCCATCTTTTGGTAAACAAGTAAACATTCCCCATTCTCAAGAAATTAAACAGTTAAGTCCTCCTATAAATTTCACAAATATGAAGAATTCTTGTGTTAAAAATAATTATGGAGCATATATTCCCCAGAGTGTCTCACTACTATATTCTCTATTTCCAAAAAGTGCGGGTGACTAGAATTCTCTCTCGTCTTTCTTCAGGGTTTCTGAAGTATTGTATTTCTTTTTACTGATAGCTGATAATTTCTCTGCATCTGCAAAAACTGCACCTGGAACAGGGCGAGGTTAAGCTTGGATAGAAAGGGATGCGGGTAATGCTCTTGCTCTTGGTGGTGCTCTTACTTGTTCTGCTACATTGATTGGTTCGGGTGGGGTGTGTGTTTATCTTAAACAGAAGTGGCTTAATCCTGAATCTATATTTTCCTAAACAAGTAAAAATTCCCCAATCTCGAAAAAATGAAACATTTCAGCCCTTATCCTAGAAACTTACTAAAAATGAAGAGTTCTTGTGTTGAGCTATGCAACACATATTCCCGTAAGTTTTTCTTAGTAATTTTTTCCCTAGTTTCCTACGAGAGTTCTTAATGTAAGAGATTCTTTCTATTATTATAGCCTCTTACTATTTTTCTGACTGTAAACATGTATGTCTATGTGTAGATTGCTTTGCTATATAGTAAAATTTTCTAGATCTTTTTAATCTTGTACCTGTTATGTCTATTCACCTTTGTTATTAATTTGTTCGTTTCAGCTTGTCAGTTTGATTCAGTTCAACTTGAATAATTTTCTTGTGTGTTCTAGGTCCTACTTGTACCCATGTTGGCTCCCAGATCCTATACCAGAGAGGATGTTTTGGAATTTCAGTGCCATGGCAGTGACATATGTTTACGGCAAGTACTGCATATCTGTTTAGAAGCTGGGGCAAGACTTGCAGAGCCTGGTACACTTGCTAGCTACATGGGTTTATCATTTATATTGAAAATTTAAACTGATTCTTATAGTAAGAAATATTTACATTCAAAAACCAAGAGATTTAACAAATTCAACTACTGCTTGCTATTATCCTGAACAAATTCTGGAAGCACTGCACTTTGGTGATAATCATCTTCTTAGCAAAATGGAAAACCATATACTCAAATGATGGAAAGACCTATTAATTCTTAATCTCTTGAAAGACCCGAGACACTAAACACCGGTTCTACCAGGCTCCTTTTGATACACTCGATGTTGGGCTGTGTATCAGCTTTTTCCAAAGATCACTTATTAGGAATTACAAGTGTCTAACTGCTTATTTAAACCATAACATGGATTTCACTGAACTCCTGAATCATTGAGTTACAACCCGGGATATCACGATGCATCTCCAAGAAAAAGTAGTAATAAGATTGTGTTCAATGAGGAAGAGGTTCCCTTCATATCCTTGTTATCACACAATCTAGTATTTTAAGATTGAAGCCCTAAAATCAATGATTGCTTATGGATAATCAAGAAGGAGATCAGTGTCACTACACCTATCCCTCTTCTGCTCTTTATGCTAGCTCTTCTCTAGCTCAAGGGAGAAGTCCCTAAATCGGATTACTAGAGTTCAACAATGAAGCACAAGGTGAATTGGAAGAGTAACTCTAGTAAAGCAAAGTGTTTTGGCTTTATAAATGCAAATAGAAGGGTGATGAAGGGATTAGAGACTAGTGTTTTGTCAAATGAGCAGATGGTGTCAACCAAGGATCGCATCATAGT
Source organism: Pseudotsuga menziesii (assembly GCA_001517045.1). NCBI lineage: Eukaryota > Viridiplantae > Streptophyta > Pinopsida > Pinales > Pinaceae > Pseudotsuga > Pseudotsuga menziesii. The sequence goes on from LPNX010804213.1 coordinate 47,054, forward strand.
TTCTAGAAAACATTAGAAAGCGCTAGGGTTGTAAAGCATGTTACCGCACAAATTAGCAATTTAGCATCCTTCTAGTAGGTCACGGGGGTCAGTGCCAAGATTGACAACTATTTAGGAGATGCACCCACTATCACGACAATCCACTCTCTTTACTCTTTAGACCAACTCCTAGAAGCCAAGGGCAAGTCCCTAATATAGGTGAAAAAGACCTGCACAACATGTTGAATGGAGTTGTCATTGTTAAATTTTCATATGCTAAGCTAGATCATTAGTATTTCATTTCGATTTCATAACAAAAGCATATAAACAGGATCATTGAAAGATAGACAAGCACAACCATACAAAAGGAGAACACAAAGATTTATCCTGGGAAAACCCTAAAGGGAAAAACCCAGCAAAATATTCCTCAATATAGATGCCCCAAAAGATAAAAGATAAAAACAACAAGGAGATCAAAGCCTGATCCTCCTCCTTCTCCAGCTACTTCTCTTCTCCACTAATGTGCTACACAAGTGAGAGTGTGTGTGTGTCTCAAATGAGGAGCACCACACCTCTATTTATATTCATCCGTTCACTTGAATTAACTCATTCGACATGTAGGTTAACTCATCTGACATGTAGGCTGGAGTTAATCATGTAGGCTTGAGTTACACATGTAGGCTTGAGTTACACATGTAGGCTCAAGTAACCACACTGGGGTGCTAATGACCCACCTTTACAAATAGAGGGGACAACCTCATGACTCTTATTAGTTCTTCCGATTAGAAGCATCGGGGTACAAGATAATACAAGTGGTTCTCCCGGTAGGACCATCAGGGACCACAAAAGATACATATAGAATATTCTTCGAAGTTACAATATTTAAACACTCCCCCTTAACGAGAAGGGTATTCTACAACAACATCAACAACAACAATAGTAGGAGAGGACATCATCAACATCATCAGGGTAAGACATCTATAAATCATTGGAAGCTTTTCAACATCATATAGTCTTTTTCTTCAATATTTGACGACAACAACTCTTTAATCAACATCAACATCTTTTGACCTTTTGATCAGCAACATTTTCAACACTTTGATCTTTTGATCAGCAACATCTTCAGCACTTAGACCTTTCGATCAGCAGCAACATCTTCAGCACTTTGACCTTTCGATCAGCAACATCTT
>LPNX010804234.1:0-25661 GCA_001517045.1 Pseudotsuga menziesii
AGTAAGACAAAATCAATTAGAAATTTACAAATCATGCTAATATCAATATATGTTTTTCATTATTTTAATGAGTTTGGTTGGTAGAATTGACATTTTTAGCAAGTGTTTTCTAACAAGTGTAAAGTACATTACTAGTTATTTTAGTAAGACAATCAATTAGAAATTTACAAATCATGCTAATATCAATGTATGTATTAAAATCTTGTATAACAAAATTATAAGCCAACCTGAAAGTTTTATGCAATGTTGTTTAATGTCATTAAAGTTGTTCTTCATCATTGGAGATGAGTTTCAATGTAGAATTATCTTTTTTTGGTAAGTGTTCCTAAAGAAGTGCATAGTACATCAATCAGTTATTTTTGCAAGTTAAAATCAATTTGATGTTTACAAATCATGCTAACATTAATGTATGTATCAAAATATTGTATAACAATAACAAAACTCTAAGGGGTGGCAGGTGCGGGGAGGATCCTTCTGGATCCTAGAGGACATGTTGAACAAACCTTCGCTTGGGGTCTTGTCTATAGGACCAATAATGAGGCCGAGTGGTTGGCTCTCCTTCAGGGAATGAAAATTCTAGCCAACAAAGACCTCTCCAGGATTGCGATTTTTGGAGATTCTCAACATGTTATATATAAAATGATTAATGGATATACCACAGGATCTATAAAGTGTCGTCGTCTCCATGACAAAATCACTCATCTCTTATCTAAGCACTACGAATTCTATCACATCCTTTTCACTAACAATGATGCTACTGACGCTTTGGCTAATACGGGGGCCTCCTTAGCTCAAGGTCAATTTTGTCTAAATGGCCAAATCCCACACCCCAAACCCATTCCTTAATGATTTCGTGGGATGCAAGTTTAGACCCCCATCACATCGATCTCACTTCCAAGGATTTATGTGAAGGTTTTATTGTTTTATGTGAAGGCTCTAAGGATTTATACGAAGGCTCCAAACCTTGTCGTTCCACCCCTCCTCACCTTACCGTTGTGTTCCCTCCATTCTCCACCGGCCACAATCCTATGGATTTTCGTGAAGGATCTCCTGCCTTAACACGTCATCCTAATCCTCCCCACTTTATCGCCACGTGGCTCCCACTCTGCACCAACCATCCCTCGATTCCTGAAGGTTTTAATTTTCATCTCCCTCGGTTTAATTGCTCTTGCAACTCGCATGCTCCGGGTCTTTTCGTCCTCTCCATTATGTATTCCCTCCAAAGCCTCCCTCACCCTCATTCTCCTCTTGGCAATGGTGTTCACTTTGTTCACTATGTAATTTCTCCAGAGAGGATTCTTCTAGATGTTATTGCTGGGGATGATGAGGGAATTTTGCAGGAAATCCCGTGGGAATCTTTGCCTCTCACCAGGGTTTTTGTAAAAGAAAGGTTGGCTCTCGCCGCTTTCTTCACTTGTTTATGCTCTACACAAGCTGGTGTTTCTTTGTGGTTCTTGAATTCAGGTTCTAGGCTCAGCCTCTCCATTGACGACCAGTCCTTTATAGTAGGCAACAATTTGATTTTGGATTGCAATTGTTCAGGGTGGAAAGAAGGTGCTGTTGGCACTCTCTCCTGTCGAAACAAGAAAGACCACGACTCCCTCCTACAGGAACTCAACACTCTTAAATTAGTTCTTGGTGGTCTCTCTGTCAATGATCAGGCTCAAGAGTTTGCTGGTGTGGTTTGGGCTCTTCACTGCAACTTCTCCAGAATAGCAATTTCTCCCAAACAAGGCAGAATGGACCAGGAAAATGAGAATGTTGGGCTAGCAGACTTGAAGAAAAATCTTAGGCATTTGTATGAAATGATGGCCATTTGCATTATGGAAAACAAGGAAATTTCCCAAGAGGTCAAAAATATGGGGGAAGTGGTCAGCTACACCTCATATCAGATAAGTAACCATGACTCCAGGATCAATGATACTAAAAGCAACCTCAGGGACAAGGCAGTAAGGCTTTTGAAACTCCAACAACAGCAGCTCACCCCATGGAGGAGGAATCGGTCGTCCAGCCCATGAAGCACCCAGGCAATCTTTAATGGTTTAATTTCATGTTTTTTGTCTGTTTCTTAGTTAGCAGTTTATAAGGGTATACACTATCCCAGGCCTTAGAAGTTATGTAAAAACTCTGTGTGGAGTTCTTTAGTCATCCTTTTGGACCAATTTTGTTTCCTCCTTTTTTGAACTACAAGAACTCTCAGTATCCGCTTATTTTCTGTAATGTATGGTTGTGCACAACGTACTTTATATAAAACATTTTAAAGTTTATGTTAAAAAAAAACAATAACAAAACTCTAATTGCATGTAATTATGAAGTCCAAAGGTCCCAATTGCAAACCAATTGGTCCTTTTTTGAAATTTAAATGTACATTCTTATTTTTAGCCTTATGTAGTCTTTTATATTGACGTGATATACATGTTAAAAAAATGTTTTTTCAAAAGATTAAATGATGATGTTTAAAAATTTCATAAAACTAGTAGGCATAAAACTAGACTCCAAATCCTTTCATTGTATTTTGTCGAGATGTGCCAATTCAATATATTTAGAATAAAAAATGAAAATGGACCAATTGTCAAGAGCAAGAATTTAGTTAGATGTTTATGTGGCAAATACTCTAGTGGACATGTTTACAAAACATGGGAATTTGGAGAAAGATTGGATGCAAATCCCTTTAGATATGGGTTATGACAATTTGCTTAATGGTTTTACAAGATAATTTTCTCAAAGATTCTTAAGCTTCTATTGATGTGGTGATGTGGAACCCCAATGGAGCTTTGAATATATGTATTTCTTTTAAAAAGCATCTTGTTCAAACATACTTTTTTTCAAGGAATTCATTTGCAACCACATTCTAAGATTGATGCATGTGATTGGTTGTCATTGATTTAACATTTTCTCATCCATATAAACAACTTTGCATTGTGATTTGTGATAATGATAAGATTATTAAAAAAGGGATGTTAGATGTAACATCTGGGGTAAAAGAATTTATTATAAAGAGGAAAAGGAGTTTTCTTTGTTTAAGATATAAACTCGTAATTATTTGTTAAAGAAAGTTAAATGCTTAGTTAAGTGATTAAGAAAACGGTTAGGGTTATGGACGAGGAGAAGACAACGGTTTCAAGAATGAATCGAACCACACATTTTGATACATCACTTTTTTAATTTTATTTGGGGGGAATCCTTTCGAGAGCGTAGGGATCTCCCTCATGGTTTTTCCATGGGCATTGAGATGTGAGGGTGGAGCACCCTTTCTTCATTACTTGTATTACGTGTTGAGTGTGCATGAAGATTATGGTATGGAGTTTTTACGGTGTTAAGCACTGAAAGTGAATGAAGACTGCAACCTCACTATGTCATAGATTTCTTGAAAGGACTGTATCAAGAATCGTCTCAATATCCATGATGAAGATGGCCTCTTCACATATTATCGAGGTATGGAATAAGTTTTATTACAGTATTTGGCTATGCTAAAGAGAGAGAGATACTAATTAAATAAAGAGTTGTGAACTTTTGAGTTAACCATAGGGGACACCCTGGGTTATAAGGCTCTTAAACTTATAAAAAACTTTTCTACACTAAACAAAACAAATTAATGAAAATGAAGTAGAAAATTGGTTTGGTGTTGAGTTTGTTGGGCTCTAGAGAACCTAAAGTGTTTTGTTTCATTATCCATAATTACATGATGTAATAAGAATTGGAAACTGAGACTTAATTTTCAAAATAAACTGAAATATTAAAAAGGTTGAACACAAAATATTTTTGAATTAAGTAGAGCTGATACGGAGCACCCAGGAGAGGTGTTAAGCTCAGAAATTTTTGATAAGTTAGTACAGAGTTTCTAGTAAACACCCTTGTGAGGTGTTAGGATTTATTGAGCACTCTATGATATTAAGTCTCAGGCTTAGGCAAAGAGCTACCAGTGAGCACTCAAAGGAGGTGTTAGTCTTTACTGAGTGCTCTATGATATTAAGTCCTAGGCTTAGGAAAAGAGCTACCAGTGAGCACTCAGAGGAGGTGTTAGGTTATTAAGCAGAACTTCCATAGAGCACCAAGGTGAGGTGTTAGGTTCTATGGTGATATCTTTTGTGATATTAAGATTCTAGTATAAGCGATATGTGGGCTTCTAGATTTTATGTAAGAGATACTCCCAAGAATTGTAAAATGATGATGAGGGGTATCATCCTTATATCAGATGAATATTATATATACAGGTTGAGGAGGCCTACATGTGAACTTGTGGATCCGTGATGAGATGAACTTCATGTATATATGTATGCTAGAAGTTTTGAAAAAAGATTTGAGTCAAATAAATGCTTAGAACATCAATGCCATACAAGAGGTATGCGTGTGAATATTATTTTGGTATTTTATGCACCATGATATGATGAATGCTAAAATATTGGTTGAAAAGTTATATTTGATATGAATCCTTGTGTGATAACTATGATAAAAGGATTGTTTATATGCATTTGTAATGATTTTAATTAATAAATGTTTTAAAATATGTGTGAAAGTTATGATTATGCACATGATATGTTAATTTGGTATGATTATTTATGTTTGAACCCAATGGAATGATGAAGCTATTTGAGAGGAAGTACCACCATACCAAGCATATGGATTTAAGAGTGGAATATGGAAAAGTTATGTGCCATGAGGTACAAATGCAAAAATGACCATATTTTAGATAATAAATTTTATATTATTTTACGATGGACTGTTGTTATGTAGTTATAAGGACACTATGTTATTATCATAGGGTAAAGCTTACAAAGCAAAGTTAAATTCTACAGGATTGCTATGAAAATCAACAATGGTATGTTGGCAAAAGAAAATATATTCTCGATTTAAAATTTTATATTTATGCATATGCTTATGATAGACGTGGGAAATACTTTGTTACCTTGAAGGAAAGTCAAAACAAGCACATATCAATGAAGTTCGATTATTGCAAGGTTGAATGTATGTTAAAGATGAAATCTTGGAAAGTATCAACACCAACGAAGGTGTACCTTTAAGGGGGGGAGTACTCTAACATCTTGTGTAAGGGAATTTATTATAAAGAGAAAAAGGAGTTTTCATTGTTTAAGATATTAACTGGTAATTATTTGTTAAATAAAGTTAAATGTTTAGTTAAGCAATTGAGAAAATGGTTAGGGTTATGGAGAAGGAGACGAACACGGTTTCAAGAATGAATTGAACCACACCTTTTGATATATCATTTTTGTAATTTTATTTAGGGGGGGTGGGGAATTCTTTCGAGAGCCAATGACTCTCCCTCATGGTTTTTCTGAGGGCATTGAGATGTGAGGGTGGAGGCCCTTTCTTCATTACTTGTATTACATACTGAGTGTACATGGATATTATGGCATGGAGTTTTTACGGTGTTAAGCAATGAAAGTGTGTGAAGACTGCATCCTCATTAAGGCATATATTTCTTGAAAGGACTATATCAAGAATCGTCTTAAAAGGATATTTTATGTGGTTTACGTTTGGGAGAATGACGTCTTATATTGTTTTTACTAGAATATATGTTAATCTAGGCAGCTTCTAAACGAGAACCCATCATTACCTTTGCTATTGCATGTTGTATCGTTATCCTTCAAGCAATGGAATGGAATGATATTGGCTTCAAACATGGAAGCCAACTTTGTCAAATTTATTGATATAGGATATGTAAACCTTGTTTTAGTCATAAGTATAATGCAACTTTCTTGGTAGTTTAGCTATTAGATCAAGCTAAAATTTATAAGGGATTCTGTGAGAGTATGAAGAAGAAAAATCGCAGCGAATACGTTGCAAATTGTATTCTTCCTTTATTGGAGAAAATTAATAAAGATTAATAAGTTTTAGTGGACGTATCCCCTCGTAGGGGTGAACCACATATATTAGTGTCTCTCTTGCATTTATATCTTATGTATGTTTATTTTTGCAAATTGCCCTTAGTTACAACTTTTCCAATCATGTCCTTCTAATGGAATATTATATCCTTCAAACTGTACCTAATGAATGAAATTTGGACATGTTGGTTATGCATGTGTGCCAAGACTTTGTACTCAAGAGACATATGGTTATGATTATTGTTTAGTAGGTGTTATTCATTGTAGGTATGTGATGGTATGAGGGACATAGAATGTTCTCACTTAAGTATATATTGTGAATAAACATACTTGATATTTAAATTAAATGATTTAATACCATTAGGTAAATTGATAATATCCTGATCTAAAGGTAAAGAATAAATAGATTGTAAGATGTTATTATCATGGTACTAGATTATGGTAAGTGAAGTAATGCTTCAAGCATACAGAGGATTAGGTATGGTCAAAGAGTTAAGCTAATAAGTAAAGTTGTGAGTATATGAAGTGGATTATGCGATTACCATTAGTAGGGTAAGTGAACTAAGATGATCTAATTAAATTTGGTTGCACTTAATTCAAAGTGATGAGAAATTATGTTGTTGATATCAGTATTTTAGCGTATCAATAAAATAATAATAATGAGAAATGGTTGTTGCCACTATTATTCTTGGTAGTTTAAAATATGTGGAAAGTTTGGTATATTACATTGTAACTAGTTGCAAGCTTGATAACTTGATCAATGACCACAATGCACCTGTATGTTTACTTTTCCCCACCACAAGGGAATATTTAGTTTATATTTTCCATGGATGAAAACTCCAAGTCGAAAGCCAAATGAGAAATTGAACATGTTCATTAAAATTGAAAGGATTTATCAAGCCAAGCCAATGTTTTCATGTTTCCAGTCATATTTTTTCATAGTTACACATTCATCTTGAGGACACTCATGGAGAAACGAATTGAGTTTGATTCTCATTTGTGGTAAAAATCACTAAACTTTGAGCATAACCTTCTAATACATTCAAACAAAGTTGGATTGTTGGGAAACTTATTAACAACATCCAATATGAATTCTTGACATTTCACACAACATACATAGAAAACTATCATATAATGTGCCTCTTACATAAAATACTTATTGGAATGGTGCACGACATAGTAGATGTTTACATGTCTTATAATGGCGGTGTCTCATGCATGGATCACCCAATTTTGGGTCTAATTTTGATGGTTCATGAGGTGTTGCATGGAAACCTATTAGAGATGAAAACCAAAGCATACGAGGTTAATTTCCAAACCTAAAACTATATAGTTACATGGTTTAATTTACTCTAAAAGTCACATTGAAAGGAAGAACCACATATGATGTTTTGTTGTAAGTAAGTGGAATAAATTTCTCTAGTGCCAAATGACGGATTCTTCTTCTAAAATTTTTAATAATATAAATGACATTATATGGGGAGGTTGAGACAATTTTTTACTAACATGAGAAAATGAAGGATCTTTCAAGGCTTGAAAGTTTGTTGTATCCACTTGTACCTTAAGGATGACAAGAGATAGTGAAGTGGAACTTGTGCAACATAGAAATATAGAGATGCGGTGGGTTGGCACCCTTTCCATACAATGTCTATTGACCATTAAAATATTGTGTACAACGAATATTGAAACTATGCCTATGATGTGGAGAATTTAATTGTGTAAATTCCAATGCATTAGATTGATAATGAATGGTTATTTTTCTTTCCATTGTTATTATATTCAACGCACTTGTTATGTACTACCTAAATAGTATCTTTTAATTGTTAGCCTAATATTTGAAAACACATTAATGGCATATCTTTTACATGTAATAAAATGTATGAATTCTCTTGACATATGTCATTTTTCCTGTATTCCGAAGCCTACATGTAGTAATATTTCCAATGGTGTATGTGTGCATGGTCAACAATTAAGATACTTTCCTTCAAGGCAATTAGTATGAGAGTGGCTACGCCATTGGTTTGATGAATACCACATGGTATACAACTCTCTTAATGTAGCTTAGGTTCTAACTTCTACCTTCTATTAACATGCTACCCCTTGATGAAGTAACTTGTGTTTGAGGAAGATTGAGAACCTTAAATATTTGCTTATGTGCCATATTTGTTGATTGCTTCATGACACATAACACTTGGTGCATATTCAAATTCAGGGATTCATACACAACATGGTTGGTTTGCAAGTGTTGTTGTGCTAAAAGACCATGTGAATGTTGTTGTGGTAAAAGACTGTTCTTTTTATTTTATGATCCTAGATACAAATTTTTCTAACAAGTATATTAGATGAATCTTCAAGAAGTTGGGTTTTGTAGATGATTCCACTCATATGAAAATGAAGGAGTAATTATTGAAATAGTGAAAAAAATCCCATTGTCTTTGTTATGATATTTAAATAGTTTGGAGTTTGTTCAGATCAACTTGGTCTAATGTGTCTTTAGGTAAAGTTTGTTTCTTTAGTATGCAATTATACTTATGTAATCCAATGGTCAAGATATTTTATAGACATAAAATGATTCAATGGTTCATCATTACTTGGGGCTTAAAAAATATTTATATGTGGCTTAACACATGATTGGTTCATGATCTATATTTAAAGAGGATGTAGGTTCATTTTCTTGGTGATCAATTGTGTAGAACTCATATGTAAATAATTTTTCATTTTGCATCAATATATTGCCTCATGTAGCTATTTGGCCAGCGTTGTGGTTTATTTCCCTCTCCGCGGGTTTTAACAGCATCAAAATATAAGTTTGTTGATCTACAATTTGTTTCTATGAATAGTTGCTTAAATTGTTTGACCTATGTGGAAATATCCTATTTTAGTCAAACATTGTATTAGAGCCCCTGTGAAGACCTGTTCCAATTGTTGATCGAGATCTTGAACTAGTGTAACTACATGTATTAACTTATTTATGGTTTTTTCTATTTTGTGCATGTTTTGGATGAGATAGGTGTTCCATTGCATCCATAGCATTGATTTTAGTTGGAAACACTTTCTATTTCACTAGAAAAGGTTATTGTTTTCCCAATATATGACCATTTTACCATATTTAGAGTTTTGATTTAAAATTTCATTTTTTTATTTGTGTTTGGCTGTGTAAAAGTGTCTCGCAGGACAAAAGAAATGATATTTGAGAAATCACACTCCAACAACAACAAAAATAACAATAATAGCAACAAAAACAACAGTAGCAATGACAACAACACCAACAAAAACAATAACCTTATATATTTTGTTTATTTCACTTGGTTGAATGTTACTTTATTAAGAGGTCTTGGATTCAAGTTCTTCTTTTTGTTATTTACAAAAAAAAAATTATGTAACTCTAAGTTATAAAGTAACTTGAATGTAGAAGTGTTTATCCCTTTTTTTATAAGAGTGAGTCATTATTTTTTTTAAATAACTTATTTGCAAAAGTGAGCTTATAGGAAAAGTTACTACGAGGGATGAATTATTTACTACATTGACCATCCATAACCATGTGGTTTAATCTATGATTGTACATGGCTCCTTGGTTCTATCTTATACATTTTTTAAAGGTATAACTTTGACATCCAAAGTTTGTTTTTAGTGTTTTTTATAAACTGGTTATTTTTTCAAGATCTTTGCATCTAGGCGATAAATTTCTATTTTTGAAGCCATATTACCTACACCTTATAATGTGACTAATAGAAGTGTTATTTTTTCTTATCAATACCATATACTTATCATGGAGAATCCATGTGGAGAATGTCTTATGAAGTAGGGGGTTTTACAAGATTACTTTAGAAAAATAAATAGTCCCCGCTAATGCTTCAAAGAAAGTATTTAATGTGATTTTAAAAATGGAAAAGCACGTGGATCAATCCATCTCGAATGAATTAAGATTACACCTTCAATGAATTGAACAGACAAATGCAGCTTGGAAAACATTCTAAGCCATATTTAATCACCACAATGAGATTTGAAGTCACCCACTTGAAAATCAGTTGGTTGCTTTAAATCCAAGTGATTTCTCTTACATTCAAAAAAACCTACTTAAATTCAAAACCCTTAGACTCTTAGTTAAAAAATGAAAGATATCTAAGCTAGAAAAGTAATGTAGTTTTGCTATTATTTTTAAGATGGGTCCTTCTTATTATGTTTTTGTATCTACTTTTCACTCCACGAAAGAAGCTCGAGGGTCTTCTTATACATAACCCATTCTTGATTTTTTTTGTGATAAGCACTGTAAATACATATAATAAAGCCTTAGTGGCACAACAAAAGGATAAATCCATGCATACAAATAAGAAAAACACTCACAACAATAAGAAAAAACAAGGGTCCCAACCCCTCTCAAAAGGTGTCTACACCCCATGGGGATAAAGGCACTAAATCAAAAGGTAAGAAATTGAATTCCATCGCAATTTATGTGGGAAAGATGGTCATGTGGAATCTAAGTGTTTTAATAGAATGAAATCCTTGGAAATAATAATGACGAAGCGCAAAATTAATCTTAATTATTTTTGTAACTCTTCTTATCATGGGCATGTACTTTTTCCTTCTAGTTTTTCATTTAATGCAACATCTACTTCTTATTCTAATGAATGGCTCATTGATTCTAGATCATCTTATCATATGGATAAGGATAGAGCCATTTTTTATACTCTAGATGATACTCTAGTGTTGTAGGCTCTGGAACACTTCATATAGACGATGGCCATTTCAAAGATGTATTATCTGTTCTAAGTCTTTCGTACAATCTATTGTCAGTTTATTAGATCAGTCATTTCGTTGAAGGTAAAATTGTAGATTTTTCACCTCACCAAGTTGCAATTAAGGATTTAAAATATTATAATCATGTCCTAGAAACTTGAATTATTAATGATATTATCAGGTTGTATAGGTTTGACAACTTTAAGTCTTCATTTTTTCAATCAATATTTATTGCTAATATCAATGACTTGAGAAAACTTTGGTATGAGTAATGTGGTTATGTAAACTATTGCTCACTGTAGTAGCTATGTAATACAAAATGGTGACTGATCTTCCTTTCATTTCTTCCAGAGATAGTGTTTGTCTTGGGTGTGTTTGTGGAATACATCAATGTGATCATTTTGACAAATGTGCCTCTTGGAATACCTTGACCCCTTCCCAGCTTGTTCATAGTGAAATTTTTGGTTTGTTTCCTTATGTTTACCTCTAGCTTCAAGTACTTCCTAACTTTCATTAATGACTTCTCTAAACACACCTGAGTTTACTATTTAAAACTTAAGAGTGCAAATTTTGACATGTTTTTGGCATAAATCCCTTGTAGAAAATAATATGGATATCAAATACATAAGTTAAGAACATTTAATGAAATTGAATATGTAAGCAATAATTTTACAAATTATTGCACTAAACATGGCATTCAAATGCAACATAATGTTCCATACACAACACATCAAAATGGTGTTACAGACAGAATGAATTGCACATTAAAGGAAATGGAAAATTGTACGATCCAATATAAAGGATTAAGTTTTCATTTTTTGGTAGAACCCATTAATTGTGACAATTACATAGTTGATCACACTCCCAAAAAGGATTTAAAAGATATAGCACTGAAAGAAACATGGATTAAAATATAACTATATCTAAGCCACTTTTGTGTGTTTAGTAGTGAAGCATGGGCTCACATTGCTGATGAAAAACGAAAAGCATTATAGCCTTAGAGTTAGAAGTGCATTTTTTTATATCTTAAAGAAGTAAAAGGTTATAGAATTCTTCAACCTAATTCTAGTGACATTATTTTTAGATGTTAAATATGATGAAAATATCTCGGCCTACGAGCCTAATTTGACATTTGTGCTATCATCAAAGATTATGCCATGTTCTATTCCCAAATTCTCTGCTAGTGATCCTACTCTGATTTCTTCTTTAGATGATGACAGTAAGAATGAAAATACACCTAATCCCGCTCACTTTCCTCCAGTTGGTTCCATTGAACATGGACTTTCACCAACACCATTGCTTCCTAGATGGGTCTGTAAAACATGTCAAACAATTGGTGATCCTAGAGATAAAAAACAAACATGTTCATAGTTATCGAAAACCTCTTCTCTTTTGGCCCAAGTTTCAGAGACTCACAATCCATAAACATTTGTAGAAGCTTTTGGAAATCTAGATTAAGATACAACAATCCATATGGAATAATATTGTTCCTTAATGGAGAACAATACCGTGAACAATACTTGGGATCTTGTACCTCTTCCAAAAGGAAGAAAACTTGTCAAATGTAAATGAGTATATAGAACTAAGTATGCATCATATGGAAGTGTTGAAAGACTTAAGGCAAGGTTAGTTACCAAAATATTTTTCCAAGTTGAAGGAATTGACTACAATGAAACCTTTGCCCCTGTCACCAAAATGAGCTCCATCCACCTTGTTCTTTCCCTTGTTGCTTCACATGAATGGGAGTTTCATCAAATGGATTTTAAATACGCCTTCTTGCACGTGATTTGCATGAATAAATTTACATGAGACTACTTCTTATTTATGTTCATAATGACTCTAGTATTTTTTTCACCTTAATAAATCTCTCTATGGCCTTAAGAGATCTCATCAAGATTGGTATGCCAAAATGTATAACTTTCTTCTTGACATTGTTTTTTATAAATGTCATTCTAACTCCAATGCCTATACCAAAAAAGTAGGAAACCATCTCATAATAATTTATCTTTGTGTTGATGACCTTATTCTTACTGGTGGAGACCTTAAATTTTTAACCTTTGTGAAATTCATCCTTAAGAATAGATTTGGAATGACTGACTACGGCATTTACATTATTTTCTTGGCTTCTAAGTCTTGCAAATAAAAAATGAAAATTTCCTTTCTCATTCGAAGTATGGTTGTGATCTTCTTCATTGATTTCACATGGAATGTTGTAAACTAGCCCCATCTCCCTTACAGTATGGTGTCAAACTTACTACCACCTATACTCTACCTGAAGTAGATGCCACCTTGTATCATTAGCTAGTTTGAAATATTTTGTAATTGACTCATACCTATCCTGATAGTTCCTTTCTTGTTGGTTTAGTTTCATGATATTGGAAAGCACCCCATGAAATTCGTGGAAGGTATAAAAATAGACACTTTGGTATATTTGGAGTACAATTCAATTCGAGGTACATTATAGTTTAGAGGGACTCCTTTATTGGTTAGATTCATTGGTTTTAATTAGGCCAACGACCATAATGATTGGAAGTATCCTATAGGTTATGCATTTAATATTGGTTATGGACTCGTTATTTGGCCTTGTAAGAAACACCAAGCTCTTGTTGTTTCTTCAAATAAAGCAGAGTGTTGAGGTACAATTAATGCAAGTCAAGAAGTCATATGGATTTGATAGATCCTTTTAGAGTTTGTATTCTAGTGGCACTATCCGGCTACCCCATGGTGTGATAATCAGAGTGCCATCAGACTCACAAAATACCTATATTCAACATCGTCCCATCAAACTCATTGAGCCATATATGCACTTCATTAGAATGCCTTATTCATTTCTCTCTCATGTTACCTTTGTAAATTATTCAATCCTAACCCAAGTTGTTCTTAAGCGGGAGATGTTAGGCTATTTAAACACTTGGGATTTTGTTAAGATCAACTTGGTTAACATGGTAGAAAAAGTTTCTCATATCTCTTGCATTAATATAATTTAATGTATGAGAACAATTTTGTTAAGATCAACTTTGATTAAAATGATAAAGAAATTTCATGTCAATGAAATTTTACGCAAGTTAAAACCTATATTCCCTACAACACAAGTAATAATAATTTGATATTAACAAATCATTTGTTCTTTTACAACTTTAATCATGTTAATTAGAACATAATTTCCTTATCCTAGGGGGTGGTAGGATGTACCAAACAAACTTTTTTAGCTAGTAAAAATATGAAAACTCCCAAATGGGGGGCCTTACACAACCCACCCCAAAATGAACCGGACGTGTAAGCTAAATTTGTTAATTCAAAGGGAAAAGTTTTCTAGGTTTTAAAGAAGCGGAATTTCAGAAATCCCGGGCAATGAGAAAGTTCCTTTGCCTAGGAAGAACAAGCGGCTTTGCTCCTCACCCTTAAGGATATCTAAAAAATGTTCCATTTTTAAGAGGGCTCATTTGTATTACAATTAAATTTTTTGAGTTAGTTTTAGATTCGAGATACATAAATATATTTTAATGTTTAAGAAGGTTCTTTTGTATTACAATTAATTTTTTTAAGTTAGATTCAAATTCAAGATATGTAATATATTTTAAGTGTAAATTATCTTAACAATTTTTGTGTACTAATATTTTTTAAATTTCAATATTTATAATATTTGATCATTTGTCTTCATTGTTGCATTAAAAACTATATTAATTAGTGATATTAATATGCATTTATTATTTTTTATTAATTAAAATAAATTCTCAAAGATTTGCATATGTAATGTGATATATTATGGCTTTTTGAGTGATTCCAACAAAAAAAAATCTTCAACATGACTAGGAGTCATTCTTTAAAAATTATCTTGAGTTTGTTATTTTTCTTCCACTTTTTTTATTTCTCTATAAATCTTAATAACATTTGGTTAACTCTCTCGGATGAAACCTTCCTTTTGTTTCTTCTTTGAGCTAGGTGTCAACATTCAAAATTCTCGAGGATTATGTTGGATGAAAAATATCTCCAATGGTCAACCTCTCTCTAAATCAAGTCAAGGTCCAACTATAATGATGAGACTTCCTATTTCTTTATAGGTGATTCCCACGCTCATTTCAAGTATTCCTCCATGCTTAAGGTTGAATTCCTTGGATATGCAAAGGATTTCAAGCTACTAACCTATAGATTGGAGAAAAAAATTACTATGAAGGAGAATGGAGAGGTAAAATGTGATAATAGGGTTATTCATAATATGTGTACATTTAATTGTCAAGACCAAGGATTTTGAGCTTACGAGTTTCCATGCATTGTTTGTGTAGATCTCAAGAATTATTCTACAAATTGATTCTAATATGCTTCTAAGAATTCAATTAAAACAAACACCAATCCAAACAAACTTGTAGCTTAGGAAAATTTAAAACTACTTGTACACAATCAACAGAAAGGAAATGACATTAAATCATAATCATAGAACTTAAAGCTTGAAAGTCTGGAATTATTTATATGCTACGTAGTTAACCACACAAATAAGAATGCAATAAAGATATAATGCATACAAACGACTAAATAGATATGCAACATTTTCTCTCCTCTAGGCTGGGTCCTATCCCTATGGAGTGAGTTGTTGAGTAGTATTTCAATAATTGAAATTCAAGTGATCAAATTACATATTGGGATTCAAGAAAACTAAACATAAATGACACTCAATGAACCAACAAAATACTATAAATATTATGATATATATTTGAAATGATATCATCCTTTAAAGAGAGCAAGAGGCCCTTGTTTTATATAGTCTTGGATCTTAACAAAAACCATAAGAAGCATTTAATCGTAATTAAGTTAAAGACAATAATACCTTCAATGGTTCCAACATAGTTCCAAATATTACAAAATCACAACAATTACCTTGGTTGAGAGATTCAAATAGGAGTAAATTGTTATAATTGTATAATTATGCAATCCACAACAATAGTCAAATGTAAGTTACTCATTCATTATTTGTATAAACAAAAAATTCACATCAAGATCATGTAATCCAGAAGAAAAAGTCAAATTCAGTTACTTGTTTGTGCTCCATAGCAACAACAAGACAATTGCACAATCATGCATTCTGATCTTCAACATTATGGTTCCTCCTTGTGGAATTACCTCTTGTCTTTGTTCTAGTATCATTCTATATCAAATAACAACCTGTAGCAAGTGGTCCTTACAACCAACCCCCATTATTCTTTGCAAGATAAGTAACAAAGCATGAATCATTTCCTATATATTATAACAAAAACCAACAAAATGTTAGGATTATGTGGTAAAGGATACATTATGGAAATATGTCCTGAAAAGTAACAAGAAATAGAAATAAAGGGATTATATCTAGGAAAAAAGGTTGTCAAAAAGGTGGAAAAACTAGGACTCGTCATCATCCCCAAACTAAATTTGTTGCACACCCTTGTGTAGTTATGTCCTTTCAATCCAATAGTTTGAAGGAGTGGAAGAGGTTGAATCTGAATAAACCTTGATTTAGTTGAATGGAGAGTTCCCCTGTTCATCAATTTCCTACAAACCCAACCTATTAGATAAATATGCATAAACATACAACAATAACTTTACTAACATGTAAATCAATAGCAAGAATATACTAGTCAAGCATCCTATCCATACATGCACCAAATAATCAAATAGTAAGAGACAAGAGAAAATGAAATAGTACACTAGATATACATAGTAGAACCCCAAATGAGGAAACATCCATGGAAAGGTATGATCTTCTTTATTCTTCAAAAATATCCAATATGACACTACATGACCACCCACATATGTTTATCACCACTTTACTATAATGTTGACAATATAAATTTCAACATACCCAAAGGGTCTCCTTCACCTCTATTATAAAGCTAAAGGTATGCAAGAAATGCATTCCACAATACATGTGGGATAAATGATTTTCCACCTCCTTATATAATGAATGGTAATATGAGAATATTACTCTGTGATGCATGTGGGATAACTACTTTTACATAAGATAGAGAGAATTATGTCTTCCTTTGCTAAATAAGAGATCATAACATCTTATGACATCAAACTAAACATCATTACACTTGCGATATTAACATTACACATTCCAACAATCCCACTTAATGGTGGCTAGGGAGAAGGAACACACATATGGAGGAAGACGACATTACTTTAACATACCCCCTTGATGGCAACTTCCCTCATTCCCAGTAGATTTCAAAGATGCACAAACTTTGCTTCTCTCATGGATTTGGTGAAGAATAATGACAATGAGTTTATCTCTGTCCTCAATGATATTGAACCTAACGTAATGAAAATATATGAGGTAGCACTTCATCAATTTCCCTTCCTTGGTAGGCATCCCCACAATTAATTCAATGTAGTACACAATAGAACAAGAAATATATACAAAGAACGAGGACTCTAGCCATAAAAATTCATATTTTTGTATAAAAAACAAAAGAAACAACCCCAAAACGAAAAGGGATGATTTGGGGAGGGGGGGGGGCTAAAATTATAGCGTTTTCATAACCCCAAGTGGCGTCCTTGTAATCGAAACCCTAAATCAAACCCCAGATTGAAAAATAGACGTCCTAGAATCATCCTCATTTTAATTTGAGGTTAAAATTTAAAACGACTTTAAGAAGACAAAAACAAAACCAAAAAAGTGAAAAAAAAATTAAAAAAATAGCCAACATTATAAAATTTATAAACAAAATGTTTAAAATAAAATTCATAAAAAGGTAAAAAAAATAAAAATAAAATAAAATGTTAAAAAAAATAGACAAATTTATTATAAGACAAATAACCTTCAAAACACTATTAAATTGCTCCAAATTCAAATGTGAATAGTAAGAAAATGTGAATAGTAATTAGATAATGCATCATTACTAAATTTAAGTAGGATGGGAGTAGATGAAATTTTACTTGTGTTATGAGTGTTGGATAAAAACATTAATGTAGATAGGCAATTTATTACTAAAATTTTTATAGAGCATAGTTTACATGTGATATAATTAATAATTTACAAAGTTTTTTTATCTGAAATATTATATTAACTTCATTAATTGTATTAATGCGTTAGAAATGTGTGATTTGTTTTTGTAGCAAATTTTAGAGGGAAATTTTTTTGGGGAAAATTTGGAGCGAAAAATTAGCTCTTTTAACTATATGGTTGTTGTAGGCTAATAATTACACCATTATACTTCTTGTGTGAGGAGAGTGGGAGTTGCACCATTCTAGTTTTTAGTGAAAAGTCATGGACTCATTTGAAATTATCTCAATTTCTGAAAATGGTGGAAATATTCCTTCGAGTGAGGATTTGAGAGGCAACGATGATGATCTTCCTCCTAGTGAGGATTTTAAAGGCGGTAATGATGATGATGAAGACCATCCTCCAAGTGGAGATTTTAAAGGAATCAAGCAAGACAATAACAATTTTCCTCCAAGCAAGGATTTCGAGGCACCAACAATGATTTTCCTCCATGCAAGTATTTTCAAGGCACCAATGATGATTTTCCTCCTAGCCAAGATTTCCTTCAAAGCGAGGATTTTCAAGGCATCACAGTTGAATTTCCTCCAAGTGATGATTTTGGTGAGGATGAAGGCACCTATAATGGTGTACATGATTTTCCTCCAAGCGAGGAATTTATTGGCACCAATGATGATTTTCCTCCAATTGAGGATTTCAAGGAGACTGATAATGTTTCTCCTCGAAGCAAGGGTTTTGATGGTACTCATGATGATTTTCCTCCAAGTGAAGATTTTAATGGGATAGATGATGATTTTAGTGAGGATAGTTTTCATGGGACATAAGATGATTTTGGTGAGGACGAAGGAAACAACAATGGACCTGATTATTATTTTCCTCCAAGCGAGGATTTTGATGGCATCGATGATGATTTTCCTCCAAGTGAGGATTTTAATGGGACATATGATGATTTTGGTGAGGATGAAGGCACTGATAATGGTGAAGATGATTTTCCTCCAAGTGAGGATTTTGATGGCACCAGTGATGATTTTACTGCTAGCAAGGATTTGGATGGGACATATCATAATTTTGGTGGGGATGAAGGCAATAATAATGGTGAAGATGATTTTCCTCCAAGTGAGGACTTTGAGGGAACCGATGATGATTTTCCTCCAAGCGAGGATTTTAATGGGACAGATGTTGATTTTGGTGAGGATGAAGGAAATAATTACAATGAAGAGTATTTTCCTCCAAGCAATGCTTTTGATGCCACCGATGATGATTTTACTCCAAGAGAGGATTTTAAAGAGACAGATGATTATTTTGGTGAGGATGAACCTTCCAATGGTGAAGATACCAATATTGTTGATGATGTTGATTTAACCTCAAGTGATAAACATGATACTGACGAGGATAATGAATATCCTACTAAATTTGGTGATGATAATCTTAATGAGAGAGATGATATTCCTCATAGTGATGAGGACACTCATTCAAACGAGGATGATGCACCGGTACAACAAACACAAAGGAAAATGGTACCAATGAGCAAGATTAAATGTAGTACTAGACCATATTATATCAATCCAAAGCATTCTAGTTATGCAAGGTTTAGAAAAGATGTTCTCATGAATCCAAGTTCTATTACTGATTTGATTTTAAGTGAGTGTTGTCAAAAATATTGTTTGAAACAGATGTACTACAATTATTCCTTGGATAAAAGGGTAACATATCTATCAATGGACAAAAATATGCAAAATTCATATTTAGTGGGGTGCATGATTTTCACAAAGGCAGGTTATGATTATCGCATTGGAAGTATTTTTCTTTGCAAAAGGTCATTCAAAAGAATTCACTCAATTGGTAATCTTCCACTATCAAGAATCTAGAAAAGGATAGAAAAGGATCCCACTTTTTATTCTAAAGAATACCATGCATGAGCTAGTGGTCCAATAACAAACATTGCAATATCATGGATGCACGACTTATTTTATAATCATGGAGAGAGTATGCTAGATAGATAAATTATACACATTCCAGATAATTTCTCAAGGCGGGAATCTACAACTCGTACAAGGCAATTGTTCAAGAGGCCGAAAGAAATAAAAATTTCATCAGATATGCATATTTTACAAGACTATGGAAAATATAGTTCAACAATATATGTATTCCTAAGAGGTTAAGGATGGGGATTTGCATTATATGTGCATATCTTAAACAAAGAAGGGATAAATTAGAAGGGATAGAAAGAGGTGCGTCTCTAAAAATTTTATTATCTTGAATACATATCAATTTATAAAATCTCATCAATGTTTTATTTTTATTTTAAATTTGTAGATTTCGTTATCAAATAAATTCAAGCACATCGTAATCAACAATTAGTTGAACGTCAAAAGTTATACATCAAACATCGCAAGAAGTGTTATGATGATCCACATCAATGTTTGGGTTTGATAATTGATGGCATGGATAAGAAAAAACCATTTTTGCCACATTTTGTTCGTGTACCAATACAACAGAAATTGAGCCCAAAATCTAATGGCTTCCATGTCTGAAATTTGATAATTCCCTGTCGGTTATTTGACATATGCATGTTTTTTTGCCATCAGTGAAATAACGTCGGATATTCGACGTCCTGCCAATACCTGTCGAAGATCCAACAACACCATTGTTGAATGTCAGCCAGTTCTGCTCAAAAAAATTATGATTATGCCGTCGAAATTCTGACACCACGACATCGAAGATTCTACATTCTTCTATTGGAAATGCGACAAAGCCTTGTCGAATTTCACTCAGATGTGGTACAAAAAAGTTTCATATACTGTCAAATTTCTGACACGTTACCATAGGTTGTTTGACACCTAGCCATAGGTTTTTCGACTCGTAGACGTAGGTTTTTCGACACCTATCCATAGGTTTTTTGACACGTAGTTGTAGTTTTTGTGATGGCTATCCGACAGGCTCCGATGTGAGAGCCATGGTAGTCCCATCAGACATCTTTGGAAGGACGTCGAAGATATGACAGGCACGCATCAACCAACTGACAACAAATACTATCGGATATTCAACAACCTTGTCAAAAATCCTACAATGGCCATTAAAAATGAGATGGGCAGTTGTGTAATTAACAAAAAAAAAATTGAAATTTTGAAAGTCCAACACCATGACATCTGAAGTCCGACACATAGATGTAGGTTTTGTCATGGTGATCCGACGAGCTCAATTGTTGGAGCCATGGCAGTCTCATCGGATGTCTTTGGAAGGACGTCAAAGATGTGACGGGTACTTGTCAGATGACCGACGACTAATACTGTTGGATCTTCAACAACCTCATCCGAAATCCTCCAATGGCCATCGAAAATGTGACAGGCTGTTGTGTAATTAAGAAAAAAAAAATTTGAAAGGTTTCCATTCACAATTTAATTTACCCTTTGATTTCAAATCTAGAAGTGTCATTTATGAAGGGTAACACCTTGGAGTTAGAGATTTGTTTTGTGTGTGATACCTTTCTATCACTCTTGAGGGTTTCATGTTGTTTCATGAGGGTTCTCATAATCCTCATTTTCAGTAAGGGTTTGGCTCAGTATTTCCCCAAACCCTTGGGTGTATCATTTACCTGTATTCTTAATGCTCTTCGTACTCATGGGGATGATACATAGGAAAAAACATAATAGTTCAAAGTTAATTGATACTTACCAAGATGTTTTGCAAGAATTTCAGAATATAGGTTGGGTGAAGTTTATTTACAAATTGCATGGTCATCACAAGAATATTGGTGTTGCATTTTCTCAAACATTAATGGTGAGATGGCTCACATTGGGGATTTAGAATTTCAGGTGGACAAAGTTTTGATAGCCCATAGTGGTGAATCTATAGAAAATGCTCAAGATTGTACCTCGTTGGTTAACGAGAGTAGTGAAGTAATTGACCTATAACCTCAATCTTTGCTACAAGAGGAAAATTCTCTCATAAATACACTTGAATAGTCAATTAAATAGATTGAAACTAGTATGCATGTATCTAGTATTAGAAACATCAATTTATTAGAGTAGAATAATCCCATGACATACCTACTAGTAACTATGACTCATACAAAGAACATGGTATGCATTTGTTTATCCTTAAATACAGTCAATCTTAAACCTGGAAAACTAACATGATTCTATTACATACCTTCTAGTAACCCTTTCGAGTAACAGGAGCGTATTGATGTTTATGCTTGAAGTGATTAGGATCAACACCACCAAATACTATCTCTCCTCCTTCTTGAATCACCAGGAGCAACCTGCTTGAATCACCAATGATTGGATCAATATGAGAAAAAAAAATCAAGAATGATAATTATGGATTCATTGAAGTGCCACCTAATCCCTCATATTGTAGGAAAATAGGCTAACAAAATGTATGAAGCAATGGCTACTCTATACTAGAGTGTCATCAATTCCCAATAGATTCTCCTGAAGAACAAACTCAACAATACATGCATCACTGACTACTCTAGAGTCTGTACTAGAGTGTGAAAATGTCCTAGAAGGTGCTCTTGAATAACAACCTCACCAATACATGGATGACTAACATAAGCGTTGTGGTGAGATACCTTATGAAACATATCTAAGAGATCAATTCTTTTTTAATGGTATGAATATTAAAGAGAAGTTGTTAGTGCGCATTGCACTAATTGGTTTGTTTGTACCGTAGAGATATTTAGAAAGGTGTATATTCCCAAGAGCATATTCCAAACCTAACAGTTTTGATATCCCTGTTCATACCAAAAAAATATTTCAATTGATATAATGAATGACCTATTCAAAACTCAGCAGTCATGCTCTCCAATGTATTTCAAAAAAATATTTCATTTGAAAGGTTTCCATTCACCAATTAGTTTACCCTTTGATTTCAAATGTTTTTGGATAATAAGTTCAATGTCTTATTGCGAGGCTCTGACAAAATGTGATATTCAACCTTAGATAACCTAAGTTTTAACTATTACATTATTGAATCTCTTATCATGTTAGGTCTTTTACTATGTCAATCTTTAAATAGACTAACTTTATGAAATAAATTGAATGATCTTAACTCAAACAACTCAAATAACTCAACATAACTCAAATAACTCAACACTAACTTGAACATGATTTCCAGGTTCTAAAATGGTAGTTCAAAAGGTCTTAGGACTAGGAAGCAAATAATATTAGAATTTTTAAATGTTATGCATGATTGCTAACATTCTCATTCAGTGACTATTTAGTTATGCCTTTCTGGATGTTAAATTGAAATTTGAAAAATACGCATGATTACTGATATTGCCATCGCTAAGTAGATCACAACCAATGACATAACATTAGAGTAATCTAGGGTAGGAGCACGGTTTGCATCTTGTTCTTAGGATTTCAACACAAATTATAAGGTATTGAAAATTATGAAATCCCTTTCTTTACCTAATACCAACATTTAGAATATTCATGAAATTATACACAAAGGAAAAACATTGGCTAAGATAGCTTGCTTCTCAACATTATTGTATTGTAAAGTGACTGGTTGTTACTCTATGTTACAAGTATATAATGTTCAAAAGTTCAAAATACTACATTATAATTTAGTTTACAATCACAAACAAGGATAAAGATATTGTTACCAGTATAGAGTCTAGACAACATAACTGAAACATGCAGTTCTAAAAACCATCACACTGGAATAAATTTCACTTCCTGTAGATACCTGTACTGAGAGAATTTCACAAACAATATCTTATGTTTAGTTTATATTACTGTCAACTTCCAGGTAACTACCCAGATGAACAATTAGTCAGAAACCTCAAGGAAGCATTGTTTGATGAGAATCCATGTAACCTTCTTAGTCTTTCCTAAGGCTGCGAAATGGAATGTAGATAAACTCATAAGCATATCAGACTCGACTAAGCAAGGAATTAATTTAGACTACAATTATATTTAAATAGACGGACAACATCAAAATTTTAGTTAATTTCCTATTATATCTCACAGCATTATCAAAAGTCATGGTTGCAAATGGGCTTTCTTCAATAAAAACATTTTTTCCTTCAGAAAGAACCTTGAAGCCAAGCTATTTGCATCAGACACTAAAACCAATCTAATTCTATACATGTGAAGAAAAACTAGGAGGTATAAAATGGAATGCTTAAAATCCACTATAGGTAGAGGAATAGAAACAAACAAAACAAATGGTACCCAAGCATTATGTTTATGATTGATGAACGAATTGATTTACCAAGGGGTACACATCACTGAGGGAGTTTGAAATTTATTTTAAGCCCTCTGGAATTATATGAATCTCAGGAATCTATGAACATTGTTCTCATATTTCAAAGATATACTACATACAACCTAAGCAGACACTTGGGAAACTACAAATAAAGGTGATGAGCACACTTGATCACCAAAAGGATAGAAATGAAGCACTTGAAGTAGGCTCATGGTGATGAACTCACCCAATTTACCTTTTCCAGCATCAGAGTTAAATAAAATACCAACAGTGGATTATGGGTCTAAAAAGGGGATGAAAATAGAGCTCAACTCATCACAAGCCCAAAAATAAATCTGCAATAAGAATGAAGATCTTCAAGACCCTTACCACTCTGAGGTTTTACATTGGTTCAGAGTGGTTCTTGTCTTTAACTATGATAGCTTCAAAACTTCTGACTATATTATTTAATCAAATGGAAGACTTGGAATGTGGAATCCGAATGATGATTGGGAAAGGATACTAAAATGCCCAGTTTTGATCGAAAATTGATCGGTATGATCTATGGAGGATGAGGCTTGTAAGACTGTATATTTAGCTAGCATGAGGTCTTAACATAAATATTTACAGTTTGAACCATAAAATATCAAAGTTTTGTAGGGACATTATAATATTATAGTTTAATCAAGCTTGCAGTATTCATGAAAACTCAGTTCACTCTTGAGTCCATTCAATCCATTCAATTGGGCCATTCTGTTCATAGGTTTTTCATTGGATGGACCATGAGTGAGGTGACCAACCAAATGCCTTTGATCATGCATACAAAATGTAACCCTAATAAGAGAGCGATATGAGACTGAAGAGAACTTACATATAGGAAATTAAGAGTACAGTTTCTGGCATAAATTCAAGATACAATAGAGGAAAATCAAGTTCCTATCTTGAAGCTTCATATGCATGACTAACCGCTCAGTAACTTCAAATGATGTTTGTTAATTAAATAACTAGTAAAGAATCACTTCCTAATCAAGCATACCAATAATACCTTTGAAACAAGTAGGGCACATACTCAGTATAGTGTTTACATACAAACATGTATTGTAAAAAATATTTAGTTTGGACTAACAAGCACAGGGTTTACATATACATCTAGAAAAAGTAGTTTCACAGTGTTTGAGAGGGTATTCGGAAAATGGATTGAAATGCTACATGAGAGGTAATTTTTTAGATCATATAGAACAAAGTTCACCTAAATGTATGATAATCATCATCATCAACTAAATGTGTGTGTGCACATGCATAAATACCCAATACACAGCTCAATCAAACAAAAGAAAACATAATTATACCTTGATTCGTGGAGCTTCACACTGTCTTCTTATGCTTTACCTTTCCAAACATCATTCAACATACTTCAAATTTTGTCCTGTTGCAATAGTTTCATGTTAGGACCCATCAAATAAATTTATGTTTGTTTATGAAAATAACAAAACCAATCTAAATAAATACAATACTATTACAATGTAAATTACAATATTATTCAAATCACCAACTAAATTAATTGTTAATAATAAATCACCTGATAAAACATGGATAACCAAAAACACTATGTATATAATGCCATCGATCACATCAAAACGCCATTTCTTGCCTCTTAACTATGGAAATGTTTCTCAACGCTATCTATAACAAGTTCCAATGGAGGAGTCAAATAGCAATAGTGAAAATTATAAACTAAGATTATAAAAATAGTTGTTGTTTAATGTATTGTTCCTTACCATTCATTGAGCTCCTCTCTGTTTAGAGAATAATTTAATATTCTCTACTAAATAGGACCAACCATGTGAAGGTGGAAGTTCTTATGGCCCCTTCCCCCCCCCCCCCCCCCCCCCCCCCCCCCCCCCCCCCCC
>LPNX010804234.1:25721-56488 GCA_001517045.1 Pseudotsuga menziesii
AACAATGCATCTACTACACATTATTTCACTCAATAGCTGAAAGATGCTTTCATTAAATCATTCATTAAACCATTCAATCATTCAACAGCTGAAAAAATCATTCATTAAACCATTCATTTAGTCAATGGAAGATAAAAAAAACAGTACACCATTCATTAAAGCAATCATTTAAATATTCATTCACAAAACAAAGAAAAAAACCATGAATTTTTTTTATTATAAATAAGAATCACTCAAAATTTGTTTCGTCATTTCCTTTTTACTTTTCTTCTCTTTAAATATTTAGTTAGAGTCACATATTCCGGAATCTAATCCTCGGTCTCCCTACTAGTCTGCTTGCAAGATTGAACTTCCGACGAGGGGCGATGAATTTCTGCAGTAATGTCAAAATATTTCATTAATATATTTATATTTTTGTAAATATGAGTAATTCATTGAAAAAAACATTACGAATGTGTGTTTTTACCTACCATGGGCACATCAACATGTTCAGCATTATATTGTACAGGGCCAACCTGTTCAGTGTTATCTGCATCTACATGCTCTCCAGTTGAATTGTGTAGAATTAGAATTAATGTTCATCATATACAATTATCTATACAAAACAGTAGCACATTAATAAATTCATTACCAGGAATTGAAGCATGATCTTCATCTGGTTGGTCATGTACATCCTCGACATGAATGGGATCATTACTTTCCTACTCAAAAAGGAATAAATAATGAATATGTTAATTTATTTATAAGGAATAAATTGCATGAGAATTAATTACTTATCATTAAACTATATAGTTTTTACATACATGCGCACCAAATGGATCAGCAGAAGATTGTGCAATCTACCTAGACAAGCTTTTTTGGTGTTCAACAATGACGTCAAAGCCCTGTTCGAAGCCAAGCTTCATGTAATCCGCACTGGGCAATTCTTTGAACCAGTCGGCCTTCATATTTGCATGATGTCATTAATTTTACATTTTTTTCTAGAACAAAATGAAAATAATTATCCGTATGATATTTGGATGTGGATTCGGGTTTTGTTTTACTTACATATCGAGCCGCCAAGTTCGAGTAACCACCAGGCCCAAGCTTGTGTTGGCCAATTTTTTCAATTCTTGCCTTGGTGGCCTTAGATGTGTCTGTGAGCCTAATTAAGTTTTGAAATATGTTAGTCAATGTAATAAATTTGATATAAAAACTGGTAATAATAAGGCTTACCACTACATTTTGTATTGTATTGCATACCTCCCTGTTCCTGGTGGTATCTTTTCTGATTTTCTCAGGCCCTTCTCTTTTCCATCTTCCACAAGGGCTTTCCACTCCATAGATGGAATCATTGGAGGGCGCTCATGCCTAGGTTTCTTTTCTAGGTGAACTCTATACTGGTCTCAGACAATCTTCATATGTTTTCCAACCTTCTGTAGGACCTTCGATGAATCGAAGGTATCTTTTCCGAACAGACCAACCAAGCGATTAGTCAGATCATCCTTTAAATATTTTGGTTGCTTGTTCCACATTGTGGGGATGGTGGGCCTGAATATCTCCAATGTCAAATCATTCATATGTTTATAAAATATATCATTTCCTACAAAACATTAATGCCATCATTAGTCAACATTAAAAAATATTATCTTTATATTAGACACAAATTATAAAAACTAAATTGAACAATCTATAATGACCTGGAATCCTCTCTATATTTATTGGAACCAGTTCTTCATTGACCAAAAATGTACATTGTATTGAACCAGTGCTAGTCACACAACAAGATCTATGAAATGCATCCATATCTCTATCTAACCCTGCATCCACCCCTTCTTCTGCAGTATTTGTTGTGGGTGGGGCAGCATCGGCTACACCCTCTGCTGCCCTCAGGGGTGTCATAGAGCATGTTGTTGACTGTTCAGTGGACAATATGGGAGAAGTATGTGGTGTACATGGAGTGGTTTGGTCACTGGGACCAACTTTGTCTTGAACACCACTGATAATCTCCATAGCACGCTGTAAATTCAAACCATTGTATTATAAGTTCAATAGCATATAAAATCAAATATTATAAAGTTTTATAAATGAATTTACATTATTATTCGAGAACTTATGTCCAATTATTTATGTTGTTGTAACAACAATTGAATCCTTGTTTCAATCCCTTCTATTTGTGGAACTTCCAATGTCAGAAGAATCAGTTCCTCATTTTGTTTATTCCTGGTCTTTTGTAGCCCCTCAACGGGTTTGTAGACTCTCTAATTTCACTATCTCTCGTCAACCGGAAGACCTCATTCTATAAAGAGTTTTGAGACGGTGTTTCATAAACCAAAACTCCTGTTTGCAACAAAAATATATAAAAAATTGCTTAGTCTTTGAAGTAATAGAGTGCGCAAACAATTATATTAACAAAAATTGTCTATCATGATATATTCATAGTAATACATCTAGGATTACCTAATGCCTAGATGAGGGTGTGGTCTAATCAACAGATGGGGACTTACCCCGATCAGCCACCTGCAAAAAAAGTAGAGAACATTATCATAATGAATGCAATATGTAAAAGCTAACAAATACAAAACAGAAGTAAACACTATGCTACATGTTTTATATGTGTACATTTTTTAAGTTTTTAGAATGTGGAATTACATTTAGGTTTACTAGTTGCCTCGAGGCTCCACTCGTCTGATCAACACTTGGGGACTTTCCCCAGTCAACCTGCAAAAAAGGTAGACAACATTATCATCATGAATGCAAACATAAAAATGAAAAAATACATAACAAAATAAACATTATGCTACACGATATACATATTTACGACTTTAAATTATTTGAAATGGAGAATTACATTCATGTTTTCCTGTTGGCCCGATGTTGTAGTCGTCTAATCAATAGCCGATTGGATTCCCTAATCAACACTTTGCATGGAAAATAGACAAGATTATATAAATGGACCAAATATACTAATGGAAATACATAACAACAGATATGTATGTCCATCATAAACTTATTACATTGACAATATCGATGTATACCTGCTACCTTGACTCAGGTCTACAAACATCTAAGGAGAGGGAGGTGCCCCTGAGAGAACACTACATCAAAAACATACTAAAAATTACCTAACGAAACCAAAAAAATAGAAAATTACAATTACATGCTAATGAAAAATCCTATAGATGTTAAAATAATTAATAAAAGGTTGGCTAAATTGTTGTATGTACCACAACCATACTAACCGTGTTTGTATCTGCACGATTCAAGTTGTAATTAATAAGCAGTTCTTCATCGGAAGATATTGATTTAATCGCACATACAAAGACATGGTTTCCTTCACACGACTCGAATATGCATTTGGGTTGCTTAAGTGTAGACCCCGATTGTGTGTTTTTTATAAACCCTGCAATATTACCAGTTGTTTTTGACCTTCCGTCCATGTACACCGTTGCTCCTTTATTTTGAGCTTTGTCTTTTAGTTGTATATAATTCTTTGACAACCCATATCTATGCATACTTCGTGTATATTAGACCAAGCGCATCCAATCACTATAGTGGTAAGAGGGTCCAACATACTCCATCAATTCTATACATCTGTCGAATCGAACCTTTATGATGTCCATCCAAATCAACCCCAATCCATGCAATGACGACGGTGCAATTCTATATATCCTCTCATTCACACAAAAATCATTGTTTACTTTAGGAAGATCCCTAGGCACCCATTGTTTCACTAGGTGTTTGTACCTGAAGGGAACCTCGATGTTTCCCACTGTCTCATCATCATAGGAACATGACCCCCCTCCTTTGAGAAAAAATTCCATGCATTTATTGAAATTTCTTCTGATCTTGTGACATCTAGTTGATATAGCCCTTTTAGACCTACTGGATGTCTCACTTTCCTCTAGCCTTCCCAAACTCCCCCCGCTAGAGGGAGATATATATGACAAATACCTGTTTGGTTCTACCTGCACCATGGCCGGGAAAAAAATTGGCAAAAACATAGCAAAATAACAACAAAAAACTTGGAAAGACTTATAAGCAAAAAACTTGTAAAAGTTTCCTACTTCCTAAAGAAAAAGCTTGTCAAGAATGAGTTTGGGTAATAGGTGTGGGCATTTGGTAGCCCTAAAAATTCTGATGTATGCCCCTCTTTTAGTTACATACAAGTCTACATTCTCACTTATTGCTTGCATTGCCTTTTCCTAACATGTATTGCATGGGCTCACAAAATATAATGTTATACATGGGCACTATGATATGCTCACAAATATTTCCTTGAAAGAACATATCTTCGCATTCATCTACATTTACTTCGGATAGAAGCGATACAAAGTTGTTATGTTGGTCACTTCCCTCAAAAAACATCTTTGACATGAGTTCCTTTTTCAAGGAATCTTGGTTAATCTCTTCTTCCAAATGTCTAGGTCACTTCTCCACTCTACATTGGCCTGATTATTCAATTTCTTGGCCACTCCTCTCTCCTTACTCTACAGCCGTTGTTGTTGTAACCCTTTCTTTTGATGGTTGTAAGTGGTTTTTAGTTTTCCCATGAATGGTGTTGTGATGTTGTAGATGATTATCCATTTTACCTAAAAGTGCCCAGATCTCATGTAGGACCCTTTAAGAGTCATAATAACAAGTATTGTTAGAGGATGTTATTCAACAAATGATACACCAAAACCATACTTATCAGTTAATATTTGTGTAGGGATGTTTTTCTCTCTCCCGTAATTTATCATACTAATGGGCTTGTGACTATCATGTCAATGCCTTATTTGCATAGTGGCAATCCTACAACACTACACTGGACTGTCTTATGGTTTCATCATTTCTCCCATTCAAGATAAAAAAAAGTAGACATGACAACTCTCCCTACATTAAGTCCACATGCACATAATGACTAGCTTTGGTACTTCCTAACTTTTCAATCTTCCTTTTGACAACAAAAGTGAAACATGAAACAATATCCTTGATTTCAAGATCTTGCACAGTTGATGGCTTTGATCGAACTGTATAAGTACTTTGTTCCCAAAGTAAATATTTTTAGACCTACGAATGAAGGGGAGAGAGATGAATGGTTGAAGGATTCCAATGGAGGATGAATTGATGCCCTTTTATGCCTACCCAAAGGTCCTTTTATAATGAAGGTTATCCCTAACTTCTCATTGATTTGTAGTCTTCTATTTTTCACCCATATTGCTCAAAGCAACACATTTTTATTCCGATCTAGTATGTATCTTCATGTCACAAGTTCTGCCTTGAAGATGAATATGGAACCCTAGAAGGTAGTGTGTATTTGGAAATATTATTTTACAATGTTCCATCCCATATTTAAGACAATTTTGGATAGTAATTTATGGTATAACATTAACATATTAATTTTCGACCCTAAGGCAACATTAACTTGAATAGAGTTGGGAGATTTCAAATAGGTACCACCAAAATAATAGAATAAATCAGACCAGATGCTACAGGCATTCTTGGAAGCACATTTCCCAATGGTAACCTACAACAATCATATATATATATATCTAATCCATGGTGGTGAAGAGCGGACATTTCCAGATCTTCTATTTGGCACATTCAGGAATGAAAACAATGTTTTAAATACATTTATATCAGTCTGTAATATTTGTTGATTTGTGCCTTTTAGCTTGTCATGATGATGCTTGTTTTCCCATATTAATTTTCAACCCTAAGGCAACGCTAACTTGTTTTCCCATATTAATTTTCAACCCTAAGGAAATCCCATAGTAGAAAGAACCATAAAAGACTATTCCACAGAAATCAAAAGGCTCTTAAATTAACGGTATCATGACTTCCTCAATGATTTGATGAATCCTTTGAAATTGTCTTCTAAATACAGTGAGACAAGGCTCAAAACACCTACCTAAAGAGATTGTTGCCTTTTCTCTTTATCATTAATTGCTATGATATGTGTTTCAAGTGATGCTAATGTTGTTCATCCTGTGATATTCTCTTGTCAATTTCCTAATAGGGTGGCATTAAATGGCTTGCATTTTACTTTGATCAAACTGACAAAGTCTTTTTCTCCAACCAACCATATTAAACTTGAATGCATTTTAGACCTTTCCTCTCTTTCCACTTGGAGAAAAAATAGCAAATGGTTTGGTTCACCTCCAACTTCGACCCAAGTTCTTATCCTTTTGTGATCACTCATCAAGGAGGCATAGATTAACCTAATGTTGTCAACAAGAACACCATCGACTTCTTTATCACTAGATTCTATGCTCTATGTTTCAAGTGACACTAATGCTTGTTGATCTTTTATTATTCTCTCATAATTTGTGTAAGATATTGTTGTCATCTTCACAAACTTGAGGTTTGAAACAAATTGTAGTCTTATAGAATCTTTGAGAGGCATCAATTGGTTTGTGTTGAGATTATTAAGCATATACAGAAGGCTTCAAGAAGAGAAGCTCGAATTTGTCCTTCTCTACTCCATCATCAAATAGGTTGAGGTTAGCTTCTTCAACACCACTGTTCCAGGAGGATATTGGTGGCCACCCACCTATTCCTCTTGGACTCCCACCACTATTTCTTTCAGTTTTCCAGTTTCCTTAATTGTAGCACAATTTACTATTTTTGGCAGTTTTTGGGTCCTAAACTTCTGGATCCGTTTTGAGGCCCTAAATGACGTTCTTTTGGCATCGAATGGTCGGGAAGATATGAGTCCGTTCCAAACTTGATATTTATAATTTATGGATGTAGTCCTCAAACATATCTTTCTAATGATGTATCATGTGCATCAAATGGAGGTAGTATGCTAAAGTTACGACCCCGGGAAATTGATGTACCAAGTTACCCAATGGGGCCCACATTATAAAGGCGTTTCACCTCCTAGGGTTAGGTTTTTCGATATGTAGGGTTTCTATTGTTTCTCAATAATATATAGGCCTTCGAGCCTCATTGTAACACAGAGTTCAGAGGCATGTAGTCGCCACATCTCTTCTCTGAGATAAGCTACCAGCACTCTAGCTAGTTTATTTCCATTATGTATGTAAACAAGTTTCAGTTATTGATTAATGAAATGAAGTGTTATTTCCACTACATATTTGTTTCTATGGTTATTTGTGTATTATGTTTCATTCCTGCATAAATCTGTATCAGTGGTATCATAGCAATCTGCTCTTTCTCGATCCTTCTTTGCATGTCCCCAACGAGGGTGGGGTATAAAGAGTTAGGGCTCGATCTGGTTGAACCTTTGCAAGATCAGCCTCGCAAATCCTGATGGCCACCCATGGGGTACAAAAAGAAAGACGAGGGCATAGAAGATCCTATCAAAATGTTGCTCGAGGAGGCCCTTGAAAAACAAAGGAATGCGATGATGGATAACTTTGCCCAGATCCTTCGACGACTTCCCACTGGCGGCGCATCTGCATCTAGCAGCCACTCTAGAGGTCCAAACCCTTTTAAGGTACAAGTAATCTTCAACATTCCCATATTTGATGGTATAATAGATCTGAGACATCATAGATAAATGGTTGAATCTATTAGAAGGATATTTCTCGGTTCATGACTTTTCTGACTAGGAAAAGATTACTTTTTCTCTACTCAAAGCCACCCCCCAAGTCAAGGACTGGTGGGAAACCTACTGTGAGAGAAAGGATGAGGAGGAAACCTCTCTGTTCTCAGCCATACCCACTTGGAATTATTTTTGAGATGCCATAAAGGGACAATATTATCCGGTGGGGAGCTATGAGCACAAGTACATCCAATGGACTACATTGCGGTAGCGAAGAGATAAATATGTGTATGAGCTGACGAATCTGTTCCATACCCTATGCACCAAGTTGGGTATCAAAGATTCAAAGAAACATTTGGTGCTGAAGTACCGTAGTTGTCTGCACAGATACATTCAGGAGGAAATGGATTTCCTCAACATCTCCTCTCTTGGTACGGCATATCGGTATTCTGCCAAAATTGAGCAAAAAATCAAACAAAAAAAGTGACACTTTGGATCTGCAAATCAGAAGCAAGGGAAAGGTTCCCCCAAACCGTATAACCAAGGACACAGCCAAGGCATGGAGACTCAAGAAAACTTTCCAAAGCCGCAAGCAAAGAGCAACACTGCAAAGTTGAAGAAGGAACCGGGAAAGTGGTGCGAGTTCCATAAGAGCCCCACTCACAACACAAGTGAGTGTCGAGCTAAGTAGTCACTGGTGGCTAAGATAAAGGCTTCTGAATCAGATGCATACTCTGACACTGAATCTAAACCTGAGAAGGGGAATTATAGAGGGAAGAATATTATCGATGCAAAGCTCAATTCCACCGTTGCCACCATGAAGATCCAAAAGGAAGAACCAGAAGATTTAGAGGAGGAGGAGCATCTTTTCCCCTACCAGATGTGGGTAAAGGGTTCCCCGCTACAGTTCATCGTCGACAGTGGGAGCCAAAAGAACCTGATTTCAGCAGAGGTCGTGAAGTAGTTGGGTTTTCTGACCACAGCACACCCACAGCTGTACACCATCAACGAGATCTTCACCAAGGACGAGATCTTCACGTCAGCCAGCAGTGCCACCTTCCCTACAGCATCAAGCCCTTCACCGATGAGGTATTAAATGATATTGCTCCTCTTGATGTTTGTGATGTATTATTAGGTCAACCATACTTATGGAAGTGACATGCTGTGTATGAGTCCCAACCTCGTGTGGTTATTATTATGTTGGGAAATAATTCGTACAGGATACCAGAGGTACCACCCCCTACCACTATCTCTTTGGTTACTGAAAAACAATGCAGTAAGCTCATTTCCAAAACCAGGAAGTTTGTTTTCTTGATGATCCACCCTCAGGGCAAGAAGAATATCATGGCCACAACCTCTAAATAGGGCCCCTCCGCATGACAACAACAAATGGACATGGTCATGGACGAGTACCGGGACATATTCACCTCGCCCACTGGGGTGCCTCTCCACTGTCAGGTCAAGCACCCCATTGATCTGACCCTAGGTGCACCGCTGCCCAATGGACCGATCTATCGTCGCTATGTTCTGGAGAATGATGAAATCAAGAGGAAAATTTAGGAGCTGCTACAAAAGGGGCACATCCGGCCAAGTTCATCACCCTGTGGGAGCCCGATCGTGTTGGTACAGAAAAAGGATGGGACTTGGAGACTCTGTATTGACTATCGGGAACTGAACAAGATCACTGTCCGGAATAGGTACCCAATCCCACAGATTGATGACCTCCTGGACCAGCTTGAAGGGGAAAAATATTTTAGCAAGATCGACTTAAAGTGCGAGTATCACCAGGTACCAATCAAGCCAACCGGTCTGTGGAAGACTGCCTTCAAAGCCAAGCAGGGCCTTTTCAAATGGTTGGTCATGCCTTTCGGGCTAACGAATTCTCCTGCAACCTTCATGAGACTGATGGACGACATCTTGTGGCCATTCACCAACTCATTTGTAGTAGTTTACTTGGATGACATCCTGATCTTCAACCAGACTTGGGAAGAGCACCTCCACCACATCCGACAGGTCCTCCAAACATTGTGGTAGCACAATTTGTGAGCCAATTTGGACAAGTACACTTTTGGCATGACCTAGGTTCAGTATCTGGGATACATTATTGATGACTGTGGGGTACATGTGGATCCAACCAAGATCCAAGTCATTCGAGATTAGCCATCCCCAACTACTCTAACAAAGCTTCATAGCTTTTTGGGCCTTGCTAATTTCTACCACAGGTTCATGTTGGGCTTCTCTCATATCACTTGGCCCTTGAGTCAAGTCACCAAGGGAGGAGCGAAAGCAAAATTATTTTGGTCAAAAACTCAGCAGAAGGTGTTTACAAAATTGAAACATCACCTCTGTTGTGCCCAGTGCTCACATTACCAGACTTGCAACAACCATTTGAGATCGAGACAGATGCCTCTGACTATGCTATTGGGGTTGTCCTTACTCAACAAGGGCATCCAGTGGCATATCACAGTGAGACACTATCAGACACATTCCGAAAATATCCCACTTATGACAAAGAGATGTATTCCATTGTACAAGCTTGCCAGCAATGGAAGCATTACATTTTGGGGAAGAAAATGATCATCCACACAGACCACCGACCCCTGCAGTTCATGCAGACACAAGGGAAGTTACAAAATGATCTCCATCAGAAGTGGTCCACATATCTAAAACAGTTTCATTTGAACATCAAGTACAAGAAGGGAAGCACCAATAATGTTGCAGACTGCCTCAACCGACCACCAATCGTGGTGATAACAACCGTGCTCAACTCTTGTGGGCATGAGACTTCTGATTGGTTGCTTCTCTACAAGAGCGATCCAAAACTCAACCACACATACGAGACACTCTTGGAGGGAAACCAAGTTCCAAAATTTCACATCTAGGATGTACTATTGTGTCACATGGGAAGCCATTGTCTTCCTTCAAGTGAGCGTGCCAAGATGATTTAGGAAGCGCACTACAGTCAGGTCACTGGGCATTTTGGGGTTGAGAAAATAGTGCTAGTACTACAGAAGTATTTCTATTGGCTGAACCTTCGACAGGACATCGGGAAGTACATCCAATCCTGCACTGCCTGCACCATTGCCAAACCATCCATCAAGAAGAAAGGCCTCTATACTCTGTTGCCTACCCCTAGTTGACCTTGGGAATCCATCTCCATGGATTACATGTCAGGCCTTCCTTCTACTAAGCACAGCAAAAACTGTGTGTCTGTGGTCGTTGACAGATTCTCAAAGATGGCCATAATGGCGGCCTGCAAGAAGAATATCATAGCAGAAGCCACTACTAAACTCTTCTTTGAATGAGTTTAGGTACACTTTGGTATCCCACAGTGAATAATCTCAGACTGGGACAGCAAGTTCCTTAGTACATTCTGGTCTATCCTATGGTCAATGCTAGACACCAAGCTCACAAATTCCACAGCTTTCCATCCCCAGACTGATGGCGAGACATAGGTCGTCAACAGGATGATCATACACATTTTGCACATGTACAACT
Source organism: Pseudotsuga menziesii (assembly GCA_001517045.1). Classification (NCBI taxonomy): domain Eukaryota; kingdom Viridiplantae; phylum Streptophyta; class Pinopsida; order Pinales; family Pinaceae; genus Pseudotsuga; species Pseudotsuga menziesii. Next base: position 36,688 of record LPNX010804234.1, read on the forward strand.
CAAAGCATCCACGCACATGGGATGAGAGCCTCCCCTATGTACAACATAGCTATAATCGGGCCCTCCACAGCTCAACCAACCACAACCCCTTTTAGGTGGGCTTGGGATTCCAGCCACTATGTCCCATTGACGTAGCCATGCCATTTGCAGCTACTCAAGCTGATTCAGCTCATATCCAGTCTGAAGTTTCCAAGGCAAATAGCTTCATTGAGCGCATTCAGCACATTTTCCAACAGGTTCATGACATATTGGACAGATCCAATGCTAAGTACAAGCAATGACATGATCAGCATCGGGTGCAACACAACTTCCAGGTGGGAGACAAAGTGTGGATACATTTGCAGAAGGAGCGCCTTGCTGGACCCCAACGCAAGCTTCACCCGCTCCGATATGGGCCATACATCATCACCAAGGCTATCGGGGACAATGCCTTCAAGCTCAGTATTCCACCATTCCTTGGTCTACACCTAGTGTTCAATGTGGACCGCCTTCGGCCCTACTTTCCACCTCTACCAGACACATCAGACGTGGCAGAACAACTCACACCAATAGAGTTAAACCTTGATTGCATGGATCAAGCCACAACTGATCAGATTATGGACACACAGATCAAGAACACTTGCCAGCAGAATATCCAACTATATCGAGCTGTCAAAGCAGGCCAACTCCTTCACCAGGGAAAGTGGCTCACTAGGGACCAAGTTCAACAGAAGTTTCCTCATCTTATGGAGGAACTCAACGCAATGGGGACCATTGCTTCCTAAGGGGGGAGGAATGATCCAGGAGGATATTGGTGGCCACCCACCTATTCTTCTTGGACCCCCACTACTGTTTCTTTTAGTTTTCCAGTTTCCTTAATTGTAGCACAATTTACTATTTTTGGCAGTTTTCGGGTCCTAAACTTTCGGAGCTGTTTTGAGGCCCTAAACGACGTTTTTTGGCATCAAATGGTCGGGAAAATATGAGTCCGTTTTGGACTTCACATAATTTGCTTATGGATGTAGTCCTTAAACAAATCTTTCTAACGATGTATCATGCGCGTCAAATAGAGGTAGTATGCTAAAGTTACAACTACAAGAAATTGATGTACCAAGTTACCCAACGGGGCCCACATTAAGGTGATTCACCTCCTAGGGTTAGGTTTTTGGATGTGTAGGGTTTCCATTGTTTCTCAATAATATATAGGCCTTCAAGCCTCATTGTAGCACATAGTTCAGAGGCATGTAGCCGCCACATCTCTTCTCCGAGATAAGCTACCAGCACTCTAGCTAGTTTATTTCCATTCTGTATGTAAACAAGTTTCAGTTATTGATTAATGAAATGAAGTGTTATTTCCGTTGTATTTTTTTTCTATGGTTATTTGCGTATTCTATTGCGTTCTTGCATAAATCTGGATCAGTATATGTTCACTATAATTGTCTAGGGATAAATGAAACCTTTTTAATCTTCAACAATCTCTACCAACGGAACAGTCTCTTACATGTACTAGGAGCTTCAGTCAAATCAAGAGAAATCTTCTACAAACATATGAAGAACCGTTTGATTTTGTAAACCAAGGGGATGGGAAAAGGGCAAGGAAACATCAAATATTGCTCACACCAGGGAATAATTCTAAAGCTAACCAACTGTCTAAACAACAAAGATCATCTTCTCGTGTTAACTGTAAGAGGGGCAAACAAAAATCAGACACAGTGATATTTGACATAAAATGTTCAAATAACAAATGGAGGACATCAAAATACCTAGTACTTGCTTCAAGACCCAAAGCATAAACCATAAGATTCGTGTTGTCCATTAATGGCCAAGTATTACCTAACCCAATTTCCAGTGAACTAAGCACCTCATGGTCAAATCAGGATATTGGGCCAAGTTTATTGCACAATCCATCTATCATTTGAGGTACATACAAAATGTGTATGCCAAAGTATCATGAATTTGAAGAATTGAAGTTAAATAAATTGCATCAAATAAATTTCAAAGGCCAAGGGGAAGAACCCTAAATTAAGTGGTGGAAAAATCGAAATGGTCATTTTGTTGGATTAACATCTTCAACAAAATTTAGGAGTACAACCATCAATCCGACCTACCTTCTTTCATAATAAAAGAATCTATCCGACCTACCTTTTTTTCGCTATTGAAACAAGGTTTCCATTCTTTGTGACAGGGTTGAAGGTGGATGTTATTGTTGTTGACAGTATCTTGAGATACATCAATGATCTTACCTATCTGAGGTATATTGTTGAAGGAATGACTTGATTAGGGTGGCCTCCAATTGCTTCTCATCACCTTACATGCAGGTACATAATTATATGCAGCTCCAATTTGCCTAAATGTGCATAGTAGTTCCTTTTTTATGATTAGGGTGCCTTCTCCACGGTTGCAACAAACCCAAGACTGATGTTATTTATGCTGAGATTGCACCAAAAATTAATTTTTTTTGTGGTTTGTTGAGAATTAATTTGAGGCAACAACTTAGGGAAAAGGGTGGATGGACTGTCCATACACACTTGAAATGCTTAATCATTGCCCAGGATTAAAAGTGCTTAGGGTAAAGTTTTACTTCTATCTTATGATTTTTTTTGCTACCTAGAATTATCATTAACATGTTGTTATCCATTTAAAAGTGTGCAAAATTATCTCTGAAAAGGTCCACGGAATTATGTATATTAGGCTTCAACTTAACGGTGAAATCCACAAGTCCGGGAAAATCTTCTAGTACATCTCCTTTATAGTAATGGACAAATAATGATGTTAGTTCTTGGAGATCCTATAGAGTGGATGTTTTAACCTCTTCAGTGCTACTCTATAGTGCATAACCCAACACTTCAGAGAACCACCCTGTTGTATATGGTATCCATTCGATTTGATGCATAGCTCGGATACATATAGGCATGGACGTTCTAAATGACACGAAGAAAAATCCAATCATCTATAAACCGAGTTAAATCAATTTTGGAAACCGAGTTGTTAATCGAGTTCATTCCAACATTGAGAAACAGGGTGGGGGGTTCATCTCATTCAATTCAGGTTTCTAGTTCTTCTAACAAAATATTGGCACACAATAAAGAGTGGGAACTATTTCTGAAGGTAAACCACTACTCTATTCGGGTCGAGTATTCACATAAAACTGCTCCCTACTCCCTTGTAGCTCCTATGATGGGTGGGCTACGGTGAGCCAAGAGATAATGTTTCCCATAGCTCTCATCTATCCTAATGTAATGGAAATCTATGGAATCTAAAATTTCAGTTTGGAATCGATGTGGTTGTAGATGTTTTTCCACAAATACACATCAAACATCACAGCATGCACAGAAAACCTAAAACCCTGAACCGGTTGCATGCCCAAAAAACCCTATCACATCATGCACAAAAAAATGAGGTGATGCTTACCCATTGAGCCATGAGATCCTAAATCCTGGATCAAACTCCTCAGCCACCACAAAATGACAGATATGAGCTACTAGGGATCAAATTTGAAGGGCAGTTCTTAATTTCAGTTTGAAGGGTGTATATTGATATTTCCCTTCAATGATGAAAGGCTTCGAAAAAAGTCACATTCCAATTGACAATAATAACTTAATCACACATTAAAAAAAAGTCACATAAAATATTGTTTTTCAATTTAATTTATGCTACTTAAAAAGCAATGAACCCAGAGTTAATACAATGACAATAATTTCAAATTATATTATTTCTTTTCAAAATGAAATAGTACATTCAAGGTTTTTGAGTTCAGCAACCATTAAGTTCAATTTGAGTTCAAATTTTTCAAGGAAGTTGAAATGAGATTCATAGATTATGTACATTATATAATACTATAGATTAATTTTGAATTTATTAGAAAATAAAGTTTGTTTTAAGTGACAACTGCAAAATCGAGGCCACATAAAGATATGACAAGTTCCAAGTTGTTAGAAAAACTGAATAGATAAGGGGTCGAGATAAATCCAAGCCACGACCATAAGAGAAACACCAATGAAACCACCAATGTGTGTTGTTAATACCTAATATTTCTACTCTTGCATCAACCTAATGCAACCATCAGAAATGAATACCTTTTATAAATGAATTTGATGACAAACTATACCATACCATTATGTCACATGATTCGAGTTCGAATATGAGTTTGACTAAGTTGAAATTGAGGTTCCCACTCGAATTTTTTTGATGAGACAAGGTTCCACACACATATATACCATGCTCTTCTATAATATGCTTACATCATTTTCTTGAATGTATACAAAATACTATTCTCATTATCAAGTGCTGATAGAAATGTCTCACACAATACCACTCTCATTATCACTCATGGAAATGCCTCACATATTTTATATTTGCATTATTATATAATATTTTTTCTCTTGAATGTATACACAATACTATTCTCATTATCAAGTGCTGATAGAAATGTCTCACACAATACCACTCTCATTATCACTCATGGAAATATCTCACATATTTTATATTTGCATTATTATATAATACTTTTTAAATATTAAAATGTTGGCCTTGAATTTATTAAATGCTTAACAGCACATTATGACTTGAGTGGATTACAATCCCCATGCCGACACAAATATGAGTCATGACTAGACTAGATTCATATTAATTATTTTGTAATAAATCTCATTTGTTGCTTGCAGGTGACGGAAGTTAAAATTAATGTTTGACATGTAAGTTGTAAGGCCGTCCTTTTAATGAAATTTAAACTCAATTTATGTACTTCCTTAAAAATGGTTAAAAATCAAAATTAACATTTTAAATGACGGCCATTTTTTTAATGGCACTTCTCTGACGTGATAAAGGGCCTTTGACGGGCTATGACAGGTTCAATTTTGAACCCTAGGAGCTACTCCAAAGTTCATAAAACTGTCCAAATTGCATAGAACTATGCAGAATGAGTCATCCATATTTTATATTATATGTATTTTATGTTTATTATGCTTTTTTATTATATATTATTTTATCATCATCATCCATATATAGGTAGTGATATGAAGGTTAATTTCTACACATATATTTTTGCACCGGCGCATTGGCTTCAATCTGGGCGCGCGCGAGTTAGAGGAGCGAGGGTTTCAGGCTGCAGCAATGGCTGCCCCAGGGGGCGGGGACTCCTTTCCCCCCCCCTTCAGCAGAGCTTGATGCATTCAGAATACTGGTAGCCAGCGGATGCAAGAGGAAAATCCCTTCCTCGATGCCGAAATTCATCAAAAAGCTTGAGGAAATACCTGAAATCGCCTTGCCAGTGTCGACCTCGGTCAAGATTGCCCTTGCTCTGTCAGAGAGAGGGCTGGTTGGTCAGTTCATGGGGCTTTGGCCCTCGGAAAAAACAACAAATGACTGGATCCAAAGGAACTGGAAGCCGCATCTCAAGCAAGGAGTCACCTGCTACCCCCTGAGCAGCGGCTACTTCCTCTTCGAATTTATTAACAAGGAGGATAAGGACCTTATCTTCAGAAACGGCCCATACTTTATGGGAACCCAGGGGCTGTATCTAAACCGATGGACCCCGAATTTTGACCCTACGGTAGATCTGCCCAAGGAGGTGCCGGTATGGGTCCGGCTTCCCAATTTGCTGGTCCACTGCTGGAACTATGAAATGCTCCAAGTGATAGGAAATGGAATAGGGAAGTTTGTCGATAAGGCAAACAACAAGAACAATTACAACTGTGCAAGAATATGCGTTGAAGTGGATCTTGAGGTAGGGCTCTCGGAAGCGGTGAAACTAACGGTGGGCACCTGGACTCATTTCCAGAAAGTGGACTACGAACATCTCCCATTCAAATGCAGAGCCTGCCAAGAACATGGGCACTTCTAGAGAAATTGTCCGAAGATCCAAACCCAAGAGAAGGAAGAAGCTGAAGGTTGGAAAAAGGTTAAGAAAAGCAAAACAGTCCCAAACACCAAAGATCCCAGAGCTGTTCAGGCGAAAGATCAACCCCCGGCGAATCCAAATCCTCTGAAGGAACCAATGAAAGAAGGCACAGCTACATCAAAGGAACCGGCGAAAGAAACCATTGAGATAGCCTCTCAACCCACGTCTCCCTCAAAAGCTCTAGCTAAGGAAAAGAGCGACCAGCCGGTAAGAGAACCTCAAAAATCAGATGATGAGCACATCATCATAGGCTCATATTCGGGGGCTGAATCGGATGAAGGGGCTACAGAGACTAGCAGCTCGGTTGGTAGCCCTGAAAAGAACCCAAGAGGAAGGAAACCAGAACGGAAAAAAAGGGAGGAGAAATCATACAGGGACGTGACAGTAGGGGTCCAACAAACCATTCCGGACATGATAGAAACCAGATCTTCAAAGAAAGGCAGGGCTCCGAAAGGAGCCACCCCCCCCCCCTCCGGATCTTAATGCAATTCGTCTCCTGGAATTGCAGAGGTATGGGAAGCAAGGCTAAAGAAGAAGCAATAAAAGACTTAGTAAGAATGAACTCCCTGGAGATACTTCTGATCCAGGAGATGAAGATGGAGGAGCCTGAGACCATCCAGGCCAGCAAAAAATTTTGGAAAAATGGAGATGGTAGAGCAGTCAGCGCTAGGGGAGCCTCAGGAGGTCTAGCCACCTTCTGGAACTCCAAAAATCTAGACCTGCTAGAGGATCACAGCACTACCCACTGGCTCTTCACGAAGCTGCACCATTGAGACTCAGGGCATCAGATTATCCTTTTCAACATCTACGCCCCAGCTCTTCTATCTGAAAAAAGAGAGTGTTGGGACTCGCTGAAATCCTTCATGTCCACCAACCGGCATGACAATATCATTCTTGCTGGTGATATGAATGTAACTCTTTCCCTTTCGGAAAAAAAAGGAGGCTCTCCGGTAAGAGACCCGGCTCGGGAGTGGATCGAAGACATTATTATGGATTGGGAGCTAGAGGATATAAAACCCAGCAAAGGCAAGTATACCTGGACAGATAAAAGAGTTGGCCCTGGGCACATTGTTTCTTGGCTGGATCGTTTCCTTGTCCAATCTTCCTTCCTTACTATGGGGCTCTTCGCAATTTCTGAAATCCTCCAGGCATGCACCTCTGATCACAAGCCAATATCCCTCTCATTGTCTCCGGGAGAAAATTTGGGCCCTATCCCATTTAGATTCAGCCCCCTCTGGGTCTCCATGGACGGCTTCTTCGATCTGGTCTCGAAAACCTGGCAATTTCCAGTAACTGGGTCACCATTCTTCATTTGGGAAGAAAAACTGAGAAGGCTCAAAGCAACTCTCAAAAGCTGGGCCAAGCACCTGCCCTCCCCCATCGCTGAAAGGAAAGAAGCTCAAAGGGATCTAGGAAATCACCAGATGCTAATGGAGAGTGCCACGATCACCCCAGAGTTGCTCGCTATGGAGCTCTATTTGCAAAAATCTCTCCATAAGGGGCTGAGAAGAGAGGAACATTATTGGCAAGTAAAGGCTCGTTGTCATTGGCTCAAAGAGGGCAATAAAAATACTTCTTACTTTCACAAACAAGCAGAATCCCAGAAGAATTACAACAGCATCAGAGAAATACATTATCAAGGTCAAAGTTTCAATCAAATCGAAGAGATCAAGAACACTGCTTTCTCTTTCTAAAGTGATCTGTTCACTGAAGAGCTGGATTCATCTCCACAGCTGGATCGATACCCTCTCAATGTTCTCCCCACGCTAATCAATGAGGAAGATAACAGAAATTTGATTAGTCCCATTACGACTGAGGAAATTAGAAATGCCCTCCAAGCTATGAACACTGATAAAGCTCCAGGGACAGACGGGTTCACAGCAAAATTCTACATTGCATGGTGGGACATCATTCAAAAGGACCTGGTCAAGATGGTGAGGAAATCACAGAACTACAGCAAAATAGGAGGGAGTACTAACTCCTCCTTCCTGGCGTTAATTCCCAAAGAAAAAGGAGCCCAAAGCTTTTCCAGATTCCGGCCTATCTCTCTCTACAATACAAGGTACAAAATAATCACCAAAGTCATTGCAAACAGAATTAAAAATGTGCTTCCCAGGATCATTCTGAAAAATCAGGGGGGCTTCATCAAGGATAGACACATCCAGGATAACATCATCCTGGTCCAAGAGGCCATTCATTCCAGCTGCCAGCGGAAGGAGAAAGGTATGATAGTTAAACTGGACCTCGCTAATGCCTTTGATAAAGTTCGACTAAATTTTCTCTTTGCTGTTATGTCCAAGCTAGGATTCCATCCACATTTAATCAGCTGGATCAGAGCTTGTATCTTGGGACCTTGGATCGCCCCATTGGTCAATGGGAGACCAGCCAACTTCTTCCATGCCTCTAGGGGACTCAAGCAGGGCTGTCCCTTGTCCCCCTTGCTCTATGTCATTCAAGCTTCGGTCCTTAGTTTCTAGCTAGACAATTGCCTTCAGCAGCGCTCTCTAAAGGGGCTCACAATCACCCCTAGAGTGAAGAAAATTAACCATGCTCAATTTGCCGATGATACCCTCCTGTTGGGTCAGGCTAATCTAGCCACAGCAAGATCCTTTAAGAAAGAGTTGGATGCTTACACTGATATCTCAGGCAGTGAAATCAGCTTGAGGAAAAGCAAAATTTATGGCTGGAACTGCCCCCCCATTGAAATGGCCGGTATCTCAAGAATGCTGGAAATGGAAGGAACCTCCACTTGGGAATCCATAAAATATCTTGGAATTCCTCTAGTCAAAGCTACACCCAGAAGGAGCATTTGGCTGCCCTTGGTGGACAAACTTAAGGCCAAAATCATGGCTTGGGGGGCTTCCTGGTTAAACAAAGCAGGTAAAACTATTCTCATCAACTCTGTCTTAACCTCCCTTCCTCTCTACCAGGCTTCTATGCTATTAGACCCAAAAGGAATCATGAAAGACATAGACAACCTGTTGAGAAAATTCCTTTGGGAAGGGGGAAGGAATACAGGAAGGAAAATGCACCTTGTTAGCTGGGAAAGAGTCAAAGCCCCCAAATGTGAAGGAGGGCTGCAAATCAAAGATGTGGCCATTCAGAATCTGGCTATGGGCGGCAAGATCCTATGGAAAATGATAAGAGGTAAAACAACATGGAGCTCCAAAGCGCTAAGGACTAAGTACTTCAGAGGGCACAAAGAGAGATGCCTGGACAGCCCTCCAATGACAAGGAAAGGCTCTCCTATCCTCACTCTTTGTCTCAAATCCCTTGATTTGATTACCTCAAATCTCACTTGGATACCGGGAAATGGCTCCAAAATTCAGTTTTGGGATGACTCCATTCTAAGGCAGCTCCCCTTAAAAGATATGGAAGGACTGGAGAATATCAAAATTTGGCTTCACTTGAACAGCAAATTCACTCTTTGGGATCTATCCAGCTGGAGCCCGGATGACTTTTGGAACAATTGGGACCTGGGGGCTATCCCTCATGATCTCAAGAATGAAGCAAGCTCCCTTTTAGAGCCTCTTCAAGGTCTCTCCCCCATTTCTACTAAGCTGAAGGACAAAAGAGGCTGGGGTTCCTCTTCAGGCCTCTACAATGCTGCTGCCGGTTATGTTTCCTTAAAATCCATTCCTTGGGCAGCCCCGGACCCCTCCAGGTGGAAAAATCTCTAGCTTCTTCCCTCTCTTCCCAAAATAGATCACTTCTGTTGGTCCCTTCTTCATGACAGCATACTAACCTGGGACAACCTTTGAAAAGAGGATGGGAGTGGCCCTCAAGATTCCCTCTCTGTGCCTGCCACGAGGAAAGTTCGACCCATCTCTTTCTTCAGTGCCCCTACGCTCTAGATCTCTGGAATTTCCTGCTTGCTCAGCTGAATCTGCCCCCCCCCCCGACCATCTCTTCCTTGTTTGCTTCCTGGACTGATTATGCCCCCTTCTCCTTCTCTGGTCTGAACTTGTTAAAGCACTGCTGGATGTGGATCCCTAAAATTTACTACTAGAATCTATGGCTGGAACGGAATAACAGAATATTCAAGGACAAGGTAGTCTTACCAGCCCAAGTTGCAACCAAAGTAAAGGCGCTGATAGGAGAGCTGGTAGCCTCAAATCCCAAAATCACCAATGAAGTCAGTCCTGACAAAAAGGAGTACAGTTGGTTTCATGGGCTAGATCCAGACCTGCTGACCAGAACCAAGAACACTATGAAGCATTTCTCTCTGTGGGAAATCAGGCTAGAGGAGAAAGAATTTATAAAATGGAGATCCTCTCTGAACAAGCATATACTGCATGTTGATGGGGCCTCAAAAGGGAACCCCGGACCCGCTGGAAGTGGAGGAGCCATTCTAGATATGTCTGGGAATATTATTCTCAAATTTGCCTGGGGACTGGGTCATAACTCCAATAACATTGCTGAAATTATTGCCATTTGGCAAGGACTGATGTAAGCCAAAAGTCTGTCTATAAATAAGTTGGCTATTTTTAGTGACTCCTAAATCATCATGCAGGCTCTCAATCTGAAGAAAGCCCCCAACTATATGGGATTGGCCCACTATCACAGGAAAATCACTTTTCAGCTGAAATCCTTTGAAGAAGTTAAGTTTTACCACGTCCTCCGAAACCTCAATCAAATTGCAGACAGTGAAGACAATTCTGGTGCCTCGTTAAGCAAAGGAATCATCATAGTAAATGGCAATGAAGATTTCATGCCCATCCCCTAGGGTCAAGGAAGTTCTGAATTTTGATCCTGCCCTAAAAAGAATTAAGTGCATTCAAAAAATCTAGTGAATTCAGGCCTCTGTCAGTGAAAAATAAGTGTATTCAGACCTCTGCCTTTGAAAATTAAGTGTATTCGGACCTCTGTCATAGTTTTTTTTAGTGTCTTCAGTTTCCAGGAAATGGATGAATAAGATTTTTCAGATCTCAGTCTTTCCCAAGTGAAGGCTGAGGCTCTTGAGGGACAAGTGGTGGAACAGAGTATCTTTCTTTTATTCTCTTCAGATTTAAAGATTTGAGCCTATATCAAGCATATCTTTCCAGCCTTAATCTCATCTCTGCCATTTTTCCAGCAGTGGGGAAATGGATTTGGGCTCAGGCTGGCTGAAATTCAGCGCTGGTTGCTCTTCTTTATGATTGGTTTTCTTGGTAAAGATTTCCAGCCATAGAACTATATGGTATAGATTTTATTCTGTTTATCATGGAAATGTTTGCCTGCATCGATTCCTCCCAGTGATCTTGGTGCCCAGCAAGGTACTCGTTGAGTTCCTTTCCTCCTTCTGAAGCTCTATATTGCTTGAGACGGTTCAGTAAATTCGGTTTGTCATGTGCTTATGGACTGTCTTTTAGAATATCGATGGGAAGCCTCCAGATCACGCCCAGTTTTTTCAGCATTCCACGTCCTCTTTTGTCAGAGGGAAAGGTGCAGCAGCCTATTCTTCCTCCAGCTCTAAGGCTCGTTTCTTCATAAGTCAAGGAAAGACTCCTCTTCAGATCGTTGATCTCTTCTCTCCCTTTGGTAGCATCAGCTATTCTTGTTGCCTCCTCAATGATTAAGCTCTTCTTGATGTTCTATGTCTTTTTAGCAAAAACCAGACAGTTGGTAAAAGGAGTTTGCCTATGCCTAAAACTCTGGTCTACATGTTTAAGTTGACTTAGAATCTATGTTTGTAAAGCCTCTGGCAGCTGATTTGCCAGGAATTCAATTAAAAAGGCCTATAACCGTTTCAGTAAAAAAAAAAATTTCTACACATATCCACATATAGGTAGTGATATGAACTTTTCACCAACATTAAAAATAAGTAAAACTTACTGTATTTCAAAGATACTTGTTTTGTAATCCACCAACATTAAGAATAATCAAAACTTAGTTTATTTCAAATATTCATGTTTGAAAAAAATTGCATAATACTGGCAAACCTTTCAATCAAAAAGTGATGAGAAGGAAATTGTTGAATATAGCCAATAAAATGAAAGGAATTTTTTGTATCCTTGAAATACTTCTTATATCTAATAGATTCCTCAACTTCTAGAACTATGGGTCCCAAATATAAGTTCAATAGAGAGATGCAAACCTAAGAGGAAGAAAAACATCCTAACTTGAATAATGAACCTTAACATTAATGAGGGAAGAACCATCTACATAACGACACATACCTATCTTGGATAAATGAAAATAAAATCTGACACCATGATGAGGAAGATGATGACAATCTTGATGATGATGATGATGATGATGATGATATCTTCATCATCGCGATCCTCATCCTCTTCATCATCATCATTTTCATCATCTTCATGATGATCATCATCATCTTCATCATCATCATCGTCGTCGTCGTCGTCTTCATCATCGTGATCAACATGATGATGACCAACATCATCATCATCATCATCATCATCATAATCATCGTCGTCGTCGTCGTCGTCGTCGTCATCTTCATCATCGTGATCAACATGATGATGACCATGACCATGAATACGATGACTATGACCATGACCATGATGAAGATGATGGATGGTGATGGTGGATGGTGATGGTGATGGTGATGGTGAAGATGGTAATCATATTCATCATCACCATAATCTTCATCATCAGCACCCTCTTCATGACAATGATGATGATGATGAGGGTCATGGTGGTGATGATGATGTTGAGGGTCATGGTAATGGTGACGATGATGATGATGATTGTGATGATGATGGTGATGGTGATGGTGATGGTGATGGTGGTCATGGTGATCATGATGATGGCGATGATGATGGTGATGATGATGATGGTGGTGGTCATGGTGGTGATGATGATGATGGTGATGGTGACCATGATGGTGATGATGGTGATCATGATATTGATGGTGGTCAAGGTGGTGATGATGATGATGTGGATGGTGATGGTGAAGATGATGGATGGTGATGGTGATGGTGAATATGGTAATCATCTTCATCATCACCATCCTCAACATCATCACCATAATCTTCATCATCATCACCCTCTTCACCATAATCATCATCGCCATCATCGTGATGACGATGACAATGGCGATGATGACGGTGATGATAATGATGATGATGGCAAAGATGATGATGATCATCATCTTCATCATCATCATCATCATCATCATAACCTTCATCACCACCACCTTCATCATGTTGATCATCGTCGTCTTCATCATCGTGATCAGCATGATGATGACCATGACCATGAATACGATGACAATCAACATGATGATGATGATGATGAGGGTCATGGTAATGGTGACAATGATGATGATGATGGTGATGGTGATGCTGATGGTGATGGTTATGGTGGTCATGGTGATCATGATGATGGTGATGATGATCACCATCACCATCCATCATAGTCACCCCCGTAAGTGACATAAAATATTGTAACATGAAATGTTATATGTGATTCTAGATTATGAGTAATGTAATATATTATTTTATTTAACCCAAGATCTTCACTATCTTTATTTTATATGATGATGAGGGTCATGGTGATGATGATGATGTTGAGGGTCATGGTAATGGTGACGACAATGATGATGATGGTGATGGTGATGGTGATGGTGATGGTGGTCATGGTGATCATGATGATGGAGATGATGATGGTGATGATGATGATGATGATGATGGTCATGGTGGTGATGATGATGGTGATGGTGACCATGATGGTGATGATGGTGATCATGATATTGATGGTGGTCATGGTGGTGATGATGGTGATGTGGATGATGATGGTGAAGATGATGGATGGTGATGGTGATGGTGAAGATGGTAATCATCTTCATCATCACCATCCTCACCATCATCACCATAATCTTCATCATCATCACCCTCTTCACCATAATCGTCATCATCATCATCGTGATGATGATGACAATGGCGATGATGACAGTGATGATGATGATCATCATCATCATCATCATCTTCATCATCATCATCATCATCATCATCATCATCATCATCATAACCATCATCACCGCCATATTCATCATAATGATCATCGTCATCTTCATCATCGTGATCAGCATGATGATGACCATGACCATGAATATGATGATGATCAACATGATGATGATGATGATGATGAAGGTCATGGTGATGATGATGATGTTGAGGGTCATGGTAATGGTGACGATGATGATGGTGATGGTGATGGTGATGGTGATGGTGATGGTGATGGTGATGGTGGTCATGGTGATCATGATGGTGATGATGATCACCATTGTCATCACCATCACCATCCATCATAGTAAACCCATTAAGTGACATAAATTCTTGTAACATGAAATGTTATATGTGATTCTAGATTATGAGTAATGTAATATATTATTTTATTTAACCCAACATCTTCACTATATTTATTTTAACCTTTTATATTTTTTTATGCATTCTCATTTTATTTTTTTAAATAAAAAAAATAAATCCTCAAAATGAGAAATATAATGTTAAGTCTTATTTAATGTAATTTAATTACAACTGAAAATTCAATTCCAATTACATTAGTATGGAGCACCATGACCCAGTTTTCACTAATACCTCCCATCTAGTATGTTAAGCATCATTATCTTCAAACACATTTGGGAGGCTGCCAAGTGGATTTGGGTAATAGTCACCCCCATAAGTGACATAAAATCTTGTAACATGAAATGTTATATGTGATGATGATGATGAGGGTCATGGTGATGATGATGATGTTGAGGGCCATGGTGATGTTGATGATAATGATGGCGTGGTGCTGGTGCTGGTGATGGTGATGGTGATGGTGATGGTGATGGTGATGGTGATGGTGATGGTGGTGATGGTGATGATGGTGGTCATGGTGGTCATGAGGGTGATGTGGATGATGATGGTTATGGTCATGGTGGTCATGATGATGATGGTGATGATGGTCATGGTGACCATGATGGTGATGATGGTGATCATGATACTGATGGTGGTCACGGTGGTGATGATGGTGATGTGGGTGGTCATGGTGGTGATGATGGTGATGTGGATGGTGATGGTGAAGATGATGGATGGTGATGGTGATGATGGTCATGGTTATGGTGGTGATGATGATGATGGCGATGATGGTCATGGTGACCATGATGGTGATCATGATACTGATGGTGGTCACAGTGGTGATGATGGTGATGTGGGTGGTGATGATGGTGGTGATGATGGTGATGTGGATGTTGATGGTGAAGATGATGGATGGTGATGGTGGATGGTGATGGTGATGGTGATGGTGATGGTGAAGATGGTAATCATCTTCATCATCACCATCCTCACCATCATCACCATAATATTCATCATCATCACCCTCTTCACCATAATTGTCATGATGGTGATGTGGATGGTGATGGTGGATGGTGATGGTGATGGTGAAGATGGTGGATGGTGGATGGTGAAGATGGTCGTCATCTTCATCATCACCATCATCACCATAATCTTCACCATCATCATGACCCTCTTCACCATAATCGCCATTGGCATCACCGTCTCCATCATCATAGTCTTCATCATGTAGATCATCATCGTCTTCATCATGTTGATCATCATTGTCTTCATGATGATGATCATCATCATCATCATCATCATCATCATCATCATCATCATCACCATCATCACCATCATCATTGTATTCATTTTCAAATTTAACATTTTTTTATTTTATTCATTCTCATTTAATTTTTTTAAATAAAGAAAAAGAATCTTCAAAATGAGAAATATAATGTTAAGTCTTATTTAATGTAATTTATTTTTTTTTATTCCATTTTTATATAAAAGACTTGGAATGTAATTTAATTTTTTTATTTCATTTTTATATAAAAAACTTTGAATTATATTTTTAATGGAATTTAATTTTGTTTTCTAATTTGATTTTTATAATTTAATTTTTATTTTTTATTGCTTTTTTATTTGCTTTTATATGAAATGTTTTTTTATTTTGGTTTAGTTCATTCCTACCCAGCCTAGTTCAACCTGACCGCAGGCACAAACATCTGTCAACTGGCAGGGCCACTGCAGCCATGGACAACCGGGAGGTAGAGCAGGAAAATGACCCACTAACCGCTATCCCCACCAATAGGCATTTCCACAGAACCTTCAGTCGAAAACCCTACATTTTTCCCATCACCGAATTCTATTGGGAGTTTTTTCAACACAGGACCAGTTTTCTCACCATCTGGAACATCACACACGAATTTTCTCCTCCATGGCCCAGTTTTCTCACCATCTGGAGCGGTACACACTGATTTTCTCCTCCATATGGACCCGGATGTGTCAATACTTAATCAAACCATTGCAGAATTGGGGGATTTTTTGAATGCTGGCTGGTCGAAACCACCTCCTCCATAATCAACTATCACAGTCGAAGAATCCATTGATGCAGAGGGTTTTCTCAACTCGGTGGTAGCAGCAGCTGGCATTGACACAGAGGGTTTTGTCATTGACACAGAGGGTTTTGTCAACTCGGTGGTAGCAGCAGCTAGAAATGAAGAAGCTCTACCAGGCTTGGGATCGAAATCTAGTCATGGCCCATCTGCAGGAACCACAGAGGAGGACGAAGAAAATGGAAGCCATGATAGGCAAAAGAGGTAGAACAAGTTCCTGGTGCCAACCTGTGGAAACCTAGATATGGTCTGTAGTGTTAATGTGGCCATTGAGGAAGCGGAAGATATGGCTGACAAGGTACTTGTCGGGAAAATTCATGGCCGACACCCTACCCTTGAAGAGATGAACGAATGGGCTCAAACAAATTAGGCATACCTCTTATCATCTACAGTAGAGGTAGGAGAATTAACAAAGGGTTGGTATACTTTCACCCTCGGCAGCAAGTATGACGTCGAGAAAATATTGAATAGAAACTGGTTCTATGGGATGATACCCATTCTGTTGAAGAGATGGACACCCTTGTTCAATGTCAACAGTGAAGGAATGGATACAATGGTTGTATGGGTACGATTACGAGGCCTACCACTAGAATTATGTAACCCATTTTCCCTGAAGGACCTCGTTAATTCCATAGGGACATACCTGGAAGCAGATTTCTCATACCTACAAACCTAGAGGAGGGTTGTGGCATGAATATTGGTTTCTATTGACATAAGAACAAAGCTGAAGGAGTACCTCAACCTCATCAGAGGTAATGTAACTCGACAGCAACCATTGGACTATGAGGGTCTACCGTTTAGATGTCATCGTTGCCATAAAGTGGGACATCTAGCACACAAATTCCCTATTGCAGCATCTACAACGACAACACATAAAAGAAGGTACCCTAGGGATACTGATCCATAGGACAAAGGGAATAAAGCTTTAGCACCAGGCATAAGAAGCTCTAAGACTGTTCCGCTACAACACCCCCCTGAAGAGTAGACAAAACTTTGTACTGAAGGAAGCGTGCAACACCTCACGGGTATGTCATCTGTTGTTTCTATAAAGGAACAGTTAAATAATTTGATTATAAATGATGTTTCACCTACACAAAACTACACTTCTATGACAGTTCATCCCCCTCCCACCCAGGAAAAAACCCCATCCCACCCTGCTTCCTTGCTTTCTCCCCCCTCCCTCTCAAAAGAGAGACCTATCTCCCCCACACAGTCTTGTGCTCCCCAACCCCTGATCAACTCATCCCCTAATTCTAGCTCCATTTCCCCAATTAGATTTCAACTCCATTCAAGCGACATACCAGCTCAAGAAAACCCTTTATTCTGCTTGGGGGCGAACCCAATTCTCCCAATGTGGGGGAAAGGAAGAGGTAGGCCCTCTTTCCTACCCTTTGCTTAGCAAAACTCACTCCAGGATCAATCAAATGGTAAGCAGAAAACTCTTTTTGGGGCACTTAGAGCAGTGCAAACCCCTGAAGGGGATCCCAAATGAAATTCTTATCTCTCAACTACAGGGGTCTGGCAAGTACTTGGAAAAAACTTTCCCTAAAAAGAGTGATACAGGTGTACAAACCTGATATCATTCTACTACAGGAAACCCTAGGCACTGAAGTGGAGGTATCTAGGGTTTTGTCCTCTATTTCAAGCAGTTTCACCTTTCTGTCCTAGAGTGCAAAAAATCACTAAGGATATTTAGCAATTGTATGGAACCCTACCATGTTGCACTGTCAAAACTCATGGGGAGCCTCCTTTGGAATGGGGATGGAACTTTTCTGGGCAGAAGAAAACCTACACCTCAATCTTATAAACATCTATGGGCCTTATAATGGTCGAGTGGATTTCTGGGAGTCAGTACAAGCCTCTTAGTTTGTAGAAAAGGAGAATGTGATTATCGGGGGGGGCCTTAATTTCACCATTACGACCCATGAGATCTGGGGTCCAAACGTAAGAGTGGACCCCCTGGCAGCTTTCTTCCAAAACCTGTTACAGAGCCTTAAGTTGGTGGACCTAGATCCTCAGAAACCCAATTCAAGTTGGACAAACAGAAGAACAGGGAAAGACCGAATTGCAAAAAGACTATATAGATTTCTGGTGGGGGAAAGTTTACTGGAGTATGATATACTGTTCAAGGAATGGGTAGAATCAAAAGAGGACTCAGATCATCAACCCATCTTCCTGGAAGTATCAAGAAACCCTGAAAAAATAGTCTGTCCTTTTAAATTTGGTGCAGCCTGGCTTAAGCATGAGGAGGTACTTGAGCTCATAAAATCAAACTACACCCCTTATGGAGCAGAAGTCAGATCAAATGCTACAACACATTTTGTGAAAAATTTGGCTCAAGTGAAGAAGCTGCTGAAGGAACGAGAAAAGACACAAGATGAAAAAGCCCTGTTAATTTTTTGAACACAAAGACGGGGAAGTCTGTGAGTTTTACCATAGACATTTTGCGGAAGCCTTTCCTGTAAGGCATCTTGTTTGACTATTTTGGACACACATATATACAGACCTCTCTTAAACTCTGCTTTTTTCAACTCTATTCTCCGCTCAGCAAAAGGAGCATAAGCTACAGGCCTAGCTCATTTTTGGAACTATCAAAAGGCTCATGGGTAACATAAACAACAACAACATAGCACTTATATCTTGCTCTTTTTTGGTATAATCTCTTGGTATAGAGATGATTAGATGGTAAACTGTTTCCTTGTGGAATAGTGGCTATTACAACATGCTAGTTGTATAAGAATTGGTATGCGTATGTATACAATTTTGTACAGACTTATCTAGATTTTAATAAAATTTTCATCTTGTTTTCCTATGGAGAAAAAAAATACCTGGAACACAAATCAACCAAAATAAAAGGAAAGAATAAAACTGAAATGCTCAAATTAGAAATAATATTTTAATTTTTTTTCAATCATTGTAATAAAATTGAAATGTCAATTTTAAGCTAGCATCTAGAAAATGTTTTTTTGCTTATTTATTTATTTTCATATAATTGAATATATAAGCCTTATTTATTTAATTGTTATCAGTTGGATTAAAGGGACACAACAATGCAGAATTCTATGACATGGCGGGCTTGCTATTGGCAATGGGTCAATAGCAGATCAGAGAACACCGTGGGGAGCTCATTCATGAATATTATCATCGTCCATTGAAGGAATGATCAAGAAAGCTCATATTACATTTTTTTCTCTGTTTTTTCCAAACTGTTTATTATATAACAGGTTATATTAGCACTCTATACTGCCTGAGTGGGCTATGACCACAGTTAACTATTTCTGATATTTATTTTTGGACATATTTTAGTATGTGGCTAGAACTTGATATATCAGTTTGTTTGATATATGTGGGTAGCAGGTACCGTATTTGTCCCTTATTTTGTACTCTTTGTATGGACCTTTATGGTACTTTCCGAATAAACAAGCAGTGTATCTACAAAATTTAAATTTTGTTCTGATGAAATTATGAAATTATGATGAAATTCTATTGTATAGTTGAGCTTCTATAAAATGGATTTTATCAAGAGTACATCAAACAAATAT
>LPNX010804234.1:75779-118279 GCA_001517045.1 Pseudotsuga menziesii
TGACACTTCTGGCCTACGATCTATATTTTTTTAGATCACCTTGCTAATTGTGTGTAGTGGTTACTGAAACATGGTGGTTGGATGCCAATAAGGTTGGGATAGTAGCATACTGTGAGAGGTTCAACCTCATTCTCTGATCTCTTTTCTATTATACATGGAAATACTATAGAGTGGCATGCAACTTGGGGTTTTAAAGATGTTGTGTTCATGGCTTTGAGGTGTGCTATTCCCAACACAACTACTGAAATTTGAAGGATTGGTGTAATTGATTTCATGTTCATGCCATGCTTGGATACTCATTTATTTGCATTGGTGATCTTTGCCATCAATTCAAAGCTCTTGGGACCATGCATATCCTCTGTATTGGTGGTGAAATTTTGCTATATTTTCCCCTTTAGACCTTTTGAGATGCCAGAAGGACTTAAGTATTTGGGGTTCATACTAAAACCCAAAGACTATGGGTAAAGAGATTGGGATTGACTGTTGATACTAAAACCCAATGGTTATGGGAAACAAGATTGGGATTGGCTAATGAGTAAGATTGAGAATAAAATCCACTTCTGGTTCAACATGTGGCTTTGAAGTGGACGTATATTGAATATTGTCAAATCTGTTTTGGTTACTGGAAGAAATACCAATATAGTGGCACTCTCTTTTATTTATCCTAAAATGTGTGCTAAAAAAACCAAAAATATTTATTTAAAAATTTTATGGAGTGAAAAGGAAGATGAGTGAATTCTCCTAGCCATATGGCATTCCATTGCTAAGACAAAAGCGGAGTGGGCTGGGGGTTAAAACATATACATCTTTTTCAAAAGTATCTGGTTGTTAATGGTTTACGAAATCTCATTACTAAGGAATTTTTATGAAAAATAATCGTTAAGAAGAAATAAATATCTATAGCTCACTTTTAGATTGATTAGGAGTGCAAGAAAGGGCATTAAAAAATTGTATAACAAATGAAAAGCTATTTTCCAGTAATAGAAAATTATTTAGCATGGAAGATTGGAAATGGCACACGGGGGAGAACGAGAGAAAATGCTATTATGAGTTGTGGTAACTCAATATTTCCTATTGATTTGATTTATTTCCTTCAAGAAATAGATGTTTTCACATTAAACCATGTAAAGGACCCACTTACTATTGACGTATGGCAACAAGGATGGAGGCCTACACAAACATTGGAATTAGAAGGGGATTGAGAAAAAATCTAGACCTTGTTCCTAGAGGAAATAAGTAGAATACACATTAGAATGAGAGATGACTTTGAAATTCCAATTTGGGCACAAAACAAAAATTTAGGTATGTATCTTGCTAGACTAGGCTATAAATCCTTACAGACATCTGAGGAATAAGAGGTCAGCTGGTGGTGGGTCAAAATTTTGGAAAATCAAAGCATCAAAGAAGACCAAGATATTTATGTGGTTGGTCTTAGGGAACAATGAATTTACCTTGGAAGTGACATAAAAGAGGAATACACAAGGGCCTACTTCCCATGTGTTGTGCAAGAATGAAGAGTAAACCATACCACATTTGGTCATTCATTGTTTATATGCTCAACAAATTTGGAGAGATATAGGTCATTGAATTGCTTCTCCCAACACTTGGGTTGGAACCTCTATGGAAGAATGTTTAAAGAAGTAGTTTCAAACGAAGGAATTGGAAGAGTGTCAAGCTATCCCCTATCTCATCTTATGGGGCATCTGGCTTGTTTGTAATGCCCAACTATTTGAAAATATTCAAGTTCCCACTTTTCAGGTTTTTGCTCAGGTTTTTGTTATATTTCAGGGCAATAGAATGGACTCAAAGGAGAGAGAATTCCAAATTAGGTTGGGGAGTTGTAGATTGATAAATACATTCCTGTGGATTCTTTAATGGGGATTGTCAGGGACAATAATATTTAATTAGCAGTTATGGTGGGTTGTTATTCACTTTAGATTCTAATTAAATTAAATTTAAAGTTGGTTTGGGAAGGGGTACCGATAACTATGTAGATATTATGGCATTGAGGACCCTCTTAAAACTTGCTTCAAATAAAGGGATTCAACAACTTCATGTCATGGGTGATACGATGTTGGTTATTGAATGGATGAGAGGTGAAAATGAAATTCACAATGTTGGTCTGCAGCTTTTAGCTGATAAAACAAAGGATACTTCCCAATTGTTTGGTCCAATCATACATATAACATATACATGTATTCCGGGAGCTGAATATTGAAGTAGATGCAAGTTTGTCAAAGGAGGGCCTATATATTGAGTTTGGGTTTTAATTCTTGGAAGAGATACAACATAGAATCACGACTGTGTCAAGATAGTGTACTTATTTTTTCTACGAACATCATTCTTTGATGTCGTTAGCTTCTGTTTGATCTCTAGAACAAACTTATAATTTTATTACATAAATATATGTTAGGGATAAACAGTTTTGAATTTATGGAATATTAGAGAGTTACTTTTAGAGTTACCTTCAAGTCCCTTCATAGTATTTGTGCCCCTCGCAATTACAACACCTATTGAACCACTTACAGATTTGTCTCCTTCAAACTTGTCTTTCTCTAAACTATCGAGAATATTTTCTTCTATACCTTTCTCTGTATCTAGTTTGTGAATAAGAGCCTATCCAAGTTCTATATCCTTTTTAACTCGCCTAGGTTTAGAAATCACTAGATGAGCCTTGGGAACACTAGAAATGAAGTCATTTTCATTTGCAGGGCCCCTACCATGTCTCCTCCTTTTGCCACTAACCTCAGCATCATCATTTGAATTGTGGTCACTCCCTTGACCACCTTTTGTAGATAATGCTATAGAATCAGTAGAACTTGGACCTCTACATTCAAAACCTCACAAATGTTATAGAAAGAATCAAGTAAAGAATGCTAATATTTGCATTAATAGAAGTGACGAAATTATACACAAAAACAGTAACTCACATGTCTAGGGTTCCATTCTGTAGCTCTAAGAGGAACTCCTTTGCAGTTGCTTTTGTGTTTTCATTTCTCTTTGAACATCAAGAATAATTTCTATTAACTACCAAAATAGAAAATTACTTTATCATGGAGATATTAAAAATAATATGGATTTTAATTATATGATACAGCATACTTGCATACAAAAGAGAAAGCAGGAGGTTAACCTTTGTATGGCAGCTTCTAAGTGTGAAGGGTCATATTTATCCTTCAACCTACTTCACAAATAAGAAACCAAGGCTTATATGGGAATTGAAATAACATCAAAATAGATATACAATTTGAATGTCAGTCACAAATTAATGTGCCAATGCTTTAAAATAGCTTACCAATCCTCTTCTTTGTGAGCTTAAAACTATGCACACTTCTGGGTGGTAATGTATTATGTTTTGTATTCTCGGTATCTGATATACATAAAACCATTTTTGTCATGATCATGCATGCTTTCACATGAAAATAAATGCAAATAAAAATGTAAAGGAGCATTTGTTTCAACATAAGATATCTCAAGAATTTATTTGGTAAGAGAAACTACCTGCGCTCTGCTTCAGTCGGTGATATGTGATCCTCTAGTTCATTAATAAATTGTTTATAGGTCATCAAACCTCCCCTGAAAGCACCCATATTTTATTGGATTATCAAATATACAAATGCACTTAAATGTATTGATAGACTAGACTGTAATGTCATAGTTTCAACTTTCAAAGGCTTTGAAAACATTAATCTATACAAAAATAGAAGAACAAACAGGCAATGGATATGAATGCGTAGAATGCTTGATATTATAATAGAATAATGTATTAGAAATGACAGAAATCATTGTGCAACAAAAGCATTTCATTTTAAAAAGGTGAACAACACTTCAACAAACACAAACCCAAATGAAAAAAATATGGCACCTGAACTCTGATATCCACATATAGCTGAGGGGTGCCCATCTCACCAAAGCCAGCACGTCTAGAGCTTGGACAGTCTACAACATGGACAATAAACAACATTATTATGTGGGGAAACATACCCGAATATTAGTAGAAAATATGACAAATAACAGCATGTCAGGAATCACAGAGATCCTATGTTAACCAACACACACATACATCAGCTCTAGCCTCGTGTAGTAGCAGACAGTTGCACAACATAGCATATCAATTATTAAGACATCACAGAGTTTGTAGGGTACTACAACTAAGAGAGTATTGTTCAGGGATGACTTCAAACGCTTGAAGAAGATCAAGTACTATGACATTTTTCATGCCATGTTATGTGTCATAATTGAGTTTATATTATTAGGTTGTTAGTGGTGTTCACAGTTGGTGTGAGTAAAATTGTTTTTATTCTAAATGATATAAAATGGAAATGGGGTAGTGATACATAGTCACATGCATTTTTGAATTTGAGGGATTTGAATGTCAGTCAAATTGTTTGTAAAAAGACATAACCTACAGTATTATTGGGCAAGAAGGTGAGGGACAAGATAACTTATGTAGTAGTTTGAGATCAATTATTCATTGATTAGAAATTGCCTGTGGTATTTATTTCTGAAAATGCATCTTCTATGTCATTGATTATTAATAAATAATACAAGAACTGTATACCAGGGGCAGGCTGTGATTATGCAAATCACTCATAAGGAGAGTCATCATTTTAAAACGCATTATAGCCAGTGCTAGATGAAATTGTGCTTCTCACTATGAACTAATTGTGGTGATCAAACATGAAAGGGGTAGCATCACTCAAAAGGATATGCTTGTAAATCTGATTGCATTCTAGATACTTCTCCCAGAATTTCTGATCATTCACCTGCCCCCAAACATCTCTCCTTTCCAATTAAAAAGAGGGGTGTCAAAGAATGTTGGATTCATCAACAATGCATTACCTAAAGATCTGGCAGTCATGCAACCCCAAAATACATATTCAACTGAATTTAGCTATGCATTCGACTTTTGTCCTTTACGGTATTGATGAAATCAAGTGAAAACCATGAAGAACTGGGGGCATTTTTTTCAAATGATCCTGAGTTTATGAACGATTTGATGAAGGTGTTGCAATCTGAGAACTTTATACCAAATAACATTAGATCAGCCGCTATTTGGGCTTTAGGATACCAGTTTACGGTAATTTTTGCATGTCATGAGAGGAGTCAAGTGTTAAATGTTCCAAATATTGTTAGCAATGCAACAAATCATGTGCTTTTATTGAGCTTGCTGCAAAAGGCTGTCATGTCATTGACTACTATGGAAGCATATCCTGTTGCATTATTAGAAGGGGATTTATATTTTTTCTGGCATATGTAACATCATCCTAGACTTTTCCAAATCCTATGAGAGAAACTGGACTAATTCCTACCTTTTTGCCTTTGTTAAAAGACACCAATTCTTGTCATACACACCTTGTCATATTTGCTATAAATATTCTCCAAAAGTTTATGGATTACAACAATCCAGCAGTCACTTTGTTCAGAGATCTTGGAGGTCTAGACAATATTATTAAGAGACTACAATTTTAGGTTACAATTACAGTCTCTGAACAAGCAGTGATATCTAAAACTGATTTCATAGAAGACAGGATGTCTAAAGATGAGATTTTCTAGTTTAGGTTCCTGTATACAATGTACAAGTGCAATAATCCCTTTGAAGAGGATGCTCTGTCTTTGTGTAGTTGATGGGAATGAGCCTGAAGCTAGGCTAAAGGAACACTAAGGCTGTCCACAAATTGATGGTGTTCACAAGAGTTGGCGAATAAGCTATATTTTGATTCTTTGTTTTTAATTACTTTATAATTTCCATTATTAGTGTAGAATTTCCAATAAGCACGTCAAGGTAAGAGATTGAGTTATTTATGATTGGGAATTTCATAGTGGGTGAAGGTCTGGATTGTGTATTAGATTAAGATATTGGTATGTTTATACTTGATCATAATTGTATTTTAATCAAAATGGAAACGCTACTGACATATTATCATCAGACTTCTTCAAGGAAAAATACTTGCTTATAATACCTTTGTCTTCTTGGCTGCTGCAGTGAACTTGCTTATAAAACCACTTGTTTAAAGATCCAGTTTCTTCACTTGTAATTACAGATCTTCATCTCCATAAAGAACAGAGTTTGAGCAGTAAATTCGACTTTGAAATGGAGGTTGTAGCTTCTTTAATGAAGGAAATCTGCAAAACTTTTATACGCTTAGGGGGTTAATAGTAAATAATTTGTGAAAGAAAAATATGGAAAAAGCTGAATTGGGATCCATAAATTTGAAAAATGCAGGTTTGGGAACAACAAACGTAGGGTTGAAAATGTTCAACAATAGCAGTTTGGAAACTGACTCCATGAATTTGAACAATTTCTAGCAAAATGATCTTGAAGTATCATCAGTATCAGATATCATAAAAGAGGGGAATAAGGATGTAGCTGCAATAAAAGTGCAGAAAGTGTATAGAAGTTACCGAACAAGACGGAGTGTTGTTCCATCCGATGAGCTCTGATTTGTCTCTATAGTATATTTATTAGGATGCATTACTATTCTCTTTCTTTCTATCATAGGATGTGTTTGGCAGTTTTCATGCTTTAAGTATTGATTTGGTTCTGATTGAAGGCTTTTTGGACAGGACAGATTGTTGTTTAGAAGTCCAGCTAGATTTTGCTTGGATATTGCAAATGTTAGCATTCTAAAATTATTACCAGTGCTTGCATGGTTTTAAGTATTGTTTGATTTTGTTCTCATTGATGGCTTTTTGGATAGCATAAGTGGGTTTTTAAGAAGTTGGCCTATATTTTTCTTGGATATTGCAAATGGTTGCATTCAATATTTTTTTCAGCTAATAAGAGTTATTTTTAATTATTTATTGAGCACAAAGGTGGCACACCATAGAATCAATTATGCTTGAGCAAAACTAGTTATACGATATAAGTAAACCAGTAACTACTATTGCTCATTTGCCACGTGTAAGATTAAGGGTTGCAAAGGTTTGTAAAATTGTTGTCTTCTTGTCATGTGTTATTTTTTCACAGAGAAAAGTCATTTTTATAAAGCAATATAGAAGTTGACATATTTCCCCTTACAGTCAATGTTTTATAATAATTATAACACATTTAAAAATTATATTATGCACTCATGGCATGTTATCTTATACTTGTGATGATGTCACAGAAGTCTTTACACTAAAGCTCTGTCCATATCAGAAGATTTTTTTTCAATTTGATAGGTTCTGGTTTACAAATTGGCAAGGGGTTATCTAAAGACGAAAACGCTCATGAACTGACCGTCCAACGCTGGCTTGAGGCTGTAAGTCCTTATCGATTCCCAAGTTTAACCATTCCCATGACAGACATATTGTCATTTCAATATATTATACTAAAGAAGACCGAGGGGAAAAAATTAGTCTGTTCAATGGGTATAATGTTTTCTTCTATACTTTTGTATCATCCTAGGGTCCAACATTTCAGATCAAAAAATTATCATAAAGCAGAGATTCTAGCAAAAAGGTTTACTAATAGTATTGACTGAGATGTAAATTTTCAGATGTTGTTGAAATAATCACTCATACAATGTCTTGTGATTTCAATTAATTTGTTAGTTGATAAATGCAGATCAACCCACGACATCGTTATGGACGTAATCTGCATATGTATTATGAGGAATGGTCTAAACATGATACAGTGCAACCTTTTTTTCATTGGTAAGTTCTGTATTAAACACTGCCTTCATCATACATCTAATAATGTGTACAGTGCCAGATACTTTCCTATTTGACATTGCCTTAGTAGGTCTAATATCCTGTTAATGTTTTGAGATTTTTTGTAGTGATATGATCAAGGGAAACTGTAATTCTCTTCATATTAAGAGATGCTTATTTCATTTTTCAATATTTCTTCCACCTTACCTATAATAGGTGCATTACCTAGTCCCATAAATGTCTTTAGATTTCTGGCAGTATCATGAAGAAGGAAAATTGTTTTTCTTTTACTATGGAGACATGCTTATTTTTTTTTGAATATTTCATCCACCGAAGCATTATATCTCCTTTTATGTTAAATACATTTGAGAAAAAAAATGTTGCTCTCTCATTCTATCAGATCTAATAATCCTGTTCATTTTACCTCAGCTTTAGATCTCATTGTCTGTTAAATGTGTTTGAGAAAAAAATATTGCTGACTTATACGATCAAATTTAATTACCCTGTCGGTTTTACACAAATAGATTATAGGAAAATAGGGACCTCCATAATATCATACAAAATTCAGTCATTTCTTTTTATCACTGAATCTAGTTATCTTATTTTGTCACGTTTAATGAGCAATGAAACTGAGTCAATTTTGTTAGTTTTTCATCACATTAAGCTAGCATTATGATCTTAGGATTTTTTCACTAAGAGAATAACAAGTACAGCAATAAAACATAAGCACATCACAAGAGACAAGAGACACAAAGAGTTTTCCTCGGGGAAACCATAAAGGAGAAAACCCCGCAACTTCCTCTAAGATAGAATCAACACCAAAACAGTAAGAGATCTCCCAAAACAGCAGTAGTCTTCTGTCTTCTGTCTAGTCCCAAAATTTACTTCTTCAGTAGTGCACCACACTTGGGAGAGCAAGTCATGTATTTCACAAGTGATAAATAGAGAGACTCTCACTCTCTATTTATATTCATCTGTTCACTTGAATTGCATTTTCACACGTAGGCTCAACCTAACAATTACTACTCGAGCCCACACCTTAATTAGTGTATAATAACTCGAGTGCCCCGAAACTATGGGGACTTACCTAATGACTTGATATGACTTGATTACATTATTAATCCTCCCTATCAGAACATCGGGACATGACCACATGACTCAAATACATAATAGAAACATCCCGGAATAAACATCGGGTTACAATACATAAGATACATAGAAGAATACATTCCGAAGTTACATATACATCAACACTCCCTCTTAACTAGGAAGGTATTCTTTCGACACAATTTTCAGCACTAGTCTTCTTCTCTGTATCAGTTGGATCATCTCATCTTCAAGTCATCTTTGTCTTCAAGTCATCTTTGTCTTCAAGCCATCTTCATCTTCAAGTCATCTTTGTCTTCAAGTCATCTTCGGATCTGGATCATCTCTCGATCTGGATCATCATCGAACATCATCACTGGATCTGGATCATCTCTCAATCTGGATCAACATAGAACATCATCACTGGATCTGGATCATCTCTCGATCTGGATCATTACTGCTGGATCATCATTACTGGTGCTATCTCATGATTCTTCTCGTCATAGGAAGTTCTACAGAGCCAGCCCTTTTTCATGCTGGTTGTAGGTCTACCCTCATGTAGGTCTTCTCCCAGCACTTAGATCTGACCTGCTCGTCAGAAAGGCACGCCCATCACTCACATCTGATCATGTAGTAAACTACAATCCCATCAGAAAGGCCCAGCACTCACATTCACCAGCATGATAGGACACACCTACTATCATCTGTGAAATGGCTCAGCACTTACAACCACCAGCATGATAGGACACACCTACTATCATCTGTGGAAAGGCACAGCGCTCACATCCACCAGCATGGTAGGACACACCTACTACCATCTATGGAAAGGATCAACACTTATAATCACTAGCGTGGTAGGACACACCTACTACCATCTGTGAAAAGGCTCTGCACTTACAATCACCAGCATGGTAGGACACACCTACTACCATCTGTGAAAAGGAACTGCACTTACAGTCACCAGCATGATAGGACACACCTACTATCATCTGTGAAATGGCATAGCACTTACAGTCACCAGCATGATAGGACACACCTACTATCATCTATGACATGGCACAGCACTTACAATCACCAGCATGATAGGACACACCTACTATCATCTGTGACAAGGCTCAGCACTTACATCCATCCAGGAGGGAACACATCCTGCTCACAATGATGGAAGGGCATGCACTCATATCTGATCATGAGGGGAACACATCCCAACAATCATATCAGAATGGACCCCAGTCCTCCTCGACTGAGCTACCTGGGAACTGACCAGGTGCCTCCATTCTCCTAGAGAATGGTAGTTTCCCTTACATCTGACCTGCTCGTCAGAATGGCCAACACTCACATCTGACATGGAAGGAACTTAATCCTTTAGCCATGAGCAAAATGGTTCAGCCCTTACATCTGATCAAGTGGGAACACATCCCTCTATCACATCAGAATGGATACTCATTTTTTACACTGAGTGATCCTGGTAACTGACCAGGTGCCTCCATTCCTAGAATAGCAACTGCCCTTACATCTGTCCTACTCGACAGAATGGCCAGCACTTATATCTGACATGGAAGGGAGAAACCCTGTCACCATGACAGAATGGCTCAGCCCTTACATCTGACCTACTCGTCAGAATGGCTATGGATCTCAGCACTCATATCAGTCATGGAAGGAACCAATCCTCTCACCATGATGGAATGGCTCGGCCCTTACATCTGACCATGGAAGGAACCAATCCTCTCACCATGTCAGAATGGCTATGGGTCTCATCACTGTCTCTGAGAGGAAGCCTCGATCTGGAGAACACCAAGTCTCTCTCTGAAGTACTCGAACTTCAGCCTAGCCAATGGCTTCATCAATACATCAGCTATCTGTTCCTCTGTCGCAACATACAGGAGCTTCACTGCTCCTCTCTGCACCATATCCCTGATATAGTGATATTTGATCTCGATATGCTTTGACCTGTCATGGAACACTGGATTCTCTGACAACTTTACGTAACTCTGGTTGTCACAATGTATACAAGTAGCATCCAACGAGAGATCAAATATATCAGACAGTAGCTTCCGCAGCCATACTGCCTCACAACTAGCTGAACAAGATGCGACATACTCTACTTCAGCTGTACTCAATGCCACACAGGATTGCTTCCTGCTAAACCAAGAGATCACACCTGATCCCATACTGAAGCAACATCCTAAAGTAGTCTTCCTGTCGATGGCACTGCCTGCCCAATCTGAATCAACATAACCCTCTAGGTTAATCTTTTGATTCGCATCATACTTGAGCCCATAATCAATTGTACCCTTCAGGTACCTCAAAATATGCTTTGTGGCAGTCAAGTGAACACTTCTCAAATCTGTCAAGTACTGGCTCAAGGTGTTCACAGCAAAGCAAATGTCTGGTCTCGTGTTCATCAGGTACATCAATGACCCAATCATCTGACGATACATCGTAGCATCAACCGACTCTGACGAAGCATCACTCAATAGCTTCAGGTTTGATGCCATAGGTGTAGCTATAGCCTTGCAGTCCATCATCCCAAATCTCTTCAGGATTTCTATTGCATACTTCCCTTGTCCAAGGAAGATTCCATCTGTACTCTGCCACACCTCCATACCTAGAACAATAGTGCATCGACACATAACAGGAGAATCACTGGTCTTATGTCTTCAACCTTGAAGCAATGGTTGGAATCCACTTTACTCTCAATAAAGCCTAGGGTCATCAGTAATATGCCCATCCTGTCGTACCATGTCGAACCTCAAGATATTCTGTAGTCACTCCCTCTGAAGCGGAGCATCATACTCCCTCTGTCTTCTATACTCTATGCACTGAAACATTATGTACCAGAGTGACAAGTAGCTTCCTATGCTACTAATATTCTATGTGACCATCTAGTGTATAGACTTGCATCTTCAACCTTGTAGCAAAGGTTAATATCTTCATCAGGCTCATCATGTATGTGTTTAAACTCTTACTGGCTACAAATGTCTCTTCGTAGTCTAGGCCTTCTTTTCGTGAGAAGCCTCATGCTACAAATATTGCTTTGTATCCCATGATGTTTCCATCTACTGCATGATGGAACTATGAACTTCTATTCATCTCTATACTGCATCCTGACATCATTCTTCTTGAACTAGTTTTCCATTTCTTCTTGGTTACTTCTTCATGGCTGGAAGGTTCTGCATCAATGATGCCACTGCACTCATCATATTATTCTTTGTCTTTGAACTGTTGTCACTTGTTCTTCGGAACAAGTCTTCATTCTTCTTTGCTTGTAGGCGATTATGTATACGATCTTTCCTACAAGTCAAATGCATTTGTATGGTTAGAAACATTTCATAAGGAATATTCATACTAGAAAATTATTATGCATAAATATATGATCATGCAACTACTTTAGCCATATCTCACTAAAACTTTCTAGATGCCTTCCATCTCTACCAGGACAACATTGGGATTGTGCACTAATCCAATATGTCAGCAAAGAGGTTTCATTCTAGATAAGTAGCAATGGAGAATTTGTATAGCACCATGAGCTACTTACCCATCACATGCATATTAGTAGTATACTGTCGTTAATGCAAACATCCTATCATGTATAATACAATAACTAAATATAAACAAATGCATAACAAAACAATATCATGAAATGACAATTGAATACTTATATTTATTTGTTTCGTGGGTATACTGCTTCTTGATCCTTCAGCTTCATCGTCTTCTTCATTCATGGTTGTATCACGGATCCTGGGTGCTTCTGCTTCTGCTTCTTCAGTTTCTTCAGTAGGTCTCTTTCTGGATTTGTTGTAAGTTGTGTCTTCATCAAATGTTACATCCCTACTGACATCAATCTTCTTGTATCCTGGGAAGTAGATTCTGTAAGCCTTCGAGCTTTCAGAGTAACCCACAAATATGCCCTTCTTTCCTGAAGGATCTAGTTTTGTTCTCTTCTCTTTTGTAATATGTATGTACACGGGACAACCGAATATTCTGAGATGGCTGACTTCTGGTTTCTTGCCGGAGAAGACTTCTTCAGGAGTCTTGTTCTCGAGTACTCTATGTGGAGTACGGTTCTGTACATACACTGTTGTTCTAACAGCTTCAGCCCAAAGATGCACAGGTAGATCTTGATCATGAAGCATAGCTCTTGCAGCTTCCATGATAGTTCCGTTCTTCCATTCTACAACCCCATTCTGTTGTGGATTATAAGGAGTTGACAACTCCCTCTTAATCCCTGTTTCTTTGCATAGCTCTTTGAATTCATTCGAAGTGAATTCTCCACCATTATCTGTTCGAATGGTCTTGATCTTCTTTTCAGTATGGTTCTCGATCAAGGCTTTGAATTCCTTGAACTTGCTGAACACTTCATCTTTGTTTTTCTTAAATTAAATCCATGTCTTTCTAGAAAAATCATCAATAAAAGAAACATAGTATGCATACCCGCTTAGTGAGTTTGATGACATTGGACCGCATACATCGGAGTGGATGATTTCTAGAATGCCTTTGGATTCGCTTTCGCTGCTAGGAAATGTCTTCTTTGTATTCTTCCCTTTCGCACATCCTTTGCAAACTCCATCATGCTTTGCTTGGAATTCTGGAAGTCCTTCAACAGCTTTGCTTGCAATAGGTAGTGCTCTGTAGTGCACATGTGCAAGCCTTCTATGCCAAAGCTCATTTGGCTCTACCATATCATGGATCAAGGCTTGTTCTGGATGACCCTTCAATTTGTACAAGCCTCCTTCTTGTTCTCCAATCACTACCGCATCATTAATTTTCTTTCCCTTTGGCCACATGATGACTTGACCATCGATGAATGCAACCCACATTCCTTTTGCATCCAAGGCTGAATTGGATAGAAGGTTCTTCTTAAGTCCTGGAACAAACAATACTTCTTTCATTGTTAGAGACTTACCAGAGTCTATCTTGTATGAAGATTCCCCACTACCTTTTATTGGATATTGGTAGTCATCTCCTAGTTTCACCTTGTGAGGTGATTCATGTTCTGACAGTCTTACAAAAGATTCCTTGAATCTCGTCATATGTTTGGAGGCCCCACTGTCTATAAGCCAATCATCACTACCATGAGTAATGTTACCTGTGAGAGCTAATATCAGAACATATTCATCCTCGCTTGAAGAATTTTCACTTTCATATCTGGATCTCTTTCTGGATGGTTCATCAT
The DNA here is from genome assembly GCA_001517045.1 of Pseudotsuga menziesii. Lineage (NCBI taxonomy): Eukaryota > Viridiplantae > Streptophyta > Pinopsida > Pinales > Pinaceae > Pseudotsuga > Pseudotsuga menziesii. The sequence goes on from LPNX010804234.1 coordinate 89,677, forward strand.
CCTCTGCAGCATGAGCATGATGTCTTCTTTGGCCTTGACCAAGTTCTTCTTGTGAAAGGCTTCTAACCTCATCTCCCTCTGAAACTGGAACCTCCATACTCATGTAGGTGTCCAATCCATTTTCTTCAAAGAGATCATATACTTCCAGGCTTGGAAGTTGTCAACTTCCGCAAGCTTGTCACCAAGCTGATGTGATATATCATATTGAAATGAGAACCTCAAATGGAAATAGCAAAGGATTAGATCTTGCCAATTTGAGGTGTCCGTCCTTGTCCCGGAGTTCGCTGATCTAGAGTTTGTCGCAGATACCCTAATTTTCAAAACTTGGAATATTTCAGATATGATTGGACAAACAGATATATATCTTCAAATGGAGCTTTCCAATGTACTCCTTTTCTGAAAACAGTGGAGGGAAGCTCCCAGAACAAGAAGCCCTAATTTTCTGATTTCTTCTACAGAAATTCCTGTTACTGTTTCTATGATATCTCCTGAATTACTGATCCTCTCTGTCTAAAATTTCGTACTGAGGTAACCTCACATGTTCCTGATCCAACACAATATTTTTTATCAGAATTGGTTTCACCATTTGGGATTTATGATCCGTTTCCCAAGGTGACCTGTTACAGGATTGTTCAGAACAGCGAAGTTGTACGGTATGCCACATGTCACTGGTTCATCTTCTGAGTCTGATTTTTGGACCACCAAAATAAAAGTCCATTCCATTTCTGGAAAATCTTCATTAATTCCATTTGGACCTCTGTGGCCCAAGATATTGCAATTCTCCCCAGGTGTCCTGTTTATGGATGATTTCTGGAAGAGGCTGGAACCCTAACTTTGAGAGATCATATCTCCCATAATGTAGCGAATATGAGGCTGATTTTTGGATACAGCGTTCATCAGGATTTTATCTTCAGCCCTTGAAATTTTCAGCTTCTGAGACTTTGCTAATCTCGGAATATAGCGACTGTACCAAAACTTAGCAGTTTTAGTATTTAGGGTTTCTCCTAGCTCAGGGTCAAACTAGGGTTTGACTTTCCTAGAGTTTCACCCAACCAAATTTCTTGATCCAGGTCTCTAAAATTCGGTTTTGATGAGGAGAAAAATCCTATGCTGGTCTCACTCAAAAATTCCACTTCTGTAGAAAGCCCTAATTTCCACATCGAAACTGAAAATGCTTGAAATTGAATTCCGCATCGACAAAAAGATGCACCCTTCAATGGAGAGTCATCCTAGCATAATTTTGCTGAAAATATGTGGAGGAAGATTCATAAAATAGGAATCCCTAGTTCCTGTAGCTGCATAATGTCTTCTTCTCAGGTTAGCTCTGATACCATGTTATTTTTTCATCACATTAAGCTAGCATTATGATCTTAGGATCTTTTCACTGAGAGAATAACAAGTACAGCAATAAAACATAAGCACATCACAAGAGACAAGAGACACAAAGAGTTTTCCTTGGGGAAACCATAAAGGAGAAAACCCCGCAACTTCCTCTAAGATAGAATCAACACCAAAATAGTAAGAGATCTCCCAAAACAGCAGTAGTCTTCTGTCTTCTGTCTAGTCCCAAAATTTCCTTCTTCAGTAGTGCGCCACACTTGGGAGAGAAAGTGATGTATTTCACAAGTGATAAATAGAGAGACTCTCACTCTCTATTTATATTCATCCGTTCACTTGAATTGAATTTTCACACATAGGCTCAACCTAACAATTACTACTCGAGCCTACACCTTAATTAGTGTATAATAACTCGAGTGCCCTGAAACTGTGGGGACTTACCTAATGAATTGATATGACTTGATTACATTATTAATCCTCCCAATCAAAACATCAGGGCATGACCACATGACTCAAATACATAATAGAAACATCCCAGAATAAACATCAGGTTACAATACATAAGATACATAGAAGAATACATTCCGAAGTTACATATACATCAACAAATTTAAACGATCAATGTAGGTTGGACATCGGAGGTGGCAGAGATCTAGATCTTCAAGAGTGTCCCAAGTCAACACTAAATAAGGAACTCATAAAATATCTTAATATTTTTTCTATTTTTTGTTGTGATCCCGACTTGGTAATTTTTAGCCTAGTGATTATGTCAGGGAAGAAAGAGGAATTGTCCTTCGGGATGGGGGATGTCTCCTATGGATCAGGTATATGGGGTTGCCTTGGGGACATTCCATGTCTTACCCAATCAGTAGGGGAAGCCACAGGGGTGTCCCTATGATTCCCCCCTGTGGCAGGGTGTTGTCCCAGGGATGTCCTCTTCTTTTTTAGCACACTAGGATTTCTCCTAATTCTACAGGGGTGCCTAGGCATCCTTTACAAGACCTGATGCCTTTGAAGGAAAAATAGTCATTTTCCCTTTAATTCCTCACTATAATTTTAGAGGCCGCTGCACATATTTAATGATAGTTATTGTGGCGTTGGAACTAATGATGTCGAAGAATTGTGCTCTGCATGACAACAGAAGACTAAGCACATTCTCTTCAGACTTGGCTAGTGGCTTTTCTTTGTGTATCTTCTATTTGGTCACTATGCATTTGTATAATGTGAGATTATGACTTATGGATACATCATTGCATTTCCAATTTTAGTTTAGTAATGAAAAAACCAATGGTTCATAAACTTGAATTGAAAATTGTGTAATTGGATACTCCATTATAACTAATTATATGATATATATTATTTTTTTCTATATTTTGTAGAGGATTTTTCCTTTATCCTATCCACTGTTGTTCCCTGAAATTTGGTGGTCTCTTCAGCCGTCCCCAAAACTTGTCCCCTACCCCTCTGTTCCTAAACCTTGTTGAAACATTATGTTGAGTTCTACTATCAAGATAAGAAATCCTGTCACAGACTGCATATAGATGCATGCCATGGTGCAAAAATTTTTTGTTGTTTTGACATTTAAAAAAAAATTGAAACCACACCTACCAGTTGTTTAGGAAACTAGCCACATGGCTTTGCTATTGCGGTAAATAATTCACAACCTGGAAAAAATTTCTGTAGATGTCATTAAAATTTTGCAAAAGAATTGATCCAGGCAAGAGGAAGATGTTAATTATGGTCTTAATTATTTAAATTTGACATGCACTACAAACCTAGAATATCATTTGGACACATAGAAGTTGGACGTGGAAGATAGCAGTCCTGCATCAGTTCTATCATTGTCCATGGCCTTAATGCTGGATCATGCTTTTTGGTTCAGTCTCTTGTTGATCGTTGGCTTCTAGGAATTTAGACTCATATCTTAGTCTCCTGTGGAGCAATTCATCTATTTATTTTCACACAACCATATGCCCATCCATCCATCAATCATGCATTCTTGTACCTATATGTTTCGACATGAAATTATAAGGTGACATCAAACTATAAATTATATTGTCTTTCTTTAATACCTTTCCAAATTAGGAATTATAGTATTACTGCCATTGGTTTCTCAAATGCCATGGGGGGAGATGAGCTCTGAGTCGAACATGTAGTTCAGATTTCAATATAGACACTACAAACCATTGTAGCTTATTTTTTATTTTATTTTCTACATTTGAGACTCTTTTAATACTCACTTGTACTGCAGAAAGAAAGGGAGCATTATGAGGTTATTGCTTAGAATGGTAAGCTTATATACAATCAAATTGGGCAGTTGATTGACACTACCGACGCGAGTGGAGAATCACACTGGATATTTGTGATGAGCACATCAAAAAGATTTATGTTGGAAAGGTATTTCAACATCAACTGGATTGATAAACAATTCTGTAATGGTATTTTAATTTCTAGCTTAAGTTCTTCTTTAGATTTTTCAATGGCATTTATAAATGTAGTCTTTGCTTTTGAAGCAGACCTGGAAGGATCAAGGTTTTCCATGCAGGATTCATATTGTATTTTAATGAATGTAGACCCTAATACTTTTGAAGCAGACCCTAATACTTGATCATAATTGGTATGTTGTATCTATTGGGTATTCCTTGAAAAGGAACCATTCTTGGACTTGACTGAATGAGCCAATTTGTGTTCTTGTTGCAAGTTGCTTCTTAGCATGGAACATTTTTAAAATATTGGTCCCACTCTTAGACATGAATGGGATTGTACATTCGAGAAGGAACCTATTTTTGCATGAAACCTATCTGAGATCAAATCTCATTCTTTATCGATCTAGTAGCCAAGAGGCTGATAGCCCAAAACTGTGTTGATGGGTCAACATCCCACCATTGTTAGGACCCTCGAAGTTTGAAAAAATTATGCAATGTGATATCTAAGTAATTTGGAAAGAAATCAATCCATAGTAATGAATTCAATAAGGAAAAGGCCTTTCCGCAAGAGGAAAGTACTAAACCATTCAATGTCCATAGTGCCGAAGTTGACTTCTGCACGGAACTTCTTTGACTTGGCAAGTAAAAAACATAATTGGGGAGGTCAAAACCTCTCTTACTCTTACCATTTGCTCTGCCCTGCCTCTATCCTCCCGCAGAAACATACCCCATGTTATAATGCTGTACTAATGGTAGGTTTTGAACAATTCTTCATGAACCTTGACCTTTGTACTTGTAAATATAACTCCACACCAAAATACGAGACCCAGGTCTAGTGAGGCTTTTATATTCCATTGAAGAAGCAACACATCCCACATGGGGAGTCAGAGTGGAAGGCATAAACATGCCATAGGGCCTGAAGGGAATTAGAACTTAAAACTAATTCATAATCAGATAACCAGGGCAGGGCACTTTCACATTCCACTCAAGCAAGATGGAGACATGTTTTATTACCCTTACGAAGAAATAGTTTCTTATAGGCAGTTCAAATGGGGAATATGAACCTCATCATGATTTTCTCTATCCTTTGCTTCATCATAAATGTGCATTTCATGGTCAAGTAAATTCCTTCATTTTGAAAGTCATAAAGAATATGCCTTTATGCAACTGTGCATTATAAGAACACTGTAGAATACCAGTCTCTCCAACCTTTTCGATAGGTTTAGTCAATCTCAAAAGCTTACTAGAATCTAAATTCTAGAGTAGTCTTATTTTAGGTGACCATACATTCTAATGAAAGTTCAGTTCTTATCAAAGGTTATTTCTCTCTTTGAATTGTTGTCCAATCATCATGGAAGCTGTTTCAGATCCTGTACATCTCAACACAGAGCTGATATATATTTTGTTATACCTAATAGTTTGCAATTTTTTCAAGTTTAATTCATGCTGAACCAGTTGTCCTGCCTTTCAAATAATTAGTATCATCACCTAGAAGCCAAATATACAACCCTTTAAAGGTTTCTCTAAAGACGCAATGTTGTAGGAGCAGGGTATTTCTCTTTATATTTGCAACATGACTCTTGAATTATTGAATCCACTATCAGGTGCCCTTATAGCCAAGGAATAATGATTCACAAAGCATAACTCCTCCATACAAAATGGTACCTTTGAAACAATAAATGATTCAATGCTAAATAATTGCAATACTTGCAATTCCCCAAGTCAAAATACTTGCAATTCTTTGAATTCTAGGTCTAGAGATCATTTTTGCAATACATTACGGTGCATAGGGAGTCAAGTCTCTAATTTTGCAAATGATAATCGTCGAGTCTCCATTAGCAATAAGTTTATGAATTTTCCTGGCTCTTAGAATGTTTATCACTTGAATTAAAGCTAAAATCGGCTTCACAATAAAATAGGCTTGACAATAAGAGAAGAAACCTTTTTGCAGTTTGATCACAACCATAGACCTGCTTATTATGGAACCTTCTCAAAGAAAAGGTGAATATACTTTGCATAATTTTAAGTTTATTAATTATCAAAGCAACAGGTTGTGTTTTAATTTTGATATCCCATGATGAGGAACATCTGAAACACCTTGAAGCTCATGGATTCTTAATATTGCAGTAGACAAGAGGGAAAGTTTTGTTTCTGACTCTTTGTTTTTGATGCAGTGATGGCATTGGGCTTCGAAATCCTTTCAAGAAGGACTCTTCTTTGGACTATGAGAATGATAGTGATGAATAATGGGAAGAGGTACTCATCACTAAATCTCTTTGGTAAGAGTATTTGTAGTATTTTTATTAGCTTTAGTTACAGGGAAAATTGTACATAGCTCTTAGGAATTAGTTTATCATAAATACTAGTCACTGGTAAGTTGTAATAGTAATAATTATGTAGTTTGTAGATTGATATCTATCATAAACTTGTTTGAATATCATCATTGTCAAGCAATAAAAACTTCTTAAAGGGTGCTAGCTCAATGGTAGAGCGCCTGCCTAATTATAGGCAGGAGGTTGGTGGTTCGATTCCTTCGTGCCCTATCATAAATTTGTGACTACAAAAATGACTAAATTCGCATATATACGACTATTAGTGGCTAATTTCCCGTATCTTAGTCGTATTTAGCTTAGTCATTAATATGTTAACATCTAGTAGTTTATTTAGTCGTATATTTGGTCATTAATGGTTGCAATCAGTGACTAAATCAACGACTAAATCAATGACTAACTCAGTGACTAAATCAATGACTAAATTCATGACTAAATCAATGACTAAATCATTAACTATCAATGACTAAATCATTGACTATCAATGACTAAAGCATTGTCTATCAATGACTAAATCAATAACTACTAAGTCAAGCTATTAATGACTAGTGAAATATGACTAGCTATAAGATAGTGGAAATTTATTACTATTAGTCACCGACTCAAAAATAGTCGTTTATAGCCTGATTTTAATCATTTTTTTAGTCATTAATTTCTCATTTTCTACTAGTGAAAGAAAGATATTCACTAACATAAAACATGTTTTGGTATACCATATATCCTTCCATCATAGAACCCCCTGGATGTGATCGTTGTCTCACCAAACCCTTCATAAATTTCAAGTTCCTATCAACCATCCACATGGACCTTGAGTGCACAGGTCCACACATCTCAATCTCCTCAACTTGGTGTATGAGGTAGTGTTCATGTGCATTAAAAAATGTGGAAGGTAGATTCTTCTGCATTTCACACATGAGATGATGAATTTCTCTCCTCCAATACTTTATATCATCTTTATAGATTTCTGTAGATGTCAACCATCTACAAGTGACAAAAACCAATAATGATATTCAACAAAAAAAAAACATTTAATTACATATCATGAAATAGTGCACAAAAAAACAAATATAAATTATACAGAGAATTAAATAAACACTAAGCAGAAGCAACTAATCGCTAGTTACCTCATGTATTTACCAAGATTATATACAACTTGTTTGACATTGTTGTCAAAGTTGTCCGGGAGAGAGAGAGGTAAAACATACTGTATCAATATACAACCCATGCCATTTATTAAACAAAGAGTATGCAATCAAGAAAAAAAAAGTATGTAATAAAATGAAACAAAAATTTTTATATGGAAATAACAATAATAATTACCTTGATGAAGATGTGCCAATCATGTGTTTTGACCCCTACAAAATCACCTTTTTTGTTATTATATTCTGCAAGTTCGCACAAAATCCAGTGGGAAATTTAATTTTTTGCATTACTTCTTTGACAATGTTGCTTTGCTACTCCGTAAACATCCATGGAATTGAGTTTATATTAACTTGGTCTCCGTTGCTATGAAATTGGATGACGTATTTCATTGCATGGTTGCTTTTTTGAATGTCTTTGCAAGCTTTCACAACTTTATCTTTCTCCCTCCTAATTAGCTCCAGTAGTCACCATAATGTTTTAGTCACATTCTTTCCAATATGCATTGTATCAAACAAATGAGCAATTTGTAGGTGCTCATAGTAGGGCAGCCTATTGAATTGTATATGATAACTTTTTCATTCCTCGTGGAATCCCATTAATGCCTTCATGATCAAGATGGACATCATGAATATTATTTTATAAATAAATTACATCATAAATAAAATATGGCCACTATAGTAAACGACTCACAATAAAAATTAAAATACATAACAATTCATTACGATGGTCCATACATACCATGATGACGATTTCTGTTGTATTGCATCTTCCAAAGGTGAGGTGTTATTCTCTATGGTTTTAATGCAGTCTCTTGCTTCCCATTGAAAAATATTTTTTCAGTTGTTCTATACCTGTGATTCTTAGATAGGAAATGCCTATACTCATCAAATACCTCCTTTCTTAAGCTTTTCGAACGACAAGGTTTGATCTTAGGTCCACAAACTGGACATGCAAATTTGCCCTTTACTGAAGACCTACAATATATAGATATGGAATCTCTATGTCAATTATAATTATATATTAACTATATTAACTACTTCATATAATTAAATGCAATTAAAGTGGAACTAAAAAATACAAAGCACAAAATTGGGTTAACCCAGGGGCATCGTATATTGTCCATACAACAATTGCATGGAATTGAAATTGTCTTTGCCGTATTGGTCTAGATACATCATACATAGTGATTCCATTTCATAACTTTAGTAGCTCATCTATAAGAGGATCTATATATATATTCATATCTTTGACTTGGAACTTACCTGGTCGATTTGAAGTCAATATAAGATATATAATTATGAGAACCATTAAGATATATAAACCATGCACAAGAGTAATTAAAACACAAAAATATACAAATGAAATTAGAAAACCTAATACGACAAATCAGATGCCACAACTGCATTAGAAATAAAACAATTGTAGACACAAAATACTAGGAATGATCATTGACAACATTATGTGCTCCCTCTTTATCGACAACCATGGAGGAATATTGTTGTTGATAGCAAAAATAGGCCATACACCGTAAATGGATTTCATCTGTACAAATGGATTAACACCATCTGCTACCAAAGAAATCTTAAGATTACGTGGTTCTTATTTAAAGTGAGGCCATTTTTCCTCCATATTTCTAAAAGAAGAACCATCTACAGGCATTCGAATAACATCATCTTGAATTCTATTCCTTGCATGGTAATCCATAAATTGCGCTATGTTTTTGCACCTAAACATTCGTTGCAAACTGGAATGATAAGAATATAACGAAGAACCTTTTGAGGCACTTTTTTTGTTACTTTATTAGTGTGATATCTACTTATATGACATTCTGGACATTCTGTTGCAAATTCATGCTGGTTATAATATATAACATGGTCATCGAGGCATGCATGAATTTCTTCATAATTCATTCCAATCTCTTTCATGATGGGAGATAAATATCGATATGTGTGCAGTAAGATATTTGATGGTGGTAACAAAAATTCAGCTATCAAGCTACAAAAAAATATATAGTTAATGTAAAAATAAATAATATTATCGAAACGCACTTCATCCATACGATTATCAAAAATGAGTTAACAATACAATTATTAAAGGAATACAGATAAACTTTATGACGATCCTATATATGCGATTGATTATTTTACATACCTTAGCATCCGTGTGATTGATATGTTTGAAAGACCATTCATAACCTTCAAGTTCATTATCAACAATACAATAGAGAGAAGATTTGTTTTGGATCCTTCATAAAGGCGTTCATGTGCCTTATCCAGAAGAGGTATATCATGAACATCATCAAAGTCATGATCATTTTCATTATCATCATCGTCGTCATCATCCATTCTAACATTAAATGAATCATGGATTAATGTATTTGTGCCATCATCTTCAACTACATTATCAGTATGATCATATTGTTCAATATGATCATTCACTTGTTCTCCATTAAACATAGACGCTCCATGATCCTGATTGGGAACTTGCTCTAAAAGCACTTCCTCTGGACAATATGTCGTCAAGTGTCTTTCCTTTATAAATACATGGAAACATCAATAGATATACATTAATATAGGAAATATTAAAAAACTGCATGCATTTACCAAAGAAAATAATATAAAAAACTTTATAATGCTAAGCCTACAAATGGATGATATTCATTCCCCCCGTTAGCGTGTCCATGTTCCTTGAAATGTTTTGTGGCTGTTGAGATCAATATTCTTATCCTCTTAAATCCCCTACATTGAGTACATGGACAATAACATTTTCCATCACCCCCTCGTTTTAATGCATCCCATAGTATAGCAAGCAATTGTCGATTGTTTTCATTTGGATTAGGAATATTTCTATTTGACATTTTGTCACAAACTTCGTGAATGAATACTATCAACAATCTTAAAAAATCAAGTTCCATGCATCACAATTTTCTCAAATGAAGGTTTGTCAAAGAAATAAAAGTTTTCCCGCAAAATGTCTGTCGAAGAAAAAAAAAATTCCCGAAACCACTCGTTGAAGAATAAAACAATTCCTGAAATTGACCGTCACTTCGAAATGTTTTATAAACGCACACTTTTCGCATATCTGACATCATAAACATAGTGACCATTAGAAAAATCCGACACATTCTTGTCGATTTTTTGACACTGTGAATGGTGCAAATATCCGACATGTGCGAGTCGGTTATTCGACACAAATACCATCGCATATCCGACGTCAAACGGACATCGTAAAACTGACTCTGTCAAAGTTGAATATTCGATGACTCTAAAATATTTTAGAAATTACAATACTATTCGTCATTGCAATCTGACACATCCATACCCGACGTCGGATGTCATCGAATTCTGTCGTCGGATTTCGGGTTCAAATGCTGTTGTGCAAAGAATTTAGAGGAGGAAAATTTTATTCAATTTCACTTGGTTGGTTGTATTATTTTTAATGGTCATATGTCTCTAAGGGTTTACTTTACAACTCCAAATATTCATAATGATTCAAATTTGACCATCACAATAATTTACCATGTCATTACTCATTGGTCCAGCAATCTTCCTCGAGTTCTATATTTGCAATTGGACAGCACCAGCTGAGAAAAGAAAAATCAGATCGTGTTTGGTTATCTAAACATGCTTGTTGAATTGGGAAATTTTCAGAAGGTTAAGTTGGTTTCCTACTTGTTGGACATACACATGACCATATTGATCAAATTTTTAGTCATTTTGCAGTGACATTGGGGAGGAAGAATATTGAGAGTCTCCCATCATTAACTAAAATTATTAGAAATACATACAATCTAGAGCCTATTGTACTAGCATTGGAGGAGATTGTTGACATGCGAATATTTATTATGGGATTGCATGATAAATAAAGGTGCATTGAAAAACTTAATGGCATTAGCTTCCAATATCAATTTCATATAAACAATATTGATGGGAGTCATATAAACAATATTGATGGGAGAACAATACTGTGGGGTAAGAAGTACTCAACAAGTGCAAAATGGGGGCCTACATTAGGTTTAACATTTCTGAAATTCCTCCCACTTCGTCAAATTTATTCTTCAAATTTATTATTATTGCAATCAGCTATCAATATTCAAAATGCACATCGACATAATAGAGATGTTGATTCCTCTCAATGCTTGGAAGAAATAAAAAAGTCTACCAAAGATACATATGACTATTTTGATGTTGGTGATACTATTTGGTGGGAGTCTTTTTTCATCGAGAAAAATGACATAATTTCAAACTCTACAAATGGAGATATTTTTTTGAAGACTCCATTTCATTGGCGGCAAAGTATGTCAAATGAAAACAAGGAAATAAATTTTGAACTAGAAGGTGTTGATCCTTCTTAAGCAAAGGAAAGGGAAATGTATATTGGGTCTAGAAGATCATCTGCACGACATGAGGCAATGTAAGACATTTACAAAGGCTTAATACAAGATATTAATGAAGGTTGTATGATTGCAATCTTGACTACAGAATATGCACGTGGTTATCCATTATGTATTGCAAAAGTTATGAAGGTCAAGAAAGAAACTGAAGAAGTTATATCCATTGAAGTACATTGGTATGCAACAAACACACACCCATTTGATGATGTGTACAAGCTAGAGATGGTGGTTGAGAAAAAGGTTTGAAAGAAGAGAAAAAGAAAGGATCAAACTGTAAATCATCATCGCATTGACACTTTGAACTTAGAATATGTTGATAAACTAGATTATGACTTCCAGTTGACAAAGAAAGGCATTCTTCGATCCAAGACTACATGGATTATCAAAATATTGTTCGCACAATAAATAGTTTCATCATGGGAGTCTGATAAACCAAGGCATAGATCAAGAAGAAATATGTCATATGAAATGTTGGTCATACATGAAGACTCAAACGGTGCACTTATTAATCATAGAGAATAATATGGGTCATCTACATATTCATCTGATCATTCATCTCAAGAAAATGTAGTTTTTGATGGTGTGTCAGAATCCATGTGTTGATTTCACTATTTGAACATGAAACATTTTATCCTTTTTATTAAGATGACCTTGTCGGTATGCCAACTCTAAAGGAGTGTTTCAATGTTAATTTGAATAGCTTATACGTATTATGGTTTAATATATGATTTTATTACGAGTATTATAAGAAATTACTTTATTAATTTATATGGAAAGAGTGGTCTATTAATTTCTTGAATAATTTTTTTTTAATATAGTGCAAGTTTTATATAGTGTTACTAAGAGGTTTAATAGATACACTTTTAAATTAAGATAAAATGATATAATTATGCCTTTTTTTGAAATAGTGTGCTACCGGTAGCATCAATTTTAAATTTTAAATTCATTTTAATGTTATTGTAAATAACATTAAGGACTTTTTTAATCCATGTCCACATTTTTAGCCCCGGTAGCACCACTTTTTTTATTTGGAGGTGTTTTTTGGTGTTTTTATTCATAAAAATAGGAGTTTTTATGGCTAGAGTTCTCATTTTGAGTATAAAGTTCTTGTCAAGTTGTATAACATGTTAGGGTTGAAGGTGAGTGTATTAATCATATTTTTATTTAATTCTCTTTTGTTAAAGAACTACAGATATATATGGAAAAGATGTTGGAATTCAAGGGCCCTTGGTTCTTAGAGAATTTAGTAAGAATTCTGGAGAGGTGGGTTGAGAAGATTAAGGGGATGTAATTTAAAGAGTTTCCATGCTATGTCTATTGAGGTATTTGGGTCCATTGAAACAAGTGATTTTTTAAGGGAAAAAACCTAGTGTAAGCTGGGTTTCTCAAAGGATTTTGGGGCTCTTTTTTTAGGGACAATTAGAGGACATAACTACTCCATCCAAAATTGTTATTGATCTAGTATTTAGGGAGGACAAGCCTATAGGTTTTTTGATGGGGAATGTTAAGGATTAGAAGGTAGATGTGACATTGGGGTCTTCCCATCATTTTCGGTTGAAAATGGGAGGACGATTGGGAACCAATATGAGGGTTAAACTCCTTACACTGCAAGCTCTCTTAAAATTTGCAGCTTTCATGAATTTAGTGAGATTACAAGTGGCAGGTGACTCTATGATCATCATAAATTGGAGATTGGTAAAATACTCCCTCTTGGTTCTAAATATGGAAGGCTGGATAGAGAAAATTAAAATGGTGGAAAAGATTTTTCTAGATCTCTCCTATTAACATGTTTATGTAGAGTTCAACAGGGATGCAAATGATTTATTTAAGAAGTCCCTTGGTCTTGAAGAAATGATTTTTGTATATGAGAAAATTTTGTAAAATTCTAAAATTCTTCGGGGATCCTTGTAGGTGTATTAAAGATACAATTGTTGGATTTGTGGTTACTTTCACTTCTATGGGTTTTATTTTGCTTGTAGTATTCTATTGTGATCAATATGCTACTAGTTTGTTATTTCTTTCAGGTAGGGAATTTGTCTTGTAGGTCCTATTTTGGACACATTTGGATTGGGTGCATGATCCCTATCGAGCTAGTACTCGGGTTTTTATTTCTATGAAAATTTCTAGGCATGATTTGTTCTTCTAGGAGTCGGAGGTATTTAATATCTACGTGATGTTGTTATATTTTGGACCTTATTCATTATAGAGGGATTTTGGTTTTCCTCTTACCCCCGAGGTTCTGGTGGTGGGGTTGTGCTTTAGCACCTTATTAAGGAATAGGGTTCTGGTTCATGATGGTGATCGGTGTTTCACCAAGTAATTTAGCCTTACATCACTCGATGAATATTTTATGGAAACATGTCAAGAGAGGGAACCTTTTAGAACTAGGAAGCAGTTGTAACCATGGTAAGGACTGGAATATTATTTGTAAAAGTTCATCTCCCTCATTCAACAAAGATACTAAGGTTTGGGATAACCCATGTTCGCATATTATCTACACCCCGCTCAAGCCAAGTGCGGGTGAGGTTAATGGGATTTCATCTAGTTTTACCTCTTATGCTTCTCTAGAAATTGGGGACTTCCCCTTACTCATCTATGGTTATCCACTCATAGACTCTGATCTTCCTATCAACTTGGGCATTAAAAATCCTTTGAGAGGGGAAAAATTTCACTCCCATTGATGAATTAAGAACGAAAGAGCTAGGCAGGGTAAATCCATTTGTGTAATAGGTAAGGAAGTTACTCTAGATTTGGTACAAGGTTATCTTCTTGGGAATTATTAAGAAAAAAAGAATATATTAAGTAGATAGGAGTGGAAGTCATGGATTGGATCACTCATTTTTGGAATTTGTTGATTCATCATGTGATTAGGGTTATCATGTTAGTTAATGGTTGGATAAAATTTCATTCCCTGATCAAAGAAAGTAGGTAGGTAATTGCATCCATATATTGGGTTATTGGGGTTGGATCTTTAGTTTTATGCGACTAGAATTCAATATTCAATCCCTAGAAAGAGAAACTCAAGAGAAGACACATATGGGTTTTGTTATTGGGGTGGCCTCTTCACTATTGGAATTTTAGAAGAAGTGACCCTCATGTCAAATGATAGAATAATGCCAATAATTTTAGTCATAGTGGATATGGCTAAAGGATTGTTGGAGAATATTGAATTCCATTGGTATGAAGATACTTTCACTCAAAGGTTAGACTACTAGAAGGTGTGATTTCAATGCTTTTGGTGTTGTAGAATGGGTTACCTAAGTCATTCTTGTACTCAGGAATTCAGTTTCAACACTGATGGCTCTTCTTCACATGGGGATTCGAAATATATGGAGGATAATATTTTGTTCCTACTGCCACTGGATGGAAATTCTGCTCTGCAATTTACGGGGAAGTTTCGTATCTTCCTCCCCCTTTTTCTTAAGTCTCTATCAACTGATGAAATTTTGGGGGCTATGTCTTTAATGGATATTTTAAATGAAAACAACATTAAAATCAAACCATCAGCTCATAAGATTTTTTCCCCCTAGTTGGATAGTCCCTTTCTTAACTCACAAACACTAGGCAGTGGAAACCCTACTTCTCCTTTTCCTCGCTTAGGCCCTCAGTACAGTTTCGACTCTTGAACGTTAGTCAAGGCCAAGGGTAGTGATGTTTTTATTACTCGACCCTTTATCTTCATGTCCTTTGGATGAGGACCCTTCTCATATTGACCAAGATCCATCCCCTTCCCAGTTAGAGGACTCTGGAAAAATTATGATTAATGCTTATGTTAGGGCTCCTAAATTTAGGGATTATGATGATCATTCTATCCCTATTGCTTCGATAAGGTTTGAAATTGTGACATCCCATAAGAAACAAAAAAAATACTATGACTAAACATAAGGAGAATTCAAAATGGGTTAACCCTAAGGTCTCCTTTTTCATGTCAATTGGAAGGTGCATAATACATAGATATTTGAAGGTGCCATAAGATGCATATATTTGAAAGTGAAAGAGACGCAAACTGAATAAAAGACACATATTAGAAGGATCACAAAGGGTGATAAAATCATTCACAAATCACATATATTGAACACTATAGGACAAAAGGACACAGATCACAAAAACTAAAGAGAACTTCATTTCAGAGCGGTTGAACGAGGAAAAGAGAGGGAGTTTCAACTTCCTTCCATTTGGTTCCAATAAAACCACTGAGTGGTGCTCACGGTCAGGTTGGTGCTTGAAAAAAAAAATTTAGTGCTTGCACAATTGAATTTGTATCCCAATTATGTCAAAACCTATTCCCACAAGTTGGTCCTTACATAGTGTATATAAGTTCTTACTGGTAGATTCCTATAAAATACAAGTTGGTGTTGGCATACTTGTCAGGTTGGTGCCTAAGTGAGTTGGTTCTCACACTGATATTTTTATCTCCAATTGTAATAAGAAATATATATATATACACTTCTTAGATATTTTTGCACTTGTGTCTTATTGGTTGATTGAAATTTATTTGAAATAAATTTGAACAGAAAAATTGTTAAATATGTGCTTTATATTGATTCACCCCCCTTCTCAGTATAAATAATAATTCAAAACAATTATCTAGGGGATTGTTAAATATACATCTGATCCATCACTAATCCAGATAAAAATTCACTTTGTGGGAACTAGAAGCATTTTTTTAGGTTTTCTTTTCCTGGCAGACCCTTTGCTATGGATTTGTCTCCTCCCCCTCCTCCAGACCCTGATCCAGTCGTGAGGCTCTCATCCTTGGATGAAAAATTAAAAAATACTATAGCCTCAATACCTCCCTCGATAAAGGAGGCATCTCAATATTTCAAATTCATTAAGAGTGCAACCATTCCATATATAAAAATTTCTTTGATCGGTAGCCTCCAAATACAAAGTCATTGATCTATTAGAAAAATGGTTGGTTGGGAATTTTATAGGCATTTGGACATCTCCTCATGCCATAGAAACCTGGTTAAATAAGAATTGGAGACCTTTGATTTTCGGAGAAGTCCAACAAAACTTCTGCGGTTGAGATTATTTTGTTTTTCTTTTCAAGAAGAAGGAAGAATGGGATCTCATTTTCTTTAACATACCTTATTTATTGGGACCAAGAGGCATGTATCTTAATAAATGGGACCTGTATTTTAATCCTTAAAAGGACATTCATTTTTCTATTTCAGTCTGGGTAAAACACCCTCATCTTCCTCCGCATGATTGGAATGATGAAGACCTAAAGGCCATTGGGAACTCACTCAGAAAATACGTCAGTAAGTCAGAGCCAAAACCCCCAATGTTTTCATGTGCTAGAGTATGTGTTGATTTGGATCTAGAAAAATGTCTCCCAAAGGCGATTAAACTATATATGGATGGATGGAATCACCTTCAAACAGTGTATTATGAACAAATCCCCCTTAAATGAAAGGTATGCCATGAATATGGGAATTTTGCTACATCATTCCCAAAAAGGAAGCATCAAGTTACATAATAAAATCAAGAGGCAGAATGGAATGAAGTTTCAAGGAGAAAAGGAAATAAAACTACTCTAAATCACCTGCCATCCCCTGAAAAAAGAAAGACTATGGAAAATATCTTTCATGTTTTATCCTCGGAAAATAATGAGGAGGAAGTGGGAGAACTAAAGGAAAAAGAAAATGGAATAAGAAAATGAAAATGAAGGTGACCCAGTCATGATAGTTTCATGTAAGGAATAAATTTTTATCCCTTCCCCTCCTAAGCATTAGAGGAAATTTCAACTCTAAATGGGCCTTTTAACTTTAACTCAAATTCCATGTCATCATGTGTTAGCCAATGAAATTGCTTTAAATTTGAAATACCGTATAGGTCTTAAGCACTTTTTTAATATAAATTTGGGGATAGGTATCATAAAACAACTACTTTTTTTGTTTGTATTTTCGACATATCTCCCTATATTTTTACTCAAATTTCAATCGGGAGAGCTCGTTGGATACGGAATTAAATTCTGCATCCAACGAGTACCCACTTGGCATACTTTTGATGGACCCCGCTACCCGAAAAATAAGAAATACCTGAAAAAACGTGATGATGACATCATCATCACGTTTTTTTTAGGTATTTCTTGTTTTTGGGGTAGCAGGGTCCATTAAAAGTATGACGGACCCCGCTACCCCAAAAACAAGAAATACCTAAAAAATGTGATGATGATATACCCCGCTACCCGAAAAACAAGAAATGCCTGAAAAAACGTGATGATGATATCATCATCACGTTTTTTCAGGCATTTTTTGTTTTTGGGGTAGCGGGGTCCATCAAAAGTATGACTAACCCCACTACCCAAAAAACAAGAAATATCTGAAAAAATGTGATGATGACATCACCATTGCATTTTTTCAGGTATTTCTTGTTTTTGGGGTAGCAAGGTTCGTCAAAAGTATGTCGAGTGGGTACTCGTTGGATGCGGAATTAAATTCCACATCCAACGAGCTCTCCTGGTTGAAATTTGAGTAAAAACACGGGGAGATATGTCGAAAATACAAACAAAAAATATTTTTTCTTTTCTTCCTCCAAAATTAATAAATATTATTTTATTATTTTAACTATTATTTTATTAATTTTTTTTAGGAGGCCCATTTTGAGGTGAAATTTCCTCTAATGCATCCACCCACATAAATCCATCCAGAAACCTTGTAGTGTGCAGGGGCTTCCATAACAAGAATACAATGTAGGAGGAAAATTTTGAAAGCAAATAAGAAGAGGTTGAACCTCAATCCAAAAGAGGAAGGAAGCCCAAAAAAATCATTAAATATCTGGAAGTTTCTCGGGAGAAGGAAACATGTAAGAAATCTATTCTAGATCAACATGTAAGAATCATTCAGAGAGAAAATAAATCCCAAGGAACTTATGAGAACAAAAAGGATAATCTAAACCCACCAAATTAAAGGAAATAATGAAAATAGTCTTCTAGAATTACAGAGGATTAGGAGGCAAACAAAATATAGAAGCAATAAAAATAATTTTAAACATATAATCGACAACAATATTCTTGCTCCAGGAGACTAAAATGCAAGAATTAGATAGCAGGGATTTAATGAAAAAATTATGGCATAGGGGTGAAGGCATAGAAGCTAGTTCGATGGGATATTTTAGCAGCATTCTCACCTGGTGGGAAAATTATCTCTTTAGACTAAGATCCTACACTAAGAACAAGAATTGGCTATTTGTATAATTAGAGGACTTAAACAAAAATGAAAACTTCTACATAGGTAATATTTATGGACTGATGCTCCATGGAAACAACGATGATTTCTGGGATTCCTTGGAGCAACAAATAGATGGAAAGTTGTGGTTTGATTATACCATTATAGGGGATTTCAAAACCACTATTTCAACTAAGGAAAGAAAGAGGGGCTCAAGTTTATGACCCTTTTCGAGAAATATTTGAAGATGTTATGGCTTATTGGAACTTGATTGAAATCAAGCCAAAGAAAGGGAAGTACACTTGGAATAATAAAATATCAGGGCTTGGTCACATAGCCACTAGGATAGATAGATTCCTGTTAAGTTCCTCTTTTCTTAATAAACCTTTAATTCCATATTCCAAAATTTGTCCTTCTACAGTTTCAGATCATAATCATGTCTCCTTGTTATTCTCTTCAATTGGAAATTTGGGCCCCTTGTTGTTTCATTTTAATCCAATTTGGATGGACTCCGACGGAGTATTAGATATCATAAAACCTGATTGGAACATTTTCGTAATCAGGTCCCTAAGTTTTATCTGGGAATCCAAGCTCAAAGAACACTATCAAGATCCAAGCATACAAAAAGAATAAATTAGAAGATGGGATATCTTCAGTTAAAAATTCAATAGGAGCAAATAAATGAAGAAATTATTAAAAAAAGAAAAGGATTTGGATAGAGAATTCCAATCCCTCACCAACAAAGAAGAAGAAGAATGGAGACTTAGGTCCAGAAGTCTCCAGCTAAAAGGAGGAGACAAGAAGACTAAATTTTTTCATATTCAATGTAAGGAAAGGAAAAGGAAGAACACCATTACTAAGTTAGTCAAGTATAATGGAGATCAAATCTTCGACCAAAGAAAAATTAAAGAAGAGATAAAGCTCTTCTTCGAGAATTTATATGAAGAGGAGGAATATGATGTTGCAAACCTCTAGAAGATGTGTGCGGATATACCCATCATTATCATTGGATAAGATAATGAATTCCTTCATAAACCTGTTAAAGAGGAGGAGGTTCATAAGACAGTGTGGAGTTTACACCCAGATAAATCCCCAAGTCCGGATGATTTCTCAATCAAATTCTATAGGAAATTTTGGATTATCATTAAAAAATATCTCACTAGAATGATCAACTGGACTAGAGGGAAAGATAGAATAGGGGAGACACAAACTCCACTTTTCTAGATTTGATCCCTAAGGAAAAAAACCCAACCTCCATTAATCATTTCATGAATATCTTTCTCTGCAACTCGTCCTACAAGATCCTCACTAAAATAATTTCCATTAGGATAAAAAGTTCATTCCCAAAATCATCTCAGA
The DNA here is from genome assembly GCA_001517045.1 of Pseudotsuga menziesii. Classification (NCBI taxonomy): domain Eukaryota; kingdom Viridiplantae; phylum Streptophyta; class Pinopsida; order Pinales; family Pinaceae; genus Pseudotsuga; species Pseudotsuga menziesii. The sequence goes on from LPNX010804234.1 coordinate 109,838, forward strand.
AAATTAAAGTGGCTTCATCACTGAGAGACAAATCGTTGATAATATTCTCATGGTTCAGGAAGCAATCCACTCCAGCCAAAAGAGGAAAGAATCAAGTATGGCATTTAAACTAGATATAGAAAATGATTTTGACAGAGTTAGACATGAATTATTTTTTCTAGTTCTTGGTAGATTTTGTTTATATGATCCTTTTATAAGATGGATAAAAGCTTGCATCATCTCCCCTTGGGTAGCCCCTATGGTAAAAGGTCTACCGACATACTTTTTCATCCTCTGTCCCCTTTCCTTTATATTCTTGTATTTGATTCTTTGAGTAGAAGGATGAACAAGAAAATGATAGAAGGATCCATTATGGGTCTATTAATAGGGGTGTCATTTCAATCAATCATGCTCAATTTTCTGAGGACACTATTCTTTTCGGAAGCACCTCTATCCAGTTATCAAGGTAATTCAAAATATCCTTAACCCTCTTCCTCTTCACTTCAGAAGGAAATGAAAATTCTAAAAAATATTCCTATATGGATGGAATAGAAACCCAAAGACGTTAAGAGATATCTCACTTGTTATGAATTGCAAGGTTGAGATGGAATGAAACTCAATCTTCAAGAAATTATCCAATTCTGCAACTTGGAACCCAATTCTTGAAAATATTAAGAAAAAATTTCAGTCTTGGGGTCTAAAGTGGATCAATTTAGCAAGAAAAATGACTCTTGTTAAATATATCCTCTCCTCCTTTCCCATTTTCTTCAATGTTATCCTCCTTGCTCCAAAAAATGTCATGAACAACATCTAGCAAGGAGGGAGAAATCAAGGGAAAAGTATCACCTTGATAACTGGAATATAGTTAAAATCCCAAAGACAAATAGAGGATTAGGCATCATAGATCCTGGGATCATGAACATATATTTGGGTAAAATATGGCGTGCAGGATGATCGAAGGGAAAAAAGAATGGTGGAAAGAAGACTTGAGAAATAAATATGTCAAAAAATCAAGAGGTTGAGATCTTGAATACAGGTGGGAAGGGAAAGAAACATACATATGGGAGATCTGCAAAGCCTCAATTGGCCTTATCAAATACAAGGTCTATTGGATCCCAAGAAATGGGAAGAAATTAAAAATATGGGAGGAAAGAATATAGGATCATCCCAATTTAGCCACAAAGCCCGATCTAGAAAATATTTGTTAATGGATGCATACGGAAAACATATTAAATATTTTCAACATATCAGTCTGGAAAGGATCTGGAGAATGGTAAGGCTGGAAAGATCTCAAATCCCTAGCTCAACTATAACATGATTATATATCTTTCCATTTGAAACTTCATGGGAAAGATCCAATTCACCGAAAGGAAAAGGATCAAAGAGGATGGGGATGATCTACAGTCTATATCGTTAAGGAAGGGTATAAACTCTTGGAAGGGATCACTCATTCTTCACCTTCCTCAATATGGAAGAAGCTTTGGAACCCCATCTTCATCCCCAAAATCAATCATTTCTTTTGACTACTTGCGCATAATGAAATCTTAACCACTTATAATCTTATCAAAAAAGGGTTTGAAGGTCCTTCCTGGTGATTTCTTTACAAAAACTCTTTCGTGGAGGCATCTAACATTTTTTTGGACTGCATCTTTTCTAGGAAGTGTGGGATAAAGTCCTGGACAAGCTTGGCAAAAATATTAGAAATTTGAACCATATTTAGGATATGATAGTAAATTGGAATAATTTCTACCCAGGAAACCTAAAAAGAAAACGCAGTCACTTGAAAGTGTAAGAATTAATTCCCAGAAATATTAGTTGGAAAATTTGGCTTGCAAGAAATCATCTCATTTTTTAGGTGAAACAAGCCAATTCTACCAGAGCAACATTTAAAGCAATGAACATGATCTCTGAGAATCTAGGTAGCAAGTGCATCTCCTTCCTGGATTCAGAACCTTTAAAAATCCATGAGGCTTAATGGTGTAAATAATTCTTGAATCTTATCTCACTTCATTCCAAAATCCAAAATAAACCAAAGGAAAAATGGGAAATAAGACTCAATAAAAGTGAATTTTGGAAGTTGTGGGAAAATCTTAAGTCTCATTCTCTCTTCTTTGACAGAGCTTCTAAGGGGAACCCAGGGGAGGTAAGTGTGAGAGGAATAGTATTTGATCCCATAAGAAATATATTTGACCCTTTCACTTGGGGACTGGGGAAGAAAACCAATAACGAAGCAGAAAGGTTGAAACTCATTCTTGGGTTTGAAACCATAGCCAAGATATGCATAAGAATTATAGTTATAATCGATGAATCAAGTTAGGTTATTCAAAAGATGAGGTATGGATATAAGGAGGGAAACATTAGATGTAAAAGAATATATAAAAGGATCACCTTTCTCTCTTCCAAAATAGAAGTAAATTTCCTTCATATTCTTCAGGAAAACAATGGGGATTCTGATTTTATTGTAAACAAAGGATCCACATTGGAGCCAGGTTTTGTGAAATGCGTCAATGGTGAAATTAATTTCCACGCCATTCCTTGATTATTTTTTTGGGAGGATAAGTCCTTGGTCTTATTTGTGAGACTTTGGATTTCCCCTATATTTCAATATCTTTTTCCATAGAGCTTGTAGGACACATGGTTAGATGCATGCTCCAGGCCAAGTGATCATAGGTAACAGATTTTATGTCGAAGGGACTTTGCATTTAGTTTTGTCCTCTATATTTTTCATTCCAACATGTGATATGGACATGAATATGATTACCTTCCTGAGTGGTGAAAATAGGCTTCAAAATCAATACGGAAACAGAGCCTGACTCAGCACAGAGAATACTACTTCAAATTTTTTTGAGTTGGACATTACCCTCTGTTCGTGGTCGCTTCTGAGATGGGTTCGACGAAACATGATGAAAGAGGCTGGTCTGTAGGCTTTCATAGTCTTAATGTTGGTGTTGGGGATTTTAAACTGCATTTATGTAGGATATATGAGGTAGTATGTGGAGGTCTTAAGAAAAATAAATAAATCTCTATTGATATTGGATACGTTATTCATCAACTCACCTATCAAGACTCATAGATTGATAATGTGGAAAGGGACATTCAAGAACTTATGGGAAAAATGGAAAGGTTAACATAAGATTTTTTGAAGGAGATTAATTTGTCTCAAGGTAGTCATTTCCATGATCCAATGGACTTCGAAGCGCAGACCATGGAAGAAGTCTTGATTTCAAATCCATCCTCATACATGGAAAGCATGAAAAATAAGTAGAAATGCCCTTTTTTTCTGCAATGTTTTTTTGTATTACGCTTAACCTCCAGTTTATTAAGCTCTATCTCTCCACAACAGGATTTCAACCCAAAATACGATGAAAAGTACTGTTTTGTCGGATTTCAATTTGAAATTTTGAATTTTGATTAATATTTTTTTTAAATGTAAAATATCTAACGTGCATTTCTAGTGTCAAATATTCAGATATTCGACTTCAAATACGTCGGATTTCTAACTTTACTTTTGTTAGATATCCAAAACAACTGTCATCGGATATCCAACACATAATCGTCGCATTAGCGACATAATTGCCATTTTTTTGCAACAGTAACTACGCCTTTATAATGGTAACTAGGTTAATATCGTCAGTTATTAGATGAGTGTTGAATTTTAAAATATATAAATTAGAGAAACATTACAACATTTTTTCTATAGAAGAGATGAACAATTTGTGGAAATTAGTTTATTCCTTGACGGACGGTTTGAGGAATTGTTTTATTCTTCGACGAACAATTTGCAAAATTATTTTATTTCTCAACGGAGTGTTTGCAGACATCATTTTATTGACATACGGTTTGCAGAAATTATTTTATTCTTCAAAAAAACCATCATTTGCGCAAATAGTGATGTGTGGAACTTCATTTTTTAAGGTTTTCGATAGTCTTCATTCAATATTTTTGTGACAAAATGTCAAATAACAATATTGCTGATCCAAATGAACAAAATTGACAATTTCTTGCTAGACTATGGGATGCAACAAAAAGAAGGGGTGATGGGAAATGTTATTGTCCATGTAGTCCATGCAGGGGATTTAAGAGGAGAAGAATATTGATTACAACAGCCACAAAAAATTGTAGGGAACATGGACATGCTCATGGGGGGAATGAATATAGTCCATTTGTAAGTTTAGCATTATAACGTTTTTTACACTTTTTGCTTTATTAAATGTATGTATTATTTTAATATTTCCTATATTAACTTATATCTATTGATGTCTTCATGTAATTATAAAGGAAAGACATCCTAGGGCATATCATCCAGAGGAAGTTCTTTCAGAAGAAGTACCGAAGAAACATGGAGCTATGCTTAATGGAGAACAAGTTAATAATCCTAGTGAAGAAGATGATCATACTGATAACGTAGTTGAAGATGATGATACAAATACATTGATCCATGATTCATTTAATTTTAGAATTGATTACGATGATCATGATGATGATCATGAAAATATTGATGACTTTGATGATGTTCATGATATACCTCTTCTTGAGAAGGCATACGAACCCCTTTATGAAGGCTCCAAAACAAATCTTCTCTATGCTATATTATTGATAATGAACTTGAAGATTATGAATGGTCTTTCAAACATATCAATCACACAGATGCTAAGGTATGTAAAATAATCCATCACATATATATGATCATGATAAAGGTTATATTTGTTCCACTTATAATTGTATTGTTAATTCATAATTCAAATTAATATGGATGAAATGTGTTTCGTTAATATTATTTATATATTATATTAACTCTATTTTTATTTTTATTTGATGTAGCTTGATAGCTGAATTTTTGTTACCACCATCAAATATTTTACCTCGCATGTATATAGATTTATCTTCCATCATGAAAGAGATTGGAATGCATTATGAATCAATTCATGCATGCCCCGATGACCATGCTATGTATTATAATCAGCATGAATTTGCGACAGAATGTCTGGAATGTCATATAAGTAGATATCGAACAGATCAAGTAAAAAATAAGGTGCCTCACAAGGTTCTTCGTTATATTCCCATCATTCCACATTTGCAATGATTGTTCATGTGCAATAACATAGTGCAATTTATGGATTACCATGCAAGGAACAAAATTCAAGATGATGCCATTCGAATGTCTACAAATGGTTCTGCATTTAGAGATATGGAGGAAAAGTGGCCTCTCTTTAAAGAAGAACCCCATAATCTTAGTATTTCTTTGGCAGAAAATGGTGTCAATCCATTTGCACAAATGATATCCATTTACACGATGTGACCATCAACAATAACATTCTTCCATGGTTGTTAATAAAGAGGGAGCACATAATGTTGTCAATGATTATTCCAGGTATATTGTGTCTACAACTATTTTATTTTTAATTTAGTTGTGGCATCTCATTTGTCGTATTATGTTTCCTAATTTAATTTGTATATTTTTTTATTTTACTCTTGTGCATGTTTTATATATCTTAATGGTTATCATAATTATATATTTTATATGTACTTCAAATCATTCAGGTAAGTTCCAAGTCAAAGATATGAATGTATATATCGAACCTCTTATAGATGAGCTACTAAAGTTATGGAATGGAATCAGTATGTATGATGTATCTAGAACAATACGACAAAGGAAATTTCAATTCCATGCAATGCTTGTATGTACAATACACGATGCCCCAAGGTTAACCCATTTTTGTAGTTTGTATTTTTAAGTTCCACTTTAATTGCATTTAATTTTATGAAGTAGTTAATATAGTTTATATATAATTATAATTGACATGGATATCCCATATCTATATGTAGGTCTTCAAACAAAGGGAAAATTTGCATGTCTAGTTTGTGGTCCTAAGATCAAATCTCGTCTCTCAAAAAGCTGAAGAAATGAGGTGTTTGATGCGTATAGGCACTTCCTCTATAAGAATCATAGGTATAGAACAACTGAAAAATATATCTTCAATGGGAAGCAAGAGACTGCATTAAAACTATAGAGAATGACACCTCACCTTTGGAACTTGCAATATAATAGAAATCATCAAGCTAGTACGTATGGATCATCGTATATGAATTGTTATGTATTTTTTTATTGTGTGTTTTTTACTTTAGTGGCCATAACTGATTTATGTAATTTATTTATAAACTAATATTCATGATGTCCGTCGTGATCATGAAGGAATTAATGGGCTTCCACAAGGAATGAAATTTTATCCTAAACAATTCAGCAGGTTTCCCTACTATGAACACCTACAAATTTCTCATATGTTTGATACAATGCATATCGGAAAGAATGTGACTGAAACATTATGGCAGCTATTGGAGCTAAGGAGCGACAAAGAAAAAACTATGAAATTTTGCAAAGACATTCAAGAAGGTAAACATGCAATGAAAGACATCATTCAATTTCATAGAAACAAAGACCAAATTAATATAAAATCAATTCCATGGATGTTTACAGAGAAACAAAGTAATGTTGTAAAAGAAGTCATGCAGAAAATTAAATTGCCCACGAGATTTTGTGCGAACATGAAGAATATCATAACAAAGAAAGGTGATTTTGCAGGGGTGAAAACGCATGATTGGAACGTCTTCATGAAGGTAATTATTATGGTTGTATCCATATAATTATTGTTTTTTTTTAATTCCAATGCATATTGTTATTAATTTGTTTTTCTACTCTTTATTTAAAAAATGATGTGGTTTATATATTGCTACAGTATGTTCTACCTCTCTCTCTCCCGTACAACTTTGACAACAATGGAAAACAAGTTATATATAATCTTGGGAAATACATGAGGTAACTAGCGACTATTTGCATGTGCTTAGTGTTTCTTTAATTCATCGTATAATTTATATTTGTTTTTTGTGCACTAATTCACGTTATGTAATTTAATGTTTTTTTTTTAAATATTGTTATTGGTTTGTGTCACTTGTAGATGGTTTTCATCTAAATAAATCCATAAAGAAGATATAAAGTATTGGAGGAGATAAATTCCTCCTCTCATGTGTGAAATGCAGAAGCATCTACCTTCGAAATTTTTTAGTGCACAGGAACACTACTTCATACACCAAGTTGAGGAGATTGAAATGTGTGGACCTGTGCACTCAAGGTCCATGTGGATGGTTGAGAGGCACTTCAAATTTATGAAGGGCTTGGTTAGACAACGAGCACGTGATAAGGGTTCTATGATGGAGGGATATATGGTATACCAAAACATGTTGTATGTTAGTAAATATATTCCTAATTTAGCGTCAAATCTCAATTTATGTCACATTTGTGATCCAGACTCCAATAACAATTTTGAAGGGGAGTAGCTAAAGGGGAAAGGTAAATCGAGGAAGGTGAAAGGTAATTATTAGCTAGTGTATGTTTAATTAATATAATACATTTGATTGTTGAATTTTATGTATATATATCATGCATATTCTATTTACATATTCAATCTATTTCATCAATTAAGAGCGTATACTTTGTTAAGATGATTTACATGTCTTGAATTTTAATTTTTATTGTCATCAAGTAGTTGTTCGAGAGTGGGATGCAATTCATTTATACATCGCAAACAATCTTGACTAGATGAAGGTATGTATTGAACAATGCGAACAATTGAGTCATGGAATATCATGGGAAGGTGTGTCTTCATTGGTTAAAGAAACACATCCCAATGGAGATACCAGTATTAGACAATGGGAAATCGATTTAGCATATGGTTTAAAAGATAAGCAGGTAAGCATATTAATCAACCACTCTAATTCTTTTTTTTTGCAAATTACATATTGATGTACATGTTTTTTTCCCTATATGTTGGCTACATAAACATGCACTTAAATGATAAATATTCAATCATTATGTAATATTTTCGTGTATGGCTTGTTGTAGGTAAAACACCATAAGGATATGGTGTGTAATGGTTGTAGATATCGCATCAAAAAGTTGGATGAAAGAAAGAAAACATCAGATTGTAGGATATATGTAGTCTTTGAGGTGACCAATGTTTCATCTAGAAGTGATATACATCCAAAAATCTCAGAAAACTGATACTATGGGTATATGGAAGATATTATTCAGTGTGAGTATAAATCCTTCAAGGTATTTATGTTCGTTGCCAAATTGTATAGGTTATGATTGAATCAACTTGATCCCGATAGAACTATTATTGACCATGATAATGGATTTACCATGGTAAATACAAGGTTGTTTGAGCCAGGAATGAATCCCTATGTTCTTCCAAGCCAATGTGAATAGGTATTTTACTTCGAGGTTCCAACTAAAGTGGGCTGGTCATTTGTTGTGAGACACAATCCAAGGGGAAGGCCAGTAAAGTATAACCTAGAGGCAGCTAATGAAGAGGGTGTGGAAGAAGAAGATTATGATGAAGATCATGATCAACATTATTTAGATGATCATGATGATCCAAAAGAAGATATCCAAGAATTAATTGAATC
>LPNX010804234.1:123279-139326 GCA_001517045.1 Pseudotsuga menziesii
CATCACCATCATCATCGCCATTACCATCATCATCATCATCATGACGATGATGGTGATGATAATGATGATGATGATGACGACGATGAGGGTCATGATGATGATGAAGACGATGATGATGAAGAGGACGATCATGATGACGATGACGTTGATGATGATGAGGAGGAGGAGGAGCTTCATGATGATAAATATGATGATGATGACTACGACGATGATGAGAATGATGGTGATGATGACCATCACCATCATCATCGCCCTTACCATCATCATGATGATGAAGACGATGACGACGATGACGACGATGATGATGATGAGGGTCATGATAATTAAGAAGAAGATGTTGAAGATGACTATGAAAATGATGATGATGATGGTGATCATTTCCATCATCATCATCTCTGCCATCATCACCATTACCATCATCATGATGTTGAAGACGACGATGACGACGACAATAATGATGATGATGATGATGATGAGGGTCATGATAATGAATACCACGATGTTGAATATGACGACGACAATGATGATGATGATGATGACGATGATCATGATCATGATCATGATCATGAATATGATGATGATCAACATAATGATGATGATTAGGTGAGATTGTAGGTATTAGATTGGATTGCAAGGATTATGGATCTTAGTCATTATCATCAACATTATCATCATCAACATCATCGTCATCATCAACATCATCATCATCATCATCATCATCATCATCATCATCATCATCATCATTGTCATCATCGTCGTCATCATCATCATTTCATATGATATCAACATGGCCATCGCCATCTTCATCGTCATCATCATTGTTGTCGTCGTCGTCGTCAACATCATCGTTTATGTTAACAATTTGGTATCATCGTCATTATCATCTTCATCTTCATGGGTTTCATTGTAGGGATTAGGTGAGATCGCCATCATCATCATCATATTATAATAAAAAATACTATTCCTAAGTTAAAAATACTATACCTAATAAAAAATACTATTATGGCAATACATATAATGAAACATACTATAATAATATTTTATTATATGGCAACACATATAATAAAAAATACATAGTCTTTTTCGACATTGTCGTGACTCAGGTTTTGGACAGTTCTATGCAATTTAGACATTTTTATGAATTTTGGAGTAGCTCCGGTGTGTCATTTCACGGCGGCTCTGGTGTATCGTTTCGAGTAGCTCTGGTGTATCATTTTGTGGCTCTAGTGTGTCATTTCAACTAGCTCTGGTGTTGCCTTTTTTTCCTCTAGTGTATCATTTCGCGGCTCTGGTGTATCATTTTTATGCAATTTGGACTAGCTCCCGGTTTTGATTTGGAGCTCAAGGTTGAAATTTGGAGCTCATGGTTTAGAATTGGAGCTCATAGTTGAGAATCGGAGCTCATGGTTTCGATTTGGATCTCACAGTTCACATTTGGAGCTAATGGTTCATGTTTGGAGCTCATGGCTCAATGAATAAGCATCACCTCATTTTTTTGGGCATGCTGTGACAAGGGTTTTTGGGCATGCAACTGGTTCAGGGTTTTAGATTGGATGGGCATGCAACTGGTTCAGGGTTTCAGTTTTTTTGGGTATGCTGTGATGTTTGCTGTGTATTTGTGGGAAAACATCTACAACCACATCAATTCCGATATGAAATTTTAGATGCCCTAGATTGCCACATTACATTAGGATAGATGAGAGCTAAGGGAAACATTATCTTTTGGCTCACCATAGCCCACCCATCATCGGAGCTGCAAGGGAGTAGGGAGCAGTTCTATGTGAATACTTTACCCGAATAGAGCAGTGGTTTACCTTCAAAAATAGTTCCCACTCTTTATTGCATGCCAAGATTTTGTTAAAACAATTAGAAACCTGAATTGAATGAGATGAATCCCCTGCCCCTATATGATTATAAAGGGTTTTTCAATGTTTGAATGAACTCGATTAATGACTCGGTTTCCAAAATTGATATAACTTGGTTTATGGATGATTGGATTTTTCTTCATGTCATTTAGAACATCCATGTCTATATGTATCTGAGCTATACATTAAATTGAATGGATAGCATATACAATAGGGGGGTTCTCCACTGGACAGGGGAAACACACAGATTACCAACATGAGGGAAATCCAACAAGTTTTGTTTGGTCTTATTAGGTCCTTAATTTTTAATTTTTAAAATAACATTTGTTTGGATGAGGTGGTGAGAGATGGAAGACATTTGGTTAGAGAAGGAGAGGAGATAACAGGCATTCCATCAAGCCAAATAGTGAAGAAAGACATAATTTGGATATATAGGGTTTTTAATGGAACTCCCCACCCTTAAGAGAGGATATATTTTGTAAAGGTTTAGGCCTGGAAAAGGGTTGTTGGTATTGCTATTAATGATTCTTTTATAGTTGATAACTAGTATAATATGGTTAAACAGTAGAAGGATGTTGCAGTTTCTTGAATTGTAAGGATTTTGGGATAATAGTGGATAGTCATTCTTGTAATATGATCTGTACTAGACTTGTTATATTTATGTTTTGAGGATGTATTGGATTATGAAGAATATTAATGGAATGAGACCCCCATTCCAAATATTTAGTTTGTTCCTTTTATATGCAAACGATGTGTTGTTTTTTTATTCCACAACTATGTTAATAAATGAATTCTTATTTAGTGTAGTTGTGTAACATTCTGTAGTAGAAGGTACGAATAATTATAAGGGATCGTTTTCTCATGGTGGTATGGGAATGAGTTACACTCAAATGAATGGGGGCTTTCATAAGTAAATAAAGGAACCCTATATGGTGGAGCAAACATTGGTCGTGATGTCCATGTTGCATTAGAGTCTTATATAATTTAGTGTCATGTGATACTTTGGGTTAGACCTTCCCCTCTCCAAGCATTGAATATGCCAATGCTTGGACTATAATAGACCACCTTTGTTGGACACTAATGCAAACCAACTAGTTTGAGCCAACATTTACAGCCAACAACTAGTTTTAATTATCAATTTGCAAATACGGAAATATGGAAAGATAGGGATGACAATACATACAATTTTGAGTTTGAATCACTCAATTGCTCCAAGAAATGAGAATTGGGTGTACATTTTAATGAAGCAAGACAATATTGGTTAATTTTAGTAATGTAGACTCACAATAAGCACTCTAAAATACATTGTACTATAGTTACCCACCTCATGTACATTTAGAGAGTAATAAAACATAAAGGTAGGGAGGGTTGAGCCCCCAAACCAAGAGAAAAAGGGAAAATGCAAAAGTTGATGAGTTCGAAGATTTGATATGTGAAAATGGAGGTAAATCTTGAAAATTCTAAGATATGGGTTTTCTTGGTAACATGAAAATACACTATAGTTGAGTCTCACCTTTTCTAATAGACACGTATACTAATTTTGGCATGCAATTTTTTGATCCCCTTCATGCAAATGTTTATCATTTTTAATAAACCCTTAGAATATGAAGTGTTTAATTTGAACCATTGGGTGAATATTGCCAACAAATTCTACTTGAGGAACCAGGACTGCTAGTTTTAGATCAAGGGAATTTCCCATGCAATAAGGACACCAACATACTCCATGTTCTTTCCCAAATACATATGAGGAGATGGGTGTTATTGTTAGGCACCCTTTTTCAAAACAATTTTAAAGAGCTCTTCAATATTTTGAGGTTGGTAAGGCCTAATATTTTAGATTTGAACTCTTTTCAATCCTTCTTCAGCCGGTTGATCAGTATCATTACTACAACTGAGAGGCATCCAAAATTAATGTACAGGAGGCATGTTCAAGATACAGTGGAGAGAATCTTCTCTGAAGTGTTGGGTTATGTACTATAGAGTAGCACTGAAGAGGTTAAAACATCCACTCTACATGATCTCCAAGAACTAACATCATTATTTGTCCATTACTATAAAGGATATGTACTATAATATTTTCCTGGACTTGTTGATTTCACCATTAAGTTGAACCTAAATGATAAACATAGAGGAGAACTAAGCAAGCTGCAACACTTTGTAGGAAATCGAATGAGTAGAGATATAATGTTTGTATCAATATACATACATCCTTCACTTGAATGATGTTAGTTCTTGGAGATCCTGTAGAGTGGATGCTTGGTTGCTCTATAGGTTCCAAATATTTAGGTTCATCATTAGATTCTTCACTATATGAATCATATATGGGGTCCCCAAAACTATGATTATTGATTTCAAATATAACATCCAAATCTTCATGAAATGGATAAATGCATGCACTTTCCATCTCATCATCAAACAAGGGTTTTCCTACAAAATATTCCTCATCAAAATATCAACAATATGGACCATCTAATTCAGATTCTTGGGAGGTAATGTAATAGGATAATGGGTTATTTCATAAATAGGACCTTCTTCAAAGGAATCTTCATGGATTTTTTCAAGGGCTTGATTTTGTGGAGGGTAAACTGGATCCTCAACAGATTCCTCATCAAGAATAGGATCCCATATCTTGTATAAAAACTTGAGAATATTTACAATTGAGTATACACCCTTACTAGGAATCCATATATACCAATTTCTTATGTCACATTTTTGAAAGTTAAGATATATATTGAACATATTCATCTTAATATCATCAAGGGCACGGTCAAACCTGGAAGAAATTTAATATGTAATTCAACATGAAACCTAGCAGAATCCTATTGCCCATGGAATTTCGGAATGCATTCCTCCTAACTATCATTATGAAATTTATTAGGATACCCTAAGATGTCCAAGAAAACCATTAGAATCTTCTCTGAAGTGTTGGGTTATGCACTACAGAGTAGCACTAAAGAGGTTAAAAAATCCACTCTACAGGAGCTCCAAGAACTAACATAATTATCTGTCCATTACTATAAAGGAGATGTACTAGAAGATTTGCCTGGAATTGTTGATTTCACCGTTAAGTTGAACCTAAATGATAAACAAAGAGGAGCACTAATCAAGCTACAACACTTTGTAGGAAATCAAATGAGTAGAGATATAATGTCTGCAGCAGTCTGCATACATCCTTCACTTGAATGATGTTAGTTCTTGGAGATCCTGTAGAATGGATGCTTGGTTGCTCTATAGATTCCAAATATTGGCTTCCTAATTATATGCTTCACTATATGAATCATATATGGGGTCCCCAAAACTATGATTATTGATTTCAAATATAACATCCAACTCTTCATGAAATGGATAAATGCATGGATTTTCCATCTCATCATCAAACAAGGGTTTTCCTACAAATTATTCCTCATCAGAATATCAACAATATGGACCATTTGATTAGATGTATCTTTTTGCATTTTCAACATTTCCTCTTACTAATTAGTTGCTTCTTGGATTTTATAATTTTTTGTAAAGTACTGTACTTTCTCAGCAGAATCCTTTGAGTTTTCATCAATAGAATTTGGACATGTAGAATTCAATAGAAGTCACAACATATTTTTGAAGCCTAATATACATAATTCCGTGGACCTTTTCAGAGATAATTTTGCACACTTTTAAATGGATAATAGAAGGTTAATGATAATTCAAGGCAGTGATAAAAATCATAAGACAGAAGTAAAATTTCACCCTGAGCACTTTTAATCCTAGACAATGATTAACCATTTCAAGTGTGTCTAGATAGTCCATCCACCCTCTACCCTAAGTCGCTACCTCAAATTAATTCTCAACAAACCACAAAAAAATTAATTTTGGGTGCAATCTCTGTATAAATAACATCAGTCTTGGGTTTGTTGCAACCATGGAGAAGGCACCCTAGGAATAAAAAATGGATTACTGTGCACCTTTAGGCAAATTGGAGCTGTATATAATGATGAACCTGCATGTAAGGTGATGAGTAGCAATTGGAGGCTACGCTAATCAAGTCATTCCTTCAACAATATACCTCAGATAGGTCAGATCATTGATGTATCTCAAGATACTTTCAACAACAATAACATCCACCTTCAACCCTGTCACAAAGGATGGCAACCTTGTTTTAATAATGAAAAAAAAGGTAGGTCAGATTGATTCTTTTATTTTGAAAGAAGGTAGGTTGGATTGATGGTTGTACTCCTAAATTTTGTTGAAGATGTTCATCCAATAAAATGGCCATTTTGATTTTTCCACCACTTAATTTAGGGTTGTTCCCCTCGGCCTTTGAAATTTTTTTGATGCAATTTGTGTAACTTCAATTCTTCAAATTCATGATATAGCAAGCCTTGGGCATACACATTTTGTATGTACCTCAAATGATAGATGGATAGTGTGGCCTTCCCCAATACTTAGCTATGTTGAGCATATTTACAGTAGAAAATGTGTTTTTCTCATACAATGTGGCCCCTCTTAGATTTTTGAGGTCTCTCTTGTTAGTCTTACAAAAGTTGTAATAATAATACCATAACTCGTATGAATCCATCTACTTGAAGGGTCATACAAGATTAGCCTAGTTTTATAGTATTTTAGGCTTCTAACTAGAAGGATGTCTTCCTTGTCTTCTTAGGTGTCAACAATGTTGAAATATCCATAAACAAGCCAAGGAGTTTAAGGGATTTCATCCACTATCCATCTCTGCAAAAGTGAAACTTTATTCAATTTCAATGGTTGCATATATATTTTCTATCCCAACATGTTTCCATTTTAGATTCAACATGATACAAAATAGCCTTTATGTGTTGTTAGTTCCCCAATACACAACAACACCAACTAGATAAGCTAACACAAGGTTCACTACTTCTTGTTGACCTTCATAGGTATAGGTGAAGATGGTTGTGTTTTGTCAAATATAGTTCAACAAATTCTTCAATAGAAATCCTAATGACCTTCATTTCTTGTAATAAAAACCATCAAGAATTTGAAACATATTCCTAATAATAAGGTGCATAATGTTTCTTAGGGGCTAGTTTGCCATCTTGAAATTCCACAATGTTACCTTCATTGAGTGAGAGTAGTGACAAAATCCATATTATATAAGACAATGCTATCATTCAACACGACTAGAATATCGAAAAACTTCGAGGTTGATGGCCCCTAATGAACATGTGAAAATTAATGGTGCATGGTCTAGAGCTTCCTTGGTGTTTAGAGACACCTATCGGCCTATTCAAATATATTGTAACAAAAGATGATGACTTGTTTGCTTGAATCTTTTGGGTTGTTGTAGACTTGTAGTGTGATTGTCTGAGACTTCTTATGAATCACTTAAATCTATCCTCTCCAATGTGATTGTTTCCTAGGGCAATTGATCGATCATGAGGTGCTTAGTTCTCTGGAAATTGGGTTAGGTAATACTTGGCCATTAATGGACAATCATGAATATTATGGTTTATGCTTTGGGTATTGAATCAAGTATTAGGTATTTTGATGTCCTCCATTTTAAATTTGAACATTTTATGTCAATTGTCACTTTGTCTGATTTTTGTTTGCCCCTCTTACATTTAACACGAGAAGATGACCTTTGTGGTTTAGACAATTGGTTAGCTTTAGAATTATTCCCTGGTGTGAGTGATCTTTGATGTTTCCTTGACCTTTTTCCATCCCCTTGGTTTACAAAATCAAACGGTTCTTCATATGTTTGTAGCATATTTCTCTTGATTTGACTGAAGCTCCTAGTACATCTAATAGACTATTATGTTAGTAGAGACTGTTGAAGGTTAAAAAGGTTTAATTTATCCCCAGACAATTATAGTGAACCTATATGTGGCGTTGAAGAAGCTAACCTCAACCTATTTGATGATGGAGTAGAGAAGGACAAATTCGAGCTTCTCTTCTTGAACCCTTCTGTATATGCCTAATAATATCAACACAAACCAATTGATGCCTCTCTCAAAGAGTCTATAATACTACAATTTGTTTCAAACCTGAAGTTTGTGAAAATGACAACAATATCTTACACAAATGATAAGAGAATAATAAAAGATCAACAAGCATTAGTGTCACTTGAAACATAGATAATAGAAACTAATGATAAATAAGACGATGGTGTTCTTGTTGACAACATTAGGTTAATCTATGCCTCCTTGATGAGTGATCACAAAAGGATAAGAACTTGGGTCGAAGTTGGAGGTGAACCAAACCATTTGCTAATTTTTCTCCAAGTGGAAAGAGAGGAAAGGTCCAAAATCCATTCAATTTTAATATGGTTTGTTGGAGAAAAAGACTTTGCCAGATTGATCAAAGTAGAATGCAAGCCATTTAATGCCACCCTATTAAGAAATTGACAAGAGAATAACATAGGATGAAAAATATTAGCATCACTTGAAACACATATGATAGAAATTAATGATAAAGAGAAAAGGCAACAATCTCTTTAGGTAAGCATTTTGAGCCTTGTCTCACTATATTTACAAGACAATTTCAAAGGATTCATCAAATCATTGAGGAAGGCATGATACAGTTAATTTAAGAGCCTTTTGATTTGTGTGGAATAGTCTTTTTTGGTTCTTTCTACTATGGGATTGCCTTAGGGTTGAAAATTAATATGGGAAAACAAGTTAGATTTTCCTTAGGGTTGAAAATTAATATAGGAAAACAAGCATCATCATGGCAAGCTAAAAAGGAATAAATCAACAAATCATTACAGACTGATATAAATGTATTTAAAACATTGTTTTCATTCTTGAATGTGCCAACTAGTAGATCTAGAAATGTCAGCTCTTCACCACCATGGATTAGATATATATATGATTGTTGTAGGTTACCACTGGGAAATATGCCTCCAAGAATGCATGTAGTAGTTGGTTTGATTTCTTCCATTATTTTGGTGGTACCTACTTGAAATCTCCCAACTCTGTTCAAGTTAGCGTTGCCTTAGGGTTGAAAATTAATATGTTAATGTTATACCATAAGTTACTCTCCAATATTGTCTTAAAGATGGGATGGAACATTGTAAAATCATATTTCCAAATCAACACTACCTTCTAGGGTTCCATATTCATCTACAAGGCAGAACTTGTGACATGAAGATACATACTAGATCGGCATAAAACTGTGTTGCTTTTAGCACTATGGGTGAAAAATAGAAGACTCCAAATCAATGATAAGTTGGGAATAATATTCATAATAAAAGGACCTTTGGGTAGGCAAAGTAGGGAATCAATTCATCCTCCATTGGAGTCCTTCAACCATTCATCTCTCTCCCCTTCGTTCATAGGTCTCAAAATATTTACTTTGGGAACAAAGCACTTATACAGTTCGATCAATGCCATCAGCTATGTAAGATCCTAAAAGTAAGGATATCGTTTCATGTTTCACTTTTGTTGTCAAAAGGAAGAGTGAAAAGTTAGGAAGTACCAAAGCTAGTCATTATGTGCATGTGGGCTTAATGTAGGGAGAGAAGTCATGTCTACATTTTTGTTCTTGAATGGGAGCAATGATGAAACCAAAATAGTGGTTTATAGATGGATATTTAATAACCATGGGAAGATTCATGAGTTAGCCATAAGGCATTCCAGTCTATTGTTGTAGGATTGCCACTATGAAAATAAGGCATTGACTTGATAGTCACAATCCCATTCATATGATAAATTATGGGAGAGAGAAAAACATCCCTACACGAATATTAACCGATAAGTATGGTTTTGGTGTATCATTTGGAGAATAACATCTTCTAACAATATTTGTTAGTATGACTCTTAAAGGGTCCGAACATGAGATCTGGGCACTTTTAGGCCCTTGAGCTTTCAAGCTTAAGAAGCCATAAACAACAGGTATTTACACCCTAGCAATGATGGAAAAGATCATAAAACATATTAGGCAAAATGGATAATCATCTACAACATTCATGGGAAAACTAAAAACCACTTAAAACCATCAAAAGTAAGGGTTACAACAACAACGAGTGTAGAGTAAGGAGAGAGGAGTGGCCAAGAAAGTGAATAATCAAGCCAATGTAGAGTGGAGAAGTAACCTAGAACTTTGGAACAAGATATTAACCAAGATTCCTTGAAAAATGAACTCATGTCAATGATGCTTTTTGAGGGAAGTGACCAACATAACAACTCTGTATCACTTCTATCCAAAGTAAATGTAGATGAATGTGAAGATATGTTCTTTCAAGGAGATAATCCATTAAAGGAGAACCTCCAGGCTCTATACACACATATATTAGCATAAATTGCAGTGTTATATTTTTTGCATATGCATAACAGTTCATCTCAAGCTTTAAAATGTTGAAAGGCCAAAATCCGATGGGAACAAGAATACATATGAAGTTTGTGAATGGACAAAGGACATTTGGAACTCCTCTGAATTAAGTTTGTGTTGTGTTCGTTGTCATGGATTATAGAGACCTATGCATTGGCTCCTTGAATGTAATGAGGACCAAGAGCATTAGACATAGACTCATTAAATCTACAAATATTATTGTTGAAAGGGGGTTAGGCCAGTAATAAGAACACTTGCAAATCCAAATACGCAACCACCATAATCGCTCCAACATTCTACATGTCATCATACTTGCTATATGTGATGTATGTTTCTAACATATTTCCATAGACGTGAAATCATTGGTGACCAAGCATAGTGCCCATCCATGTATATTGCCAAATCCTTTAGGAACACACATTTATAATACATTATAGAAATATTTGTGAGCATATCATAGTGCCCATGTATAACATGATATTTTGTGAGCCTACCCAATACATGTTAGGAAAAGGAAATGCAAGCAATAAGTGAGAATGGAGACTTGTATGTAACTAAAAGAGGGGCATACATTAGAATTTATAGGGCTACCAAATTCCCACACATATTACCCAAACTCATTCTTGACAAGCTTTTTGTTTAGGAAGTAGGAAAATTTTACAAGTTTTTTGCTTATAAGTCTTTCCAATTTTTTTGCTGGTATTTTGCTATGTTTTTTCCAAATTTTTTTCCAGCCATGGTGCAGGTAGAACCAAACATGTATTTGTCAAACATGTATTCCTCCAGAAAAGGGAGTTTGGGAAGGCTAGAGGAAAGTGAGACATCCATTAGGTCTACAAGGGCTAGATCAACTAGATGTCAAAAGATCAGAAGAAAATTCAATAAACGCATGGAATTTTTTCTCAAAGGAGGGGGATCATGTTCCTATGATGATGAGATAGTGGGAGACATTGAGGTTCCCTTAAGGTACAAACACCTAGTGAAACAATGGGTTCCTAGGGATATTCCTCAAGTAAACACTGATTTTTGTGTGAATGAGAGGATATATAGAATTTCACCGTCATCATTGCATGGATTGGGGTTGTTTTGCATGGATGGCATAAAGTTTGGATACGGCATATGTACAGAATTGATGGAGTATGTTGGACCCTCTTACAACTACAGTGATTGGATGCGCCTGGTCCAATATACACGAAATATGCATAGATATGGGTTGTCAGCGAATTATATACAACTGAAAGACAAAGCTCAAAATAAAGGGGCAACGTTGTACATGGACAGAAGGCCAAAAACAACTGGTAATATTGTGGGGTTTATAAATAGTACACAACCGGGGTCTACACTTAAGAAACCCAACTGCATATTCAAGTCGCATGAAGGAAACCGTGTCTTTGTATGTGCAATTAAATCAACAGCTGCTAGAGAAGAATTGCTTATTAATTACAATTTGAATCATGTAGATACAAACACGGTTAGTATGGTTGTGGTACATCCAACAATTTAACCAACCTTTTATTAATTATTTTAACATCTATAGTATTTTTTGTTAGCATATCATTATAATTTTCTACTTTTCTGGTTTCGTTAGGTAATTTTTAGTATGTTTTTTATGCAGGGTTCTCTCAGGGGCACCTCCCTCTCCATAGATGTTTGTAGACTTGATTCAAGGCAACTAGTATACATCGATATTTGGAATGTAATAAATTTAGGATGGACAAACATAACTGTTGTTATGTATTTTCATTAGTATATTCGGTTCATTTATATAATGTTATCTATTTTCCATGTAGAGTGTTGATCAGGGAATCCAACTGGCTATTGATCAACTGACTGCAGCATTGGGGCAACAGGCAAACATAAATGTAATTCTCCATTTCAAATACTTTAAAATCGTAAACATGTATATCATGTAGCATAATGTTTATTTTGTTATGTAATTTTTTGTTTTTATGTTTACGTTCATGATGATAATGTTGTATCCCTTTTTTGTAGGTTGACCGAGGAAAGTCCCCAACTATTGATCAGATGAATGGAGCCTCAAGGAAACTTGTAAACCTAAATGTAATTCCACATTCTAAATACTTCAAAAGTGTACACATATAAAACATCTAGCATAATGTTTTTTTTTTGTGTGTGTTTGTTAGCGGCTGATCGGGGTAAGTCCCCAACTGTTGATCAGACCACACCCTCGTCTAGGCATTAGGTAATCCTAGATGTAATCCTATGAATCTATCATCATAGACAATTTTTGTTAATATAATTTTTTACGCACAGGGGATTCAGTTTATGAAACACTGTCGCAACACTCTTTACAAAACAAGGTCTCCCAATTGATGAAAGATAGTGAAATTAGAGGGTCTAGAAACCCGTTGAGGGTGCTACAAAAGACCAGGGAAAAACAAAATGAGGAACTGGTTCTTCTAACATTGACAGTTCCACAAACAGAAGAGATCAAAGAAAAGATTCAATTGTTGTTACAGAGACGTAAACAATTGGAATATGTTCTCGAATAATAATGTAAATTCATTTAGAACTTTATAATATTTAATTTTATATGTTATTGAAATTATAACACAATGGTTTGAATTTACAGCATGTTATGGAGCTTTGCAATGGTGGTCAAGGAAATGTTGGTCCTAATGACCAAACAACTCCATGTACACCACATACTGCTCCCTTATTGTCCACTGAACACTCAGAAACACGCTCTACGACACCCCCAAGGCCAGCAGAGGGTGCAACCGATGCTGCCCCACTCACAACAAATGTTGCAGAAGAAGGGGTGGATGCAGGGTTAGATAGAGAGGTGGATGCATTTCTTGGATCTTCTCGAGTCACTAGCACTAGTTCAATAGTGTGTACACTTTTGGTGAACGAAGATATGGTTCCAATAAATATCAAGAAGATTCCAGGTGATTATAGATTGTTCAATTTAGTTTTTATAATTTGTGTCTAATATACTGATAATATTTTTTAATGTTGACTAATGATGGAATCAATGTTTTGCAGGAAATGATATATTTTATAAACATATGAATGATTTGTCCTTGGATATCTTCGGGCGCACCATCCACACAATGTGGAACAAGTAGTCAAAAGATTTAAAGGATGAGCTGACTAATTGCTTGGTTGGTCTGTTCATACAAGATACCTTCGATACATCGAAGGTCCTATAGAAAGCTGGAAAAGATCTGAATATTGTTCGAGACCAGTATAGGGTTCACCTAGAAAAGAACCCTAGGTATGAGCGCCCTCCAATGATTCCATTTATGGAGTGGAAAGCCCTGGTGGAAGATGGAAAAGAGAAGGGCCTGAGAAAATCAAGAAAGATACCACCAGGAACAGGGAGGTATGCAATACATTCCAAAATGTACTAGTAAGCCTTATTTTTACTAGTTTTTATATCAAATTTGGTACATCGACTAATGTATTTCAACACTTGATTAGGCTCTTGGACACATCTAAGGCCACCAAGGCAATAATTGCAAAAAATGGCCAACACAAGCTTGGGCCTGGTGGTTACTTGAACTTGGTGCCCCGATATGTAAGTATCGCAAAACCCTAATCCGCATCCAAATATCATACAGATAATTATTTTCATTTTGTTCTAGCAAAAAATGTAAAATTAATGACAGCATGCAAATATGAAGGCTGACCGGTTCAAAGAATTGCCCAGTGTTGATTACATGAAGCTTGGCTTCAAACAAGACTTTGACACCATTATTGAACACCGGAGAAGCTTGTCTAGGCATACTGCACGATCTTCTACTAATCCATCTGGTGCGCAGGTATGTAAAAACTGTATACCTTAATGATAATTTATTAATTCTCATGCAATTTATTCATTATAAATAAATTAACATAAATTATTTATTCATTTTTTAGCATGGACTAATGATCTCGTTCATGTCAAGGATGTACATGACCAACCAAACGAAGATCATGCTTCAATTCTTGGTAATGAATTTATTAATATGCTATCATTTTGTATAGATAATTGTAGATGATGCACATTAGTTCTAATTCTACACAATTCAACTGCAGAGCAGGTAGGTGCAGATAACACTGAACAGGTTGAGCCTGTACAGGATAATGATGAACATGCTGATGTGCCCCTGGCAGGTAAAAAAACACATTCGTAATTTTTTTTAAATGAATTACTTGTATTTATAAAAATAAAAATATATTAATGAAATATTTTGACATTATTGCAGAAATTCATCGCCCCCCGCTGGAAGTTCAACCTTGCCAGTAGTCTAGTAGGGAGACTGAGGATCATATTCTGAAAGATGTGACTCTGACTAAATATTTAAAGAGAAGAAAAGTAAAAAGGAAGTGACTAAACAAAATTTGAGTAATTCTTATTTATAATAAAAAAATTTACATTGTCTTTTCCTTTGTTTCATGAATGAATGGTTAAATGAATGGTTTATTGATTTTTTTATTTGCCATTGACTAAATGAATGGTTTAATGAATGATTTAATGAATGGTTTAATGAATATTTTTTTCAGTTGTTGAATGATTGAATGGTTTAAAGAATGATTTAATGAAAGAATCTTTCAGCTATTGAGTGAAATAATTTGCAGTATATTCATTGTTATTTGCAGTGTAGATGCATTATTATTTGCATTGTGAAATAGTGAAATAAATTGTTATTTGCAAGTAGATGCATTGGGTTTGTGGAATTGAGATTTATGTGAGGAGGGGGGGGGGGGGGGGGGGGGGTGCGGGCCATAAGAGCTTCCACCTTCACGTGGTTGGTCCTGTTTAGTAGAGAAGATTAAATTATTCTCGAAACAAAGAGGAGCTCAATGAATGGTAAGGAAGAATACATTAAAAAACAGCTATTTCTATAATTTTAGTGTATAATTTTGACTATTGCTATTTGACACCTCAATTGGAACTTGTTACATATAGAGTGGAGAAAAATTTTCTTAGTTAAGAGGTAAGAAATGGTGTTTTGATGTCATCGATGGCCTTATATACATAGTTCTTTTGGTTATCCATGTTTTATCAGGTGATCTATTATTAACAATTAATTTACTTGAATAGTTGAATAGTATTGTAATTTACATTGTGTTAAGTCAGTAATTTTTTCTCCATTTTTGGTTTGTTTTCTTCAATTTTGGTTTGTTTTCTAATCACCCTCAGTTAAATGCTTGGTTTACTTTTCAGTTTTGGTCTCCTTGGAGATTTTATTGGTGATTGATTAGTTTTAAATAGTTTTTGAACACAATTTGTTTAGGTTTTATTTGACTTTTTAATGGTCTTTTTAGATTTTAAAAAGGGGTAAAGAAGGTTTATGTTCAAAGTTTGAATCAATAATATGTTTAGAGATCAAGTAAACTTATTCTTTAAGCCTAATAATGCTCTAAACCTCTGAAAATTTAGCAAAAAGCTGTAAAACTGCGAGAAATTGGCTCAGGAAATATTCTTGTAGCGCTGGTGGAAAAGTTAACAAAGGAAGCGCTACAAGAAAATCGCGCCTCTCTGTTTTTCAAATATTTTTGCAGTTTTTCATCATGGGTATCATCTGGAAGTGATTGATTGTCTTGTGCAAGGTATTTTAACACGTGTGACTGCAGTTTAGACATGCATTTCAGCCGATCTCAGTCACGCAGCCAAAACGGGTTCATGATTGCTAAAAACGTGGAATTAGTTGGACAAATCATCAAATCTCAGTTTAAACTGTCAAATTTCTCATTCCACATGCATTTTTATAGGAAGGCAAGTTCGTGCAGAAGAATTAAAACGCTAAAAAACTGGATTATGTTCCTGTGAAGGAAGACAGCGCTTGCAATGTTAGCAGAAAGTTAGGGCTTCTTAATTCTTGCATTTACGGTTGAAGAGATGACCTGGAGACACCTGTGCACCTGAGGAGAGACTGTTGCTGCTTTAAAG
>LPNX010804270.1:0-49219 GCA_001517045.1 Pseudotsuga menziesii
TGCTCCAATGCTTGTCGAAATCTCGCTCCAAACGCTGCGCTGCCCGTCGAAATCGCGTTTCTGATAATGAAAATGGGCTCGGGACTGTGTGTTTTTTTTTAATTATAATTTTCATATCGCGTGCGCGTTTTGTAGGTATATAACGCGTACGCGTTTTATAGTTATATAACGCGTGCGCGATGTGGTTTCCTATCCTACATGTTTTATGACATGTCAGGCTGGGGTTGAACCATACCAAGTGCTATGTCAGGCTCGGGTTGATGTATTTTTTGGTAGCATGATGTTGTTTTTGAAAACTAGGATTGCATCTTAAAGGTCCATCATCTTCTTGCACTGGCCCTATTGTCAATCATATCTACTAGCGATGACACATCATCTCTTTCATTAGGGGAAGATCTAAGTCCACCACCCACACTTGCCCCTTGTTAAACTAGAAGACATGGACCCAATCCACATGCACAACACCTCACATATTTAGAACAAAGTTCTCTTGAACAACCTCATTTCAACCCCTCTTGAATGACCAACCCCAAGAGACTTCCCGAGAGAAGACCCTTAAAAAAAACCCACTCATTGGGTTGTATCCAAAGTAACCCCCCATGAAGTCACATAAATGGGAGCATAGACACACAAACATTCTCTCATATTTATGTTGCATTGATTGGCTATATCAACAGTTTCCACTAAACCACCACATAATGGGTGGCCCATTGAGCCACCATCCTCTACATCATCCCTTTCACAAGCATCATGTAGGGATTATAATTGTTTTTTATATAACTTAGAACCTCAATCCAACTTACACACGATGGATAACCAAGTATTTGTATGTCATGCAAATGACTACTCATACGAATTGTTATGAGTCTCGTCTTTGCTGATGGTGCAAGTTGTTGGTAAAAAAATCTAGCATCGGTTGCTTGGGCCATATACACCCCAACTCATACCTATACCACACATGAGAGACATGCCTTGGTTCAACTACAAACAACCAAGCAAAATACTATGCCATTATCGAATTATTAGACGATGTCATCGTGTCAAAATATGATACTTTCACGTCCATCTAAATTCCCAAATTCTCACTGCACAATTTAATAATGTTTTTCCTATACTAAATCCAAGCCTCTTTCAACAATTTGAATGGCATCATGTTCATTCATATCCCTAAAAGTTATAATACATTCATTAATCACATTGTTAATAAAGTCCTAGATTAACACTTATTACATCAATAATCCATCTTATCAACTCAAAAACAATAAACATGTGTTTTTACCCTACACGATTGTGTCATAGTCAACAACTATACATAACCATAAAAACACATGTAGATCATTATATACACAAGAACATACATCATATCATCATATACACAAGAACATACATCATACAAGAACATACATCATACAAAATGCCTAAATATACCTTGTTTGCCGGCTATCAATAACTCTTAATTTTTTTTCATAATATTCAAATTATATGAAGAATAACTTTAAAAAGAATTCATGTTTGTGAGGTAATCCTTTAACTATATTGTGTGGAAACTACTTAAAAAAAAAATCTATAAGGACATCCTTTAACTATTATGTAATTATATCTATGACGACATCCTTTAACTATATATTGTGTTGAAAATTCGTACATATGAAGGTTCAATAACAACACTCTAACTTTACTTTTAAAAAAATTGTACATAGCAACATCACATGCCATCTATTATCAAGTGCGTTACTATATATCTTGAAAAAATTCCTGAAAATATACATCTTGAAAATATATATCTTGAAAAAATTCTTGAAAATACACATCTTGAAAATATACATCTTGAAAATATATATCTTGAAAAAATTCTTGAAAATATATATCTTGAAAATACATATCTTGAAAAAATTCTTGAAAATACATATCTTGAAAATATACATCTTGAAAATATATATCGTGAAAAAATTCCATCCATTCAATCGTCGCCCTCGTCATCGTCGTCTTTTAGCGATGTGGGATTAAACTTATCACAATCTTCACCTGCAGTATTGAAACCTGCGATGGAAGCTACAAGTGCGGCTTGCTGGGAACGAATTTTCTGAATTATTTGCTGCGTTGCTGTTATTTGTGATTGCAGGTCTGATACTTGGCATTGAAGCTGCTGTATTTTGCCTGTACAACCGAATGCAGGATTTTCTAGCCTTGCATTTGCTTCGTAGACCATACTGTCTATAGCTTCAACTCTTTGGTCCGAGGGAAGATCCTGACACAGTGAACGAACGGATTACAAGATTCCGTTAGCAGCAATCTCTGAGTTCAAAGTATATTTGGAATCTATTGCTTTACAACGATCCAAAGCTTCAAAGGATCGCATTCGAACAATAAATTAGAAAGGAAATGTGAAAACTCCGATCATTTTACAACAGGAAAATAAATATTGTACCGGAAATCAAGAAAATATAATTAACTGCTTGCAAGCTGTGAATACAAATCCTATGCCGGAATTTGCAGAACCAGGTGAAATAACTGCAAATCAGGTATGAAATATTTGCGGAACCAGGTGAAATAACTGGAAATCTGGCCGTATAAAATATTGCGGAAACTTACTTGAGTCAATTTGACAACGTTGCAGGCTCCGAACACTTGCTGTAATATTGCGAACATGTGAAGATCATTTGAGGTAAACTGGTAAAGAAGTGAGCAATTCTCCAGACATTCTTTTTGCTTCTGAATCTTGGAATCAGCCACATCAGCGCCCATGGATGTTTTCTCTTCAGAATTGCTCATTATCTGTATATGTGCAAAGAGCCACAGAGAAATACTTGACAGAAGAAATCTCTGGTTTTAGTTTTGAGGCACAGAACGCAGACCCTTATTTATAGGCGAATGAAAATTAGCATCGTGTTAAAACTTAAACACCACCGCCACCGCCACGGCTCGGCCACGGCCACGGCCACGACCACCGCCACGGCTCGGCCACGGCCACGACCACCGCCACCGCCAGTGTAAGAAAAAGACGTGCGATTTGTGGATAGTGTGTGGGTCCCATAGCAGTAAAGCAAGAGATATTCCGTTTATAGCCAGGGCCCAGTAGCCAAGGTTTTTAACATTCCATTTGCATACCGCATGCTTGTAACCACGACATAAACGTTTTTAAGATTCCATTTTTTCTAGACAAGCATATTATGCCTTGATTTGCATGGAAGCGAAGGCGAATCTAATATTTTGAGACATGGTTTTTCTCAAAAACCAACAAATTGAGTAAATTGATAATAGTTTTTCCAAATATTATTCGGTTTGGTAGATATGGGTGGAGAATAAGGTAAATCTGCCCAAAATCATGAATTTCTAGAATGGGGGGATTTTGTTTAAAAATGTAAATTTATTATCTTGCATTTGGGGATTTGATTTAACCAAAATGTAGTTGTAATGTATAAATAATACTCCTTTGGATAAGGGGATGATAATAATCATTGGTATGTGAGCTAATCCATTGTAATCAAGATCATTGATTTTTTATAAATGAGAATTTCTTGTTGTTGATCCATTTTTCATATTTGATCTAGTTTTAACATCGGTTACCTAGTTGATAAGGGACCCTCAATATTAGTAATATGTTTCTCCTCAATTTAGATGAATTATTCTCTAATTTATGTGTGTTTTAACTTCCAATTGCAAATTCAAATTTAGGTTTAAAGTTGATTTGGGTTTAATTATAAATCTGATTAGGTTTTATGAGTTCAGGATTTAATCATATGCTCAACACTGATTCTTCATTGTTGTACAGATCTCTTTCAATTATGCAATTGTATAAATAATCTTTCTTTTAGTCTTATGATCGTTTCCTCGTTTTTATTTTACAAACTTTCCACCAGCATTAAATTCCACCCATTGCACAATAAAATTATAGGGTTTGCACATTCAAATCTAGAGCTATCAAATGCAGGCTTATATATTGCACCTCGTATTCTTTGTTTTAAAGGAACGTAAATTGCCTCTTTAAAATCCACATTCTTGCTTTGTTACATTATGGTCACCATCGTTTCATTAGTTCATTGTGGTTCTGTTTATAATTTGCTTACAATCATTATAAAAATCAGTTTTCCATGCTTTCATCCTTCAAGTACTACAAGAACTCATCCAAATCACATGTTGGTATAAGTTCTATTTCATTAGTTTGAATAGTGTTTCTATTATGCCATTAAAAAAATACACACTTATGTTATGCTCATATCTTAATTGTTTAAAGGGTACAAAGTTATATCATACTTCCAAAAATACTCATATAATAGTGCTTAATGAACAAATAATTGGTTCTATTGGCATTATGTTCTCCCTCTTTCACTTTCAATTTCCAATTTTGAAAGTAATCTCAAAACATAATTAAATCTGCCATCCCTTGATTATAGAGAACACAAGATAATCAGTTGTCAC
The DNA here is from genome assembly GCA_001517045.1 of Pseudotsuga menziesii. NCBI lineage: Eukaryota > Viridiplantae > Streptophyta > Pinopsida > Pinales > Pinaceae > Pseudotsuga > Pseudotsuga menziesii. The sequence continues at coordinate 4,420 of LPNX010804270.1, forward strand.
TTACTTATGTTTAGGAATCCATCATATTGTTTATTGCATAATTCACCATTACAAAGTGTTGTATGCATTTGAAGAACAACGTGGTTTAATTAAATGCATTTGAAAATATCTTGAATTTTAGGAGTTAGAATTTATTTATTGATCCCATTTTTCATCTTGTGTGATTTTTTAGTAGTTCCCAACTTTAGGATAGATCTTTCTTTTCAAAGTTAGATTCATTTTCTTGCGATTTCCATTTCAAATTCAGTTTTTATTTGATTTTGATCCTAAACAAAGACATTTGATAGCAAATATAGCATTGTATTGTTGAGCATTGTATATACGTGTGTGATATCAATAGTATTTGACCTTGGAGAAGGCCAATTCCAAATAGAATAATTGGAAGCTATCATGTAATCTAGTTGGGATTATTTTACTATCGAGCTCATAAGATTTCTCCATTTGATCAACAAAGCTATGTATTGATAAGCAATATAGCTGCAACAAGATTATCAGTACCTGGATAATTTCCAATGATCGCCTAGATTGAATGCATATTATACGTTGAACTACATTTTGAATTATGTTGTGTAAATGAATGTCTTCCTAAATCATTAGGTTTGATTTCAGTTTTGTTCAGAAACACGGTTAATTGTTGTTGAAGAAGTAGTTCTACACATATAGCATCCATCTATCACAAGTTTGGGTCCTAGGTTGGTATTAAATATTGGGAAATTATTAAACATATAATTTCACTAACAAATTGCACCAATGTGATTCACTTATTATAATGGAAGAACCATGAGTTGAGAAACCTTTTCTAAAGGCATTACTCTAATTTCCAATATGAAGAAATTTCTTGATTCCCCAAAGAAAAATAGATTCTCAGCCAAAATGTTTGTATCAATTTTTCTCAACATAATGTTGGCTCCTTCCTTTGAAAATACCACAACAAAATATGTGCAAGGATTGGGAACACAACAAAGTTTACTTAATGGTGAGTCAATTCAAGTGGTCGAGGCCTATTGGATCCTTTGTTTTTGGAAAGGTATATAAATGCAAAAGACACCACAAGGTGAAAGGAAGAAGTTGTGGAAGCCCATAATGACCACAACTATTTTGGTTCCATTCTCATGGCTATTTAAATAAGCATAAGGAAAATGGAGGAGAGAGAATAAGAGGAAAATATCAACATAAAGAAAGAGAATTGAGGATAATGATTGATAGATGAGCCATAGAAGAACAATAGCATTTTTCGCTCCTTATCTATTTTGTAGTTTTGAGAAATGTAATTGGGCCATGGTTTTTTTGTTGTAACGGTGCAATGGGTCATTCCACAGATGATAAATTAATGTTGTGGAGCCATGATTATGTGTTGTATCTAGATTTTATTGGTAATACAAATGGAAGATATTGGCCCCTCTTAAATTTTCTATGTATGGAATGTATTGTACTATGTTTATTGTCTAATGTTTGTTTCATATGTCTATTTTATGTATGTTTGAATATTCTTATGGGAGATGTGTTGCAATAAGATGACGACACAATCTGTTGTGATGTGATGGATGTAGAAATGCACTGACTTATCCTTGTAGGTTAACCCTCCTCATTCTACATAGGTATTAGATGTGCTTCAAGTGACACCTTCTCCTTTGGGGGATTGAAAATTCCAGCACACTAGACTACAACAATGCCCTTTGTTGGCTCCTACACAAATACCTAGTCTCTAATTTTGCACCAAAACAACTCATACGTTGTTTATATTTCTTTAGTAATTAGACCACTCAACTCAAAATAGGAAGAAAGACATCATTTCTTGCAAGCTATTTACACTAAAAGGATTTCAAGTTTTCAAAGGACCTCTTAGTTCTCACTGGAAGTTGAACTACATCATTTCATGCTTGTTATTTCTTAGAGATTGTTATTCTAGTCAATTTGATAACTTACATTATTTTACACCTTATTGCTTCTTTCCCATTTCTTTAATTTTAAGCAAGTTAGTTTAGCTCACTCACTCACACAAACAAGGGACCTGAAGGATCCTCTTTCTCCAAGCATGCTCTTTTCCTTGCATTCTTAATGATCTTAGAGAATAAAAAAGGGGTGAATGGTTTGAAAAACCTCACATTGCACATTCACTTCATTTTTCATAAAATATTACTAAGATTAGTTGTCATTTGCAAAACAATCATTCACACCTAGGGTTTAAATCAAGCAAATTAACGAACCATAGATTTTCACATATCTTTGCTTCATTATGCTCTTTAGTTAGTTGAAAATTTCACTTCTATTATTCTTTAAAAACACATGTTTCAAATTCCCACGTGAAGCACACACCAAGATACCTAAAAAATCTTTCTAATCGAGTATGCTCTTCATCTTGCACTCATGAATGATATGGATGAATACAAAAGATAAGGAATTTTGAAATACATATATTTCCACACCCTCAATCAAATTAGGACCATTACAAAATTAACATTACATTGTAATTCTCAAACCAACTAAAATCCTCCACCAAGGTGGTCACGAAACAAAATTTTAGCTAATCTAGGATTTTTTGGGCTAGGCATTCGAATAATTCCAACCAATCTTCTACATTTTTGAAACAATAATATTGTTGACTTTTAGGGGACCTACCACATCCTACTTAGCAAGTGTGATCAAACCCGGATAAGGAAGTACGCTTCCTAGGGATACAAAATATGTGGTATAGTTATGTTTGTTTGTCATTTCGAGCCACCTAGACTTTAAGGAGGTGACACTTTACTACTTGAGGATGATCACCTTATCCACACTTGAGGCGAGTATCTTTGTGGTCAAAACTTAGGATATCACTAGGTGGTGTTTATGGGATGCATTTGCACATGGGTCAAATTTCATTGGCTATTGGAAATGTTTCCATCCCTTCTATAACATAGCCCCATTTCCCTTGCTATAACTAATTCTTTCAACCTTCACTAGTCATCTTTAGTGGGTTCATAATCACCATTAGGAGAGGTATTGGAAGGTCCACTTATTATTTGAGAGAAAGTAAATTTACTCAATCAAGGAACATGCTTTTTCTTTCTTTTTTTAATTACACAAGATCACCTAACTTAATTAAAAAGAACCAACTTGAGAGATCATTTTCACAAAAAACTCGACACATACCTCCTCACTTGCACCATATTGTATTTGTTATCGCGGTTATCATATTTTTTAATATGTTCAATTTCTTTTAATTCCCTTCATCCCCACTCTCAATTAGTCTCACGACCATGACCATTATGAAACAAAAATATTTGAACCCATCTTTCAAGCTCTAAGTAATCCCTTGTATTCAAGGAGGTGTTCCCACATTACCTCCTTGTAGACCACAAGGGATACCATCATGCTAGGGGAATACCCGAGAAGCTTTGTTAGGATCATCTTTCCTTAGACATACCTTGCTTAACTATCAAACACCTCCGCCACCTCCACCTCTCAAAGGAAGTGATACACCACCCGCACTACCTCCACCTTTTGGAGGAGGTACATTTCCGCCACCCCCACCTCTTGGAGGAGGTAACACACAGAAGAAAATGGTAGGATCGTCAATTCCATTAATGGAAACCCTAAATCTCCCAGATTTATCGAAACTGATAAATGACTCCATTTTATATGATGTAGCTTGGTTAGGCATGCCCCCAAGATCCCCTCAAATATTCCAAAATTCAAGGGAAAATAAGGTGAGGATCCAATGAACCATGTGATGTTGTTTCACCTCTAGTGCTCATCCAATGGTATCATTGAGGGCATTGTTTTCCTTCATTTTTTCTAGAGAAATATTACAAGTACATCAACCAAATGGTATGTTAGTTTACAATATGCAACTTTTTCCACATTTGATTCCATTGCCACCACCTTTCTCATGTATTTACGATAACCATTACACCATGAACTAGGAATAGAAATTTAAAATAATTTTGAGAAAACATCTCTTCACACATCATGGATCACATCCAAAAGTGGTGTAGGTGTAAAACCACATGTAAAATCGAATTTCAAGTTGACTACGTGTTGGATTGGTTCCTTAAATCACTCCTACCTTTGATTGTTAACGATGTAGCAACCACTATGTCTAAAATGGAAGAAGAGTCCATTCTCAAGGCCCAACATTTCAATTTGATTTATGCTCAATCTAGGTATTTGTATACAATCATCCCTAATGCCCCTCAACATCATTCTATGGACCAAGCTCTTCCAAGAACATTGCACTCTACTAATGAGCTTATTGGAGCTATTTCCCAATAGGCCAACATTCCCCAAACTCAAACTTCTATGCCATACAATGTGGAATAGCAGCTCTCTCCAACACCTTCATGATCGATGGCCCCCCAAATAGTTCAAAATCCTCCATTTGGACAATTCGTGTATGGACCATACAGTCCTATGTTTCCCAACGCAAGTCAAGAAAAAATAATTCTACCAACTCAAATGGCACCACAAGCTCATACATCCATGTCATATGGAGCTCCCATCATGTATCTCACTATACCCATCTACCATCCATATTTCCCATTTTCGGGTCCACCTAGTTCTCACCCCATGCCTCATGCTAGGGTCAATCTAGTACAACCTTCTCCCACATAGCAAGCTCAACAATTTGATTAGTTGAATGCTTCCAATCCCCATGATCCACATAATTGGGGGAAGAATAAAGGAAAGAATAGGTAAAAACAAAAATAAGGGTAGCGGTGCAATCTCCCTCCCTAGTAAAACTAGAACTGAGGAAGTACAAATGAGGGGACTAATAATCCCCCCAAGTAAGGAAAGAAATCCAATCTATAACCAACTTCCCTTGCACTATGTGCAATGAGTATGGATATTGTACTCATTACCCATTGATACCAGAGTGTCAACAATTAATTGACATGCAGAAAAAAAAGATATTCCTAATCCTCCTCTACCACCAAATGCGCCACAAACAGAACAAGTTGTATTACAACAACCTTTTTCCAACCAGGGAGTAGTGTCTAATCAGCAGGACGCTTGACCCACAGGTGATGTAACATACCAAATAATCTATATGAATGTGGTTGATATCAATCTTCAGACTTGTAGCAAGGGTTATGGAACTCCTGAACTCCATAGAGGGAGTATGTAATCACTGCCTTTACTGGGCCTTTGCATGTACCTTATCCAATCAATGACCATATTCCCTGGATCCCAAACCACCACTTTATTGAACTGCCGCTATCCCCGTGTGAAAGATGCACACAATTACAACATCATCAAGGATTTGGCCTAGTTTTTCACTGCCATGTCCACATTAGAAGTTTTCCATTATTTCCCTTCTCAAAAGTAGGTACTACTGTATGTGTTAAGCACAATTGGCCCCTTTGTTTCATGCTTAGTGACCTTTGACCTTGACAAAATCGAGCTAATACTACCCTCATCTGTGGCCTTGAAAATCCCTATCACACATTTGGAAGCGCCTAGGCTCACCAGAATTGGTCCCCTCATCTATCAATATTCACATGTATGATGGAAGACCATCAAAACGCATAGGGTTTGTACCAAAATGTCCCCATTGAGTTGAGGGGGAAATGGTACTCTTATATATTGAAGTATTCAATGCTTAACACGACTATAATATTATGTTGGGGTGTAGATATATGTACGCCATGAAAGAAGATGGTTTTCAGTAATCCACACCATGATGTTCCCCCACAATGGAAAAATCATCAGCCTAGACCATCTTACATATTATAAGCCTCGCTATAACTCAATCCTTGAGAATATGCTACCCATTGTAGGCTTAGACAGTTTCTCATGCTATCAAGATATGGGTCTGGCCATTTACAGAGACTCCATATTGTTGGGGGCGGTAATCTGGCTCCTCACTAGTTATCATGGCATATATAGATGATCTTATGTGCATTGTCTTCACCTCTGAAAGAAATATGCAAACCCCCTTTCAACCAATATTAGAATCCGAAATTAATTGCAACACTAAGGAATTCATCACTCCATCAGTGTCCTAGTGTTTCAAATCCCTTTCTTCATCCCCCCATGGGAGTGCAAGGAACCCCATTGATGTCTCAACTTACATTACCTAGGCTTAGTTTGGGACTACGATTGTGGTACCTAACACCACCCTACCCATAATTGGTACCAAATACAATAACCTGACATAATTTCATTCTAATTTCACCTGTAATGTGCCATCAATAACACCAGTAGTCACAAGAATGGTCCCACTAATGTTAAGTCACCACCAATCAAAACCTAGCCCAACTTTGGCAGCATCAGGAAACCAAAGTTGAAATCCCTTTCTACGCCAAGTACCCCCCCACCCCCAAAGTCATCCAACCATGTGCTTTGTGTGGTAGGCTAGGGCATGCTCCAAACTTCTGCCCCACATCACTAGAGCTCAGGAACTCAACACATATATTAGTGCTACACATGATGCTAGCCCTTCAGTAGGGGTCACTTTGGTTTCCTCCTCTATGACTAATACTAGAACCAAGACAAAAACATTGCACACTAATAATGTGTGCACAATTTGTTCATAGCTTGGTCATTATGTGCATTATTGTCCCAAACTCCCTCAATTTCAAGATGCACTGGAAAAAATTCGCCTCACACGCCTCGTCATTGCAAAACCTTAACCAATTCCCCAAGATATCGCCTCTACCAACCTAGTAACTACATCAGAGGCAAAGGAGGAGTAGCAAGATGGGTGTTCATCATGTGGCCATCACACTCACATGATCCCAGTGGACATGAGCATGGTTCCACCCAACCGTGCTACAAGGACACTAAGCCTGGCTCACACACTAATTCAATCATGTAATACTCATCCATGTCATTAATGTGGGTTGGTTAACCCATTACTCATTCTAGTGCCCCCATCCTACACACAAAATGAGTCATCTTCCTAGAAAAAATGTGGATGCAAGATAATATTTTCCCCCTTTAACAAACCCATCATCTTTGCCACAAGGGGAAAGATTAATGTCCATGCAACAATGTTCATAGCATCAGCATGTCATTATTGTCAATAATATCTACTAGCGATGGCACATCATCTCTTTCATTAGAGGAATATCCAAGTCCACCACCCACACTTACCCCTTGTTAATGTAGAAGACACGGACCCAATCCACATGCACAACACCTCACCTATTCAGAACGAGGTTCTCTTGAAAAACCTCATTCAACCCCTCTTGGACCACCTACCCCAAGAGACTTCCCGAGAGAAGACCCTTCAAACAACCCCACTCATTGGATTTTATCCATGAAGTCACATAAATGGGAGCACAGACACAGACACATTCTTTCATATTTATGTTGCATTGATTGGCTTTATCAATAGTTTCCACTAAACCACCACATAATGGGTGGCCCATTGAGCCGCCATCCTCTACATCATCCCTTTCACTAGCACCATGTAGGCATTATAATTGTTTTTTATATAACTTAGAACCTCAATCCAACTTACACACAATGGATAACCAAGTATTTGTATGTCATGCAGATGACTACTCATACGAATTGTTATGAGTCTCGTCTTTGCTAATGGTGCAAGTTATAGGTAAAAAAATCTAGCATCAGTTGCTTGAGCCATATACACCCCAACTCATACCTATACCATAGATGAGAGGCATGCCTTGGTTCAACTACAAACAACCAAGCAAATACCATGCCATTATTAGATTATTGGACGATGTCATCATGCCAAGATATGATACTTTCACGTCCATCTAAATTCCCAAATTCTCGTTGCACAATTTAATAATGTTTTTCCTATACTAAATCCAAACCTCTTTGAGCAATTTGAAACCATCATGTTCATTCATATCCCTAAATGTTATAATACATTCATGGATCACATTGTTAATAAAGTCCTAAATTGACACTTATTGCATCAATAATCCATCTTATCATCTCAAAAACAATAAACATGTGTTTTTACCTTACACAATTTTGTCATAGTCATCAACTACACATCAACATAAAAAAGCATATAAGTCATTGTATACACAAAGAACATACATGTAATATACATCACCAAACACCACACATAAAATGCCTAAATGATATATATACACCTCATTTGCCGGTTTTCAATAACTTTTAAGTTTTATTTAATTTTTTTTCATAATGTTCAAATTATATGAAGAATAACTTTAGAAAGAATTCATGTTTGTGGGGATAATCCTTTGACTATATTGTGTGGAAACTACTTTTAAAAAAAAATCTATAAGCACATGTAATTATATCTATGACGACATCCTTTAACTATATTGTGTTGAAAATTCGTATCCATAACAACACTTTAACTTTACTTTAAAAAAAATTGTACATAGCAACATCACATGCCATCCATAATCAAGTGCGTTAACAGTTAGAAAAATAAACATTATGGGCTAATACACTTAACATCTTGAAAATATATATCTTGAAAAAATTCCATCCATTCAATCGTCGCCCTCGTCATCGTCGTCTTTTAGCGATGTGGGATTAAATTTATCACAATCTTCACCTGCAGCATTGAAACCTGCGATGGAAGCTACAAGTGCCGCTTGCTGGGAACGAATTTTCTGAATTACTTGCTGCGTTGCTGTTATTTGTGATTGCAGGTCTGATACTTGGCATTGAAGCTGCTGTATTTTGCCTGTACAACCGAATGCCGGATTTTCTAGCCTTGCATTTGCTTCGTAGACCATACTGTCTATAGCTTCAACTCTTTGGTCCGAGGGAAGATCCTGACACAGTGAACGAACGGATTACAAGATTCCGTTAGCCCCAATCTCTGAGTTCAAAGTATATTTGGAATCTATTGCTTTACAACGATCCAAAGCTTCAAAGGATCGCATTCGAACAATAAATTAGAAAGGAAATGTGAAAACTCCGATCATTTTACAACAGGAAAACAAATATTGTACCGGAAATCAAGAAAATATAATTAACTGCTTGCAAGCTGTGAATACAAATCCTATGCCGGTATTTGTAGAGCCAGGTGAAATAACTGCAAATCTGGTATGAAATATTTGCAGAACCAGGTGAAATAACTGGAAATTTGGCCGTATGAAATATTGCGGCAACTTACTTGAGTCAATTTGACAACGTTGCAGGCTCCGAACACTTGCTGTAATATTGCGAACTTGTGAAGATCATTTGAGGTAAACTGGTAAAGAAGTGAGCAATTCTCCAGACATTCTTTTTGCTTCTGAATCTTGGAATCAGCCACATCAGCGCCCATGGATGTTTTCTCTTCAGAATTGCTCATTACCTGTATATGTGCAAAGAGCCACAGAGAAATACTTGACAGAAGAAATCTCTGGTTTTAGTTTTGAGGCACAGAACGCAGACCCTTATTTATAGGCGAATGGAAATTAGCATCGTGTTAAACCTTAAACACCACCGCCCCCGCCACGGCCACGACCGCCGCCACCGCCACCGCCAGTTAAAGAAAAAAACGTGCGATTTGTGGATAGTCTGTGGGTCCCATAGCAGTAAAGCAAGAGACATTACGTTAGTGGCCAGGGCCCAGTAGCCATGGTTTTTAAAATTCCATTTGCATACCGCATGCTTGTAACCACGACATAAACGTGCCACAAACTAGTGCACACAGTCACATTTATTCCCTATATTATTTTAGAAACATCGCACGGAAATCTTCTAGAGGCCTTCTTGTGGAAGGTTATTCATTAGATGCGTGGGATAAGGAGAAATTATATTTATGGAAAAATAATTCGAAATATATGTTGAAATTCTAAATGGATTTATTGTTGAATTTTTTTTTTTATTTTTAATGAAAATCATCACTTTTTAATCCTCTATTATTATTATTTTATTTATGAAAAAATCATTCCAAGTTCCAACTATCAGTTCAAAGTTCTAAATATTATTTTATTTAAGGAAAAATCATTCCAACTATTAGTTCAAAGTTCCAAATATTATTTTATTTATGGAAAATTCATTCCAACTATTAGTTCAAAGTTCTAAATAAATTTATAGTTTAAATTTTATTTTTTAATAATTATTTTAAAAGAAAAGTCATAACTTTTTAATGTCTTTCCATCTATGTTCACATAGATTAATAAATTAATAGTATATTAAATTTCATAAATGTAAAATGTTAATAAATTGCACCTATTGAATATTTTTTTTTACAATAAAGAAAAATTATATATTTATGGAATATATTACATACTTCATATACTAAAGCAAATTTAGCATTTTAGTTTTACAAAAATGAAGACCATCTCTTAAAATCTCAAACTATCAACAAAGACACTCAGTCTCAATCATTGAAACCATGATCATAAAGGATCCAACAAAATACTAGCTATATATCCTAAAAATGATTTCTTCAGGCCACTAGAGTTCTGTTCAGTAAACCTCCTGATCAAAAGATACAGACATACGAACCAACTCCATTTTCAGAAAGAACCCATTCTCCTTTCTTAAGCAGTAAGCCTTCTTTAGAATAGGAATCAGCTTCCCTATTAATTTCCCTGTAAATGTGTCTAAAAGTGATACTCTCAAACTCTTCATCTAAGTTGCAAACTTTCTCCACAAGGGCTTGAAGAAGCAAATTATGACAAATCCATACCTTGTTCATCCAATTGATGACTAGCAAGGAATCACCATGGATAGAAAGCTTATCAAAGCCTAAAAATCTAGCTAATCTTAGCATAAGCCAAAGTGTTAAAAGTTCGGCAAAGTTATTGGTTCTAATGCCTAAAGCAACTTTGAAGGCAAATAAGACATTATCAACTAGAAAAACAATTCCACTTGCTCCACAAAAACCATCCTTATCCTGGGAGGCTCCATCAAAGAAAGAAATGGGAAAATCTTTCAGTTCCAAGGGCTTAACAATTCTCTGTTTCTTAATCGAGCAAAATTGCGGAAAAGACGCAAGAAAAGATTTACATTGGATAACACAAGTAACGGGATGAGAAAACGTATCTTCAAACAAACAAGCATTTCTAGCCTTCCATACCAGCCAAATAACCATAGGCACAAGAGCGAAAAAAATGTGAGTTTAAGAATTACTACACCAGCTCCACAGTATTTCCTCAATTGAAGAACCTATCTAATAGTTTTAACTCGAATAGGGATCTCCAATGCATTCCAAACAAGCTTGATGTACCTGCAATCGATAACCAGATGATAGTTGGATCTGCATGTTCTTTACACAAACAACATTTATTAGGGCTGAAACAGTTCCTTCTTTGCAGCTTGTCCCGCGTTAAGGATTTATCCGAAAGTATGAACCACAGGAATATTTTAGCTTTCAGTTGACAACTGGAATGCCAAACCTTCTTCCACCACCAAAGTTGTTTGTTCCCATGAAAGAGCTTATCCACCAACATGAGATAGCCTTCTTTGGGAGAGTACATACCGTTAACATCTCCTGCCCATATCAATTTATCCTCAGAAATAGAAAGATTGATATGATTATTCCTTAAAGAAGCAATAAACGACTGTCGGGTCCCAACATCTTCTCCTTCTAAGCCAAGGAAATGAGCATCGATCCAATCCATTCTCCATCTCTCTGGACCAGTCTTGGACCTAATATCTTTGATCATAAATAAGTTCTTATCATGAAGAGATTGAATGAGATTAAGAGGAAGAGTGAAGTTTTCACCAAAGCCAACCCAGGGATCAGCTTCTCTCCAAATAGAAGAAATGTTTCCTATTGACTTAGTGAGCTCTCTAATCCAATTGAGCACAGACAAGGGAAAAATGTACTTATTCTTCATTATATCAACCCACAGTCCTTTACCATGAATGACCTTCCATATGCTCTTAGCAACAAGAGCAAGAGAAAATTACCTGAGATCTTTAACACCCCAGCCTCCCCACACTTTCAGAACAGTGACACTCTTCCAATGGATCCAAACAAAACATTTTTTTATCAGATTTCCCATACCAGAAAACTATAATGCAGATGGAATCCATTTGATTGAGGATCCTTTACGAAATCCAAGAAATATACCAATAAACAGATATGAAAGCAAGAATAGACTTTATAAGAATCAACCACCCTCCCTTAGATATGCACCGCAAACTCCAATTAGAGACCCTTTTTCACATTTCTTTAAAAGCTAAGACCAATCATTAACTGCATAACCAAGTGGTTTACGCAAAAAACCCAAATACTTAAGGCCTTCATCAAGCTATGATATCCTTAAAATCCAAAAGATTTTGATAATCCACAACTTCAGGTAAATTCACCTCAACTTCATAGAACGAAGAATTCACAAAATTAACAACCATACCTGTAGCCGAACTAAAAAGAATAAGAATCTCGGCAAGCTTCGCACCATCTTGGTGGGAACCATCACAAAAAATTAAAACATCTTCCACAAACAAAAGGTGGGTAAGGTGCAATAATCCTTTAATACTAGCACCTTTAAAACAACCATTTTCTTTAACTTGTAAAATGGCTTTGTTGAGGCCTTCCACAGGCCTTCCACAACCATTACAAAAAGGATAGGAGACAGAGGGAAGCCCTGTCTCAAACCTCTACCAACTTTGAAGAAGGGAGAAAGTTTCCCATTAATGAGATATAAAAGGAAACAGAAGAGAGGCAGCCCATAATCCATCTAACCATCAAGGGACAGAAACCAACCTAAGATAAGATAATCCGAAGAAAGGTCCAACTCACCCTATCAAAGGCTTTAGAAAAGTATGTCTTTACCACCGCTGCCATCAATTTTTTTGTCATGATTGAGTGTAAACCCTCCTGCGCTGCACCAATATCTTCATGGATATGACACCTAAGAAAAAAACCAAATTGCTCACCATAGATACCAGGAAAAAAGATACCAATAACCCTTTTTACAATAACCCTAGCGATTATCTTATAGATACTGTTGCATAAAGAGATTAGATGAAACTCAGCAAAAGAATATGGGTAGCCCAATTTAGGAATGAGAGAAACAAAACAAGAATTAAAGGATAAACATAACCATTAATCATGGATTCTTCCACAACCCTCAAAAAATCCTCAAAGACAGTTTCTTTCAAACAAATGAAAAAATCAATTGTAAGACCGTTCGACCCTAGACTTTTTCCCTCTGGAGACTAAGCATAGCAGATTCCAATTCCTCAGAAGAGACCTTCTCCATGAAAGATTCATTTGTAGTCTCATCAATCAATTTAGGATACAAAAGAGCTAGTTGAACAGACTCTTTTGAGTTAAAAGTGCCTTCCTTATAAAGAGAGCCAGAGTAATCCGCTTTTTTAGCGGCCAAATCATCAGGACTGCTGATAATGCTCCCATCACCCTTTTATGTCTCAAAATGGTATTAAGGTTCTTCTGTTTATTAATAAAACATTGGAAGAATTTAGTATTATCGTCACCCTTCTCCATCCAAATCGCTTTGCTCTTGATCCTTTCTTCATGTTCTAAGTTTCGTAAAAGCTCTCTCTTCCTTTTTCCAAAAAAGAATAGATCTATCTTCCTCCGTCCATGTTCGAGAGCCATCTTCATTGAAGAAAACAACAATGTCTCCTTCGATTGAATAGAGTTCCAAATCATCCTTAGCTTTTTTAATACGAATTCAACTAGCTGCAGTAGATTTAGCCAGACGAAAATTATTATCCAATTGAATAGCAGTAGATTCCACACTGTTGAAATCAAAAGATTTCCAAGAAGTTATAGCTTGAATACAATCAGAATAATTCATCCAAGACGGATTCAACTTAAAATAATCAACATTTTTAGCAGATACTCCATCAATCTCCAAAAGAACCAGAAAATGGTCTGAATCCACTCCATGACCGACCCATTGGAAAACCCTAGAAGAAGACTCTACCAGATTCTCTGATAGCAAAAAATGATCGAGTATTTTAGCTATACGATCTATAACAACTCTTCTATTGGACTAAGTAGGTTTTATTTTGCATGGATACACATCCAACAAACTATTCTCCACCAACAAGTTTTGAAAAATCCCAACAAGAGGGTCAATCCTGGCTTTAGGCCCCCAAACCTTTGATTGACCTAAAGAGAAGTTAAAATCACCACCTAGAATAAGGTTTCTTCCAGAGAGTAAATATTTGGAAAAAAGTGAATTCCAAATAGGTTCTCTATCCCCATATGACCCATAGATATTAATAAATAACAAATGAAGGGTCAGTTCACGACTTTCCAGGAGAACCCCAATGCCAAAAGAAATAGACCAAGAATTCAAGAGTTTAAGAATCCTACAGTTCCACCCAGTAATTAAGCCACTCGATTTCCCCAAATCATCAATAGACACAAACTCCTAATCATTAACCAAAATCTTCAACTCTATAATCGCTTTATAACCCAAGCACAAAGTTTCCTGAAAGAAAATTACACCAGGCTTATATACATCCAACATCCTCTTGATTGCTAGCTTCTTAGAGGCACTAGCAATACCCCTGCAATTAAGAGAAAGGAAAATCATGATGAACCCCCACTAGAGGCTTGCACTACTCTAAGTGTCTCATTAAGATTACTATTGCCAACATCCGAAATCTTAAGAGTTGAGATGAAAGATCATTAACGACTATCCACAGTATCCCTAAATTCCTTTTTTGGGGAATTTTGTAAATCGGATTTGTGCCCCTTTCTAGGAGTTACCAAATCCTTATTCTTCCCAAGACCGCCCATAAAAGGTAGACCGACACCCCTGTTCTTTGAGAATGATCTTAATAAATTCCTATTCTCAGAATCCGGGTTAGGAAAGGGTAAAGAAGATTTATCAAGAATATTCTTATCCTGAATTTCAAGAAAAGATAAATCCCCAAGTTTCAACTCATCATTAAGGGGAGGTGACACAACTAACCCTAGATCAAAATTTTCCCTCATATCTATCAGATTTTCGATGACAAAAACAAAAGGATATTTAAATATCATACCTGGAGAATGAAGACTACTATCAAGAACATGATCAGCCGAAGGTCCGTCCTCCTTAAGCAAAGGAATCGCCTCCTTCACTAGTACAACTTCTTACAAAGACTTGGACTGATCGTTTTCTTTGTAAAAACAAGCTCTTCACTCCTCAGAAAAATCCTTACCACGTGAAGCCTTGATAGGAGTCTCCTTTTTTTCCAAATCTTATTCTCCTTGGAAACCCAAGCAAACCTTTGAAAGGGAAGATTACAATTAGAAACCAAATTCCCATGAATATGACAGTGATTGTGTTGGGGCGCGTACCCTAAGGATTATTAGTTTGGGTAACTTCGTGGCTGTTTGTAAGCAGAGTTACAGGTCAAAATAGTCTTAGGGGTATTGGGGTGAGTCAAAACCCCTTTTTGTAATAAACCCGTGGTTTAAATCCAGGGTTTAGGGTTTTTGGGTGCCCATGGTTTGAAGCCATGGTTTTGAAATAGCGCGATGTATAAATAGGTATTTTTGTAAATAAGAAAAAGTTAGGATTTTTGATGTAAAGAAAGATTAAGGCGAAGCTAAGGCTGGTTTTGTAAGGAAAGGTTAAGTCCCAGCTGTGTGCGTGGACGACCTCTGCAGCTGTGTGCGCAGAGGGTTTTGTAAGAAGAGAAAGAAAGATCTGCAGCTGTTTGCGCAGAGGCCTGCTGCTGTGTGCACGGCTGTTAAGGACCGAAGGGATCTGCAGCTGAGTGCGCAGATCAAACTGTGGTTTTGTAGCAAGTTGAATAAAACACAGTTTGTGGACGTAGCCCCTACACTGGGGGTGAACCACGTTATATTTGGTGTTGTGGTTTATTGTGTTGCTTCTATTTCTGTTATTTTTATGCATTAATAACTGTATACATCTGATAACTTAGATCACTGCTAATCATAAGCTTCGCTATGAATTCCCTGTAGTGGGTTAAACAAGTCACGGTTATTTATATATATGCGAAGTTATATGTTGATAAGCAAATGACAAGTTGTGTAACTGTTGATTAATAAGTTTATTAAAGGCTAAGGTACAGTAACATCCCTCTCTGCTTGCAGAAACCTGATTCTGCGGCACCCCATTGCTGTTTCGGGTGAGACTGCAACCTGCGCGCAAGTTGTTGCCGAAAGGGCCAACACGGTGGGTCTTTTGTTGGTGCGAGATATAAGGATTAAACCTGGGTCTGCCCTATTGCCCAACAAATTGGTTCCGTTTCCGGTTGAACTCAGTATCTACTCAAGAGGGGTTTACGCCGTACCTTGAGGGCTATGTTCTGGAGGCCCTCTGCGACAGAAATCGGGGATTGGCTTGATGCGACTTATTTGAAATTTGCTGAGAAAGAGAACACAAATCCGCGTCGTAGTGCACGAGACTTTTTACAGAGGTATGTTTTTTGTTATGCTTATGAAAGTTTCTTTGGTACTATCCACATAGAGTTGCACCAGTGGATGACCAGGTTAGCGGAGAAGCGAACCAACTTCCGCGAGGGGTGGTTTTCTATTTGGACCCCCGCGAGAGTTAATATAGTACAAAGTGTGAACAACGAGATCTCCTGAGCAGTGGACTTCTGGACCACACGGACCCTTGAAGCCTTCGTGACGGAGTTCGCCATTGACACGGGCACTTCCTTTAGTGACGCCGAGCGCTGATTTTTCCACGGACCGCGGGGTAAGCTTTTGAATTTATTTAGCTTAAGAATTAAAATGCTATTGGTCGAAAAGGGAATATTGCTATTTGAATCAGATTGTTAGCTTTTGTGTTACTAATGTATGTTTGCAAGTGACAACACTCCCGCTGTGCAAACTAGTTTTCCGCGAAGTGGAAAAGGGTATAAACGAGATTTCAAATCCTACTCCTTAGGCCAGGATACCACACCATCCCCTAGCCATTCTGAAGACTCAAGCCCGGAAGGCAATCCTTCCTTTGGCAATTCCCCGGTCACCCCGCCGCGAAGATCTGTGACCCCTGACCATCCGTCGCAGCCCGCCAGTCCACCAAGTTCGAGTATTCCGGCCACTGGTCCATCTGCCTCTGTAAACCCCCCCCATCAACATCCTGTCCCCTTCCCAACCCTCCCAGAACCGCCATGGCCCACCTAGCCGATGATATCAAGCTGCCCGTCTTCAAGGGCACGGGATCAGAAGACCCAGAACAATTCTGGTTTTTATGTGAAGCAGTATGGAACACGAAGAAAATTACAGACCTGGATGTGAGAACCGCGCAGCTCATTACTTCTTTCCGGGACTGGGCTTTGACCTGGTTCATGAAATTCTCCAGTATGCAGACCCCTACTCTAGCCGATATTAAGGCAGCCATCACTAAAGAATTTAAGAAGCCTAAATCTAAATCGCAGAGTATCACTGAACTCAAAGAGATTCAACAGCGGCGTGGTGAATCCGTGTGGGACTTTGACCAAAGATTCAAAGTTCTACTCGACCAAGTTAGCTTTACCATTAGCCCTGCGCAGCACAAGGAGTGGTTTATCGCAGCATTATTACCACATATCCGAACTCCGCTCATGCAACAGAAGGTTGCTGACCAGCAAGAAGCTCTGGAAATTGCAATGAAGCTAGAAACCACCCCTGTCGGAGATGATTCCGGTCTTGCTCAAATCCAAGCGCAGCTAGCAGCCATGGCCCTAGAGCTTCGTGATATGAAAAAGGCTAAAACCAGTCGAGAGGAGGTCTGGTGTACGCAATGCCGGACAGAAGGTCACGATAGGGATCAGTGCCCTGGGGTCAGAACCTACTTAAATACGGGTGTGCCCAACCAATTCAATCCCGGTGTTCTATATTGTGAAATTTGTCGAACCACTGGCCAACATCGCCCTGAAAACTGCCATCTTCTTCAGCGATATGTGCAAGTTCCCATGAACCCCTACTGCAAGTTTTGTAAGTCAGTAGGGCATAATGAAGAGGAGTGTCGTAGCTATGACCTCATGCGAGAGCGCATCTTTGACGTCTACCGAGTGCAAAATGAAGTCCAGCATAGTGACGGCTCTGGTTACCGCGGCGGTACCTCTGGGAGAGGTGCTTTTGGAGGTCGCGGCCGCGGTAGTATGCCCGGGAGAGGAAGAGGTCAGGTGGTGTGCTATAATTGTAACCAAGCGGGCCATTTTGCTCGCGACTGTCGGAACCCCACCACAACCTTTCGTTACTGCCACGCAGTAGACCACATGATTGAACAATGCCCCTAGCTCATGGCAAAGATTCAGGAAAACAACAGTGGCCCTACCCAGAATCTTCAGTTGATTTCTGTTGAGCAGCGACCTACCGCAGCCATCAATGTGGTCACCCGGAGTGGCGCCACGACGCACATTCAACACTTGCAGAAACAACCTGTCGAGGTGTGCGCGAGTAAGGCCTCTGCGCCAGTCCTAGCACTTAATCCTGCGCAAGATCAAGCCCTAGGCAAGACGGCCCAGTGCGACATTGTTGACCCTCGCACACCTGCAGTACCTGAGTGGCAAACCCCGCCGGCATCACAGCCGCAAGATGCTTCGCCGGATAAAGTAAGTACACTCTCCTCCTTTTTACAGAGTTGTATGAAACTCTTGCGGAGTCAGAATGCTTTAAAAGAGCTGTAAAAAGTTCTTGCTGTCACAGACCCTCAGAGAGGAGTTGATCAGGATAAAACTGTTAGTCGTGTCCGAAGAATAGGGAGGGAAATGAGATTGAATGTTCAGATAGGGGAATATGATATGACTGATGTCATTCTGGATCTTGGATCAGAAGTTAATGTCCTACCCAAGCAGACTTGGGGACAAATGGGAAAACCTTCCCTGGATTGGTCACCTATACAACTCAGATTAGCTAACCAGCAGAAGATTGTACCCTTAGGGAGACTTCTTAGTGTTCCCATAGATCTTGATGGGGTCAGTACTCTAGCGGATTTCGAAGTTATTGAGATCATTGATGACAGCAACCCTTATCCGGCCCTATTGGGAATTGAGTGGGCCATGGCAAATGCAGCAATCATCCACCTTAAGAGGAGACAGATGACTTTCGAAGGAAATGGTCTGCGAGTTATCATACCCCTCGACCCATCCCAAGGAGAAAGATATACAGAACCGATCAGAGATGAAGGGGAGCAGGACACGCAAGACCACATCTACAACATTACAGCCCAAGAAGCAGATTATGTCGAACCTGATGCCGGCGGCGTATTAGATTGGCAATGTGACAGCTCCTGCATATCTGATTCAGACGATGATCTAGAGAATTGGCAGAATCGACTGTACGAGCTACATGGCCGCAGACATGCGCAACTCACTAAGTCTCTTAGATGCCTTAGTACGCAGTTGAGAGAGTTGCCCCCCTGTGTTGGGTTGACTGACCATGGAGAACTTATTGTACAAGCCCCTCAGTCACTGAGAATGCAGACTCTGGAGACCGCATTAGGAGCTACAGCCGCGGGGCAGACTGAGAACAACAAGTCTACTCCCAGTTTGGCAGCCAGTCAGAAATTTCTGCGCTTCAGCTTCATAACCCAAGTTCAAGAGGCGCGAAGTAAGTTCATCGGGCAGAATAGCCCTCGGAAACAAGTGAGGCACAGTTCTGCAGCCTGGGCCACCATACCGCACGAAGAGTGGGTGCATAAGTCCGTACACACCGGGGAACTTCTAGAACAAACATGGTATGTGGAGGTTGCGCTCCGACATGGAATTGAATATCAAACTAAGGGGCAGAACCAAGAAGCCAGCTCATCAGACCTCATAGCCCTGTCACCGGCACTCCCAGGAAGGGTCGAAGGGAAATACTGTGCCGAGGATGCTTGCTCTCACGAAGCTCCCACCCACATTCTGCCGAAGTCCACAAACATAGCGAGGCTCAAAATCCGACCGTTGGGAAGCAGCCAATTTGGCGGCGGCAGAGTTTTAATTGCTTTAAATGACTGTACTAAGACCAGTACCGGTAATCACGCTCCACATGGACAAGATTTTCGTCAGATTTGGTGCCTTCAATGCACTGTCCTACCCGATTTGATTGATGGCGTGTATAAGAAGATGCCTAAGTTAGGGAAAATTGCATTCTGCATTTCTTCAAGATTTCTGAGTGAACCCATGACAATCGAACGCGATATTGACGCTTTGGTCAGAGAATTCGAGCAAGAGGGTCTGATCAACTGCTCTAATCGGCCGCCTGCCCGAGCTCACTGTGAAGACACTCCCCCAGCACCACCACGGCCGATGCAGGCACGGTCTGCCAGGAAAAATTCTAGAACTGAAGTTCTCTCCAAGCGCAACCAAGACCGACAGCGGCAAACAGGGAAAACACCAGCAGCTCATCCTATGGAGCCCTCTGGTTCCGCACAGGCCCTGGCTGGGGGAAGGGAGAATATTCCACCACCACGACCACCATATCTACCACCTGTTCGCCCAGGTTCCATGTTACCCCATCGGACAAAGCAATTTACATTAGCCACACCCTCGCTGCCACAGGGAGTGCAGTTGATAGGAAGTATGACAGGGAAGATTGATCGGCTTAAGTACAGCGATCACGACACCAATGACCATGGCAAGTTTCCATAGTTTGAACCAGCAGAATACTTGCACCACGTCAAGTACTCGGATCATAAGGTCACACTACTGGAAGTGCAACCATGGGCTGCGGGCCTGGAAAAAGCTGGCCTACTCAAGATACTTGACATTCCCCATTTTGGTCGCGGCATACATGTGACCGTAGTGGCCAAGCAGTTACTAGCGCTGGTGCATGATGACTATTTATGGATAGGGGACCAGCAAATTCCTTTTGACGCTGCACTCATCCATAAGATCACAGGTTTACCCATGGCAGGACCTGATCCAGGAACTGAATTTCCGTCCAAACATGACGATACAAAGCTCGCGCAAACCATGAAAGAGCGGTTTGGCCTGATAAAAGGGAAACGGGGGTATCACACTTCCGCGATTCAGGAGAAGCCCATTCGCTTTGCAGCTGAACTCTTAGCCTGCAAACTCATACGGAAATGCAGGCCAACTGAAGTACCTGCTTCGGTTATCCGGATTGCTATGAACTGCGTTGAGGGGTATACTTATAATTGGGCCGAATATCTTGCGAAGGAGTTTCTGGAGGATGCCCACGATGCGCAAGAAAAAGGTAGACCTTTTCATTATTCCTGGCTTTTAATCCTTATTGCATTAGTTGGGTGGAAAGAACCCACTGAAGCCCAGTTTGTAGAATTAAACCCAAGCACGCCAGGGGCAGCGAGGTATGCCTCCCTATGGATATCCTCAGATAAGGTAGCTCATCAGATGACGAACACTGTGTTCGTCTTCTATGCTATGAGTATTCACTATGAGATTGTGCGAAAACCTCGACTTACCAACGAAGTGTTCTCTCAATACGAGGGCGTCGCGCACTTTAGTGCCGATATGCACCATGTTTTCATTCAAGCTCGTGCAGATCCACAACGGCAATGCTTCAAATTACCATATGTAGTCACCGAACCAGATATCAGGAGGATATTTCAGCACTGGCCGGCCGAATGGCTGAAAGACCTAAGGAAAAAACCCTCTATTCCGGTTCCCCCAGCTACCAATATTGGCGCAGGTACTAGTCAGGTGCAGCAGCAAAGCCCATTGGAAGATAGCGAAGACCTAAGTGATTCGCAGATGGATGACGACGGCCAGGGTGGAGACGGTGGACAGGATGAACAGGATGAGGATTCAGTCAAGACCATATCAGATCCTAACCCACCAACGAAGCGCAAGTCACTAGAAGTAGCCGAGGTAACCAAGCCGCAGTCCCGAAAAAAGGCAAAAGCGTCGAAGGACAAATATATTGAGGAAGAAGCCACTGTAACGCTGGATGAGCTGGAGCACGCTCTAGAACATTCTACGACAGTGCTTACTAAAAAATGGTCAGAGTTTGCGGAACTGCATCTTGCCGAGCTCTCAGGTATCGCAAATAGGGTATCGGAGCTCAAAGAGTTAGCAGCAAAATCAGCGCACAGTACTGCGACAAGTAGCACTACAGCACCCACGCAGCAGGATATTAGGCAATGGCCACCCAGAGATCACCAAGGACAGGTATCAAGCGCAACTCTGATACAGCCTGACACAGATTCCCGAACCCAGATGGGTATGACCGCGGGGCTCGATTATACAAAGATGTCTATGTCAAAATTGCACCTCTGCCAGCTCGCGATTACAAAGGAGATCCATGCCCGAAACCAATTGTCCCAAACCCAATTGGAAGACACCATCAAACAAAACAAAACCTTTGTAGCACGCCAAGAAGAAATAACACAACAGAAGAAAGAGGCTGAACATACAACAACTACGCTGATGCGAGCATTGGATGAGGCATGTCAGAGTCTTTCTGAATCCGACATACAGGGAGCAGAGGAACCAGAGCAGAGAGTCGCCAAGCTGAGAGACTATGCCCAGCAGTCCCACAGCGAGGTTGAAAGGATGAAGATAGAACACCAGCACCAGATTGTAGAACTTCAACTGCGCATTCCTCCTGAGACTCCACCAGAGGTCCGAGAACAGCGCCAGCAGGACATCAAGGCTTCATCAGCAAAAATATCAGATAATGTGGCCAGCGTCGCAAAACTAATGGAAGATAGCATAGAAGCCTGGGCGAACCTACAGGACCATCCAGATGTAGGTAAGATCCAGGAAACCATCAAGTTGCGCCAGGATGAATTAGATGCAGTCAGAGTAGAAATTAAGACGCTGCCACCTATGCAGAAGATGGCTAAAGTGAAGCGCAGCAAGGAACTTCAGTAGGAAATCAAATCCTGCAGGACGAAGGTAACGCTGCTGGAGAATGCGTTACAGCCCCTGGTTGATGAAGCATTAGAATTGAGCAATACTGCAGAAAGCCAGCTCAAACTTTTGAAGACCTATGACACTTTTGCGCAGGAAAGGGCTGACACAGACTCATCTTCATTATTACAGGAATTGGTGGAAAAGGAGAAAGACGCTGATGATATACTACACAATCTCACCAGTCGCTTCCAGATCCTCGCGCAGAAGATTCTCCCACCAGAGCCCTCGCAGAGTGTCCCGGGACGGGCCACTAGTGAGTCTTAGGGGCCTGTTGGGGCGCGTACCCTAAGGATTATTAGTTTGGGTAACTTCACGACTATTTGTAAGCGGAGTTACGAGTCAAAATAGTCTTAGGGGTGTCGAGGTGAGTCAAAACCCCTTTTTGTAATAAACCCATGGTTTAAATCTAGGGTTTAGGGTTTTTGGGTGCCCATGGTTTGAAGCCATGGTTTTGTAATAGCGCGATGTATAAATAGGTATTTTTGTAAATAAGAAAAAGTTAGGCTTTTTGATGTAAAGAAATATTAAGGTGAAGCTAAGGCTGGTTTTGTAAGGAAAGGTTAAGTCCCAGCTGTGTGCGTGGACGACCTCTGCAGCTGTGTGTGCAGAGGGTTTTGTAAGAAGAGAAAGAAAGATCTGCAACTGTGTGCACAGAGGCCTGCTGCTGTGTGCACGGCTGTTAAGGACTGAAGGGATCTGCAGCTAAGTGCATAGATCAAACTGTGGTTTTGTATCAAGTTGAATAAAACACAGTTTGTGGACGTAGCCCCTACACTGGGGGTGAACCACGTTATATTTGGTGTTGTGGTTTATTGTGTTGCTTCTATTTCTGTTATTTTTATGCATTAATAACTGTATACATCTGATAACTTAGATCACTGCTAATCATAAGCTTCGCTATGAATTCCCTGTAGTGGGTTAAACAAGTCACGGTTATTTATATATCTGCGAAGTTATATGTTGATAAGTGAATGACAAGTTGTGTAACTGTTGATTAATAAGTTTATTAAAGGCTAAGGTATAGTAACATCCCTCTCTGCTTGCAGAAACCTGATTCTGCGGCACCCCATTGCTGTTTCGGGTGAGACTGCAACCTGCGCGCAGGTTGTTGCCGAAAGGGCCAACACGGTGGGTCTTTTTTTGGTGCGACATATAAGGATTAAACCAGGGTCCACCCTATTTCCCAACAGATTGTACCTGAAATGAATACCAAGATAATCCATATATTGCATCAGAATTTGTTTTCCCTAATGAAATTCCAAATTCTCTGCCAAACCCTCTCTAGTATATAAATCCACCAAAAATTTAGCAACCCTGTAGTCTCCAAAAGCTAGATATGACCAGTCAGCATTCACAAAGAGCCCTAAAACATTCCCAACAACTTTGAAAAAATCATCAGACCAAAACTCCAGAGGAAGGTTAGGAAATTCAACCCAAATTGGCCTCTTATCCAACCTTTCTTTGCATGGATCAAATAAAGGGGACCACCATTTAAGATAAAGAACTTACGCTTTCCATTTCCATAATGCAAGTAGTCTTGGAAAGCGACCTGAACTTAAAATCCAATCATCCTCTGGGAAGGAGATGAATCTTCAACTTGTAATCAATAAACCCACTCCTTTGCTCCTTAACCCAAGTTGCCATTCTCTTCAGCCCTATGCGAGGACCAAGCACTCTTCCAACGAGAATTTTTTCTGTAGACTCAGAAACTTCTTTCAACTTCACATCAATACCAAGAGCGGGAAGAAATTTCTCCTTCTTCATCTTTAGACATTTTTTCGACCTATAAGAAAATAGGGGGGATTTTTAGGGAGCTCCTTAAATTCAAGAGAATCTCTTCTAGCCAAATACTCAGACCAAGTAGTCACGTCCCTACCAACCTCTACTTTCTCCAAGACGAACCCACCCCTAAAAGGTTTAGAGCAGTCTCCCCAAAACTAATAACGGACTACTGAAAACCAATTGTGTCCTCATCCCTAACAATCTCAAGGATGGCGAACTCCTTGAGCGCTTGCTCCATCGACCAATTAATAGCATTGTTAATAAACTTCTCAGCCTCAACGTCTTCATTAATAACACCTTCAGGTTTTCCCTTCCTGATATCCTCCAAAACATCCACAACATGTGACGAGTTAAAACCTTCTGACAACCTCGTACCAGGTGAAATTTGAAACTTGGCACTTGCCTTGGTTAAACGGAGGTCCATGTGTCGAAAGAATTTCGTCTTAAAACTAGGAATAATCTCAACTTAATAATAAACATAAACCTTTTATTTTAAAAAAAATGAGATTTCTAATGAGTAAAATATAAATTTAAGCAATCTACATCTTAATATTTTAATTTTCAAATTCTTTTACCTACTTACCTTTTTTCACTAGGAAAAACTCTATTTCTAAGCTCTTAAAAAGAAATTCGATTCAAAATATATCATATCCTTATATACATTCACTGATACCACCTATTCTATAACAAAACCCAAATGTAATAAACCTAGAAAGTACAGGATCAGATTCAACGTCGCTTACAATGAGTAGCTTTAACAAAAAAAATAGAAATAACAATGTAAAAACAAAAAAGAAAACAAACTATAGTATAAAATCCAAAAAGAAACATAACTAGGCAATCTAAAAATCCTCGAGGGAACTTCCAAATGCTACTACCTACTTACTTTTTTCACTAGAAAAAACTCTATTTCTACAACTCTTATAAAGAGGTCCTATCAAAAGGATGTCATAGCCTTATATACACTTACTGAGACCACATTGTCTATAACAATACCCAAATGTAATAAACCCAGAAAGTACATGATCACATTCAATTTCGCTTCTTACAATCAACTTTAACAAAAAATAGAAACAACAACATAATAACAAAAAAGACTTAGCAAATTACAGTCTAAAATCCAAAAAGGAACATAACTAGACAATCCAGAAATCATGGAGGGAAACCTGTTGTCGCGTTCCCCTTAAAATAATACCGACCATCGGAGGGGACATTATGAAAAAAATGGGCTTCCAAATTTCACCCAATAGTCGATTCCAACTTCATAACTCATAAATTACATGTGCTAAACTTATCAACACATTAGACTTAGCTAATTAGAGTCACAATCAATCCGGTTGTTTAGACAAAAGAGGTGAATCTGACTTCCATTGCAATATTATATGAGTAAAAATAAATTCATAGATAGATGATATATTACATCATAGTAGTCTTGGATTTTATATAGCCATCGTGCCTTTTAAACGTAAAGTTCACATCTTTTTACTTTAATTAATTATGTATTATTTATTTATGTATTTTATGATTATTATTATTAATATTTATGTAACATTTCCTTCCCATTTAAGGAAAGCTTTGTCATAAAAGCTAAGTTTGTTTATGTCATCTTTTTGTGTTCTAGATTTGTGTTGAATGTTGATTTCAGATATGTGATCGAGACAATTCTTTTATCTTGAGATGGGTCTAGAGCCTTTTTGAATTGTGAATCTCTATTTTGAAATCGTGAGCTTCTTGATCCATGTAGTTGGTACTTGCCTTTCCATTTCAATTCGATGTATTGTTTTTTATAGGTTGGTAGAGTAATTTACTAATGACATTAACCAGTGGTTTCCTAATATCATATCTATCTTTTTGAGTGGTAAGGCATAACAATTGAGTTGTAGGTTTAAGTTTTCTATTTGCAACAACTCATGACACTTTCCTATTTCTTCTATATGTTAATTAGTGATGGTTGATGCCATGAGATTTCTCAAACTACTTCGTGGATGAGGCAATCGACTTACTCAAACTACTTCGTCATTTATGTTGATTACTAAACCTTAGGTTTTGTAACATCTCCATGATAACATTTTGACTCTCTATTAAAGCATCCAACTTGTCATCCAATTTCTTGAAGTGGGTTTTAATTTCTTTGTCATGTTTGGCATGTGGGGGTGAATATTTGGACTCGATTTTGGCTTATGTGATGAAGGAATAAAAATAAAAATATATAATTATTATATTTAAGTATTTTTATTTTATAAAGTTGAGTAACAAAATTTAAATAAAAACAATATTATATAATAATAATATCAATATTATTATAATAATATATATTTTTTGTTTTTTACTAAAAAAATGTTTTTTGTTAGGGCTTATGTGGAGTCAGCAACAAGAAGAATGGATATGCGTGTGGAGGTAGCAAGAATCGAGAGAGGAGATGGAGGGGATGTGTGAGGTGTTACGTAGGGAGAAAATGGTAGATGGGGGGGTGTGGGAAATGGAAGAGTGGAATAGAGAGGGTGACAATGTACTCAGGGTGGATGGATGAAGTTGAGAGACAATGATGGATGAAGTTGAGAGACAATGGAAAGGAGAATGGAATACGATAGGAGAACTCACTGAGTGGTTAGAATATGTGTGGAGGAGGGAAGGATGTGTGAAAGAGGGGTGTTAGGTAGAAGGAATTAGAGCTAAAATGGCATAGGGGAAGCTGGAGGCGTTAGTGTGGAGTGACTAGAGATTCACAAAGTGAAGGAAAAAGTGTGCAAAGGGTAGGGGCATAGGGAAATGCACGTGATAAGCGTAAAGAAATGGGCGTACAACTGAGTTAGGATAGGAGAGGGAAAGAGTGGGCGAGGTGTGGAGAAGAGGTGGAGGAGAGGCGTTGAGTTGTAGAAGATCACAGGAGCCGAAATGGGCCCTGATGCAAGGGAAGAAGAATGTGAGGGGTCGAGGAGTGAAGGGAGTGGTTGGCACTAGGCACGATTAGTGGTAGGTTGATCAACATTGGAATTCATGTGCTGAGGACTATAACTTCTAGAGCCAAAATGTGGGCAGAGAATGGCGGTGTGTTAGCTGAGGACTAGAAAAAAACATTGTGGAGAGTGTTGGAGATAGGAAGGAATGGGAGGAATGTGGCAGTGAATGGAGTGGAAAGGATGAGAGTGTGCAGGATGGGAGCATATGGGAGGAGTAAGCTGGAGAGGGGAGTGCAATACTAATCAAATGGAATGGAGAAAGGGAGAGTGGAGAGAACGACATGGAGTAAGGAATGGATGAATGGAGATTAGTGTCGAGTAGAAATGGAAAGAGAAGAGAGGAGAGAGGAAGAGTGTGAGGAGCCGATCCAACTTTGATACCACTGTCATAATCGATCTGATTGTTTAAACCAAAGAAGATTCGACTTCCATTTCAATAATATATGAGTAAAAATAAATTAATAGATGGATGATATATTACATCACAATAGTCTTGGATTTTATATAGCCATCGTACCTTTTCAACGTAAAGGTCACATTTTTTTACTTTAATTAATTAATAACTATTTATGTGTTATTATTATTATTTATGTAACAATCAGTTGGTTAACGTAGAGGTCAATTTCAACTATAATTTCCAACTTCTAAGGCTTATTTTCACCTTTCTGATGTTTTCGACATCGAGAGTTGGAACTCGAAACACTCATGAACTAATTGTAACCCACCTTACCAACTATGATGTTCCACTCTCATAACACATTCTTCTCTGTAGTTGGGAGTTGGGAGTTAGAACTGCAAAATAGGTTCCAATGAGATAACCCTTGACTTGCTAACTATGATGTTTCTAACTTTAGGAGTCAGAAGTCAGAAACACATAGTGAGACTTCCATGAAAAAGTACTGACACACTGACTTCAATGTTTCTGACATCATACATGTAATATACATCACCAAACACCACACATAAAATGCCTAAATGGCTATATATAATACCTCATTTTTTGGCTATCAATAACTTTTAAATTTTTTTCATAATATTCAAATTATATGAAGAATAACTTTAAAAA
Source organism: Pseudotsuga menziesii (assembly GCA_001517045.1). Taxonomy (NCBI): domain Eukaryota; kingdom Viridiplantae; phylum Streptophyta; class Pinopsida; order Pinales; family Pinaceae; genus Pseudotsuga; species Pseudotsuga menziesii. The sequence goes on from LPNX010804270.1 coordinate 32,860, forward strand.
GAATTCATGTTTGTGAGGTAATCCTTTAACTATATTGTGTGGAAACTACTTAAAAAAAAATTCTATAAGGACATCCTTTAACTATTATGTAATTATATCTATGACGACATCCTTTAACTATATATTGTGTTGAAAATTCGTACATTTGAAGGTTCAATAACAACACTTTAACTTTACTTTAAAAAAAATTGTACATAGCAACATCACATGCCATCCATTATCAAGTGCGTTAACAGTTAGAAAAATAAACATTATGGGACAATACACTTAACATCTTGAAAATATCTTGAAAAAATTCCATCTATTCAATCATCACCCTCGTCATCGTCGTCTTTTAGTGATGTGGGATTAAACTTATCACCATCTTCACCTGCAGTATTGAAACTTGCGATGGAAGCTACAAGTGCGGCTTACTGGGAACGAATTTTCTGAATTACTTGTTGCGTTGCTCTTATTTGTGATTCCAGGTATGATACTTGGCATTGAAGTTGCTATATTTTTCCTGTACAACTGAATGCGGGATTTTCTAGCCTTGCATTTGCTTCGTAGACCATACTGTCTATAGCTTCAACTCTTTGGTCCGAGGGAAGATCCTGACACTGTGAACGAATGGATTAAAGATTCCATTAGTAGCAATCTCTGAGTTCAAAGTATAATTGGAATCTATTGCTTTGCAATGATCCAAAGCTTCAAAGGATCGCATTTGAACAATAAATTAGAAAGGAAATGTGAAAACTTCGATCATTTTACAACATGAAAACAAATATTCTACTGGAAATCAAGAAAATATAATTAACTGCTTGCAAGCTGTGAATGCAAATCCTATGCCTGTATTTGTAGAACCAGGTGAAATAACTGCAAATCTTGTATGAAATATTTGCAGAACCAGGTGAAATAACTGGAAATCTGGCCATATGAAATATTACGGAAACTTACTTGAGTCAATTTGACAACGTTGCAAGCTCCGAACACTTGCTATAATATTTCAAACTTGTGAAGATCATTTGAGGTAAACTGGTAAAGAAGTGAGCAATTCTCCAAACATTCTTTTTGCTTTTGAATCTTGGAATCGGCCACATCAGCGCCTATGGATGTTTTCTCTTCAAAATTGCTCATTATCTGCATATGTGCAAAGAGCCACAGAGAAATACTTGACAAAAGAAATCTCTGGTTTTAGTTTTGAGGCACATAATGCAAACCCTTATTTATAGGTGAATGGAAATTAGCATCGTGTTAAACCTTAAACACCACTGCCACAGCCATGACCACGACCACGACCACTGCCACCGCCACCGTACGAAAAAAAACATGCGATTTGTGGATAGTGTGTGGGTCCCATAGCAATAAAGCAAGAGATATTCCGTTAGTAGCCAGGGCCAAAATCTAAAAAATAAAACTATTACTATCTATATCATTTTAGGCCGAGAAGGCTCAAATTAAAACCATGAAGTCACGGCTGTGAAAGCCTTATCCATTCAATACAACAGCCACTAGGGATTTTAAAAACTTGCAAATTAAAAGAACAACAGCATAACTAATAACCATGGCTGATCCATCAACCACCACACACAGTGGTGATTTCATTCTTCCACCATACAAATGTGCACGAAAAACCCCAGATGTCACCGAGGCTTACGAGGGGTAACGTTCTTGCTGAAGACTGTGGGAAGATATTTTCTTCCAGCTTCAAGTTCGAGTCGTGAGAAACCTGCACACAAAGAAACACAGTAGCTCTGTTAGTTTATCCTTATTTTCAAAAATAATATTAAAAAAACCTGTTATTTTTTTTAAAACTGAAAAGAAATAGGATGTTTTACCTTAAAGCCGCGCAGCAGTTAAGTCATGGGAGCTACCCAAGCTGGGTTCGATGGCGTAATGGAGAAGGTAAAGCCCTGTGTTTGGGATTGTACAAAATGCAGTAAAAACTCCAAACCATGATTTGGTAAGGTTAAAACCGCAAGGAGTAAATAAGCAAATAAAACCAGTTGCAACTCTTTCCTTCAAAAATTTCTTCTCACTGTGCAGCAAACTTCCACAGAACCAAAACTCATGTAGAAAGAACAACGATGAAGGCAAGCAAACCCACAATACTCCTCTACACTAACTCTATAAGGTTTTAAGGCCTATGTGCAAGTTTTCTACAGTGGAGAATCAACATCAAGCTATGGAGGCCACAAGCTCTTAGCTCGACCTATCCACAACTCTAACAAACAAGCGCAAAATTAGGGTTTGGGAATTATATAAATGGCGGATCGAGTCAACTAGAAACCCTAAGCCCAATCATCGAGCATGTGTCCCCTAATTATTTTCACAATCATGGGTTTGGAACAATAGTCGAAATTACTGATTTCCAATCTACACAATTCATTGGCAAGATAAAGTCAAAACCTTAGCATTGGTTTGCATATTAACAATAATGGTTTTCCTTGTTATTTCAATTTCCTAGATTTAACCATAGGATAAATAAAACAAGTTTTTAACTTGCTATTTCTACTAGACAAGTTGGAATAATCATATTCTAACTATGTTCTTCATAGAATCTAAAACAAATGTCTACACTTATAATAATAAGACATCATTAATAGGGGTAATTTAATCCTCCCTAGAAGTACTTAACATAAATCTTGGATATGGAAAGTAATTCTTTTACATTAGAATTTATTTGTTTATGTATAGTATAACTATAGCATAAGCAATTACAATATTTCCTCTAACACCTACTATGATAATAATACATCAAGAAATTTACAATTTATAACCATTGTAATTGAAAGTTCATTTAAAGCTAGGTGTATATACTAGAGAACTAGGTGAGAAGATATGGTTTAGAAGGTTACTAATGTAGGGTTTTAAAGTTTTATAAAGAACTCAAACGATTATGAATAATACCTTCGACCAATCTCTGCACAAAAATATGTAGTTGGAAATACAAGTACATACAATCTATCTTCTCTTATATAAGAGTCCCATTTATAAACTAATGCATGTTGTTTACAAAGGCAATTTCAGTTTCAAGGAACATTTTCTAATTATTATGAAAACCCCTAATTATAGGAACCTTGGAGCAAGGGTCATTATGTAAATACCTTTAAACAAATATTTTATTTACTAGCATTTTATCCTATGCTAGTGGAGTATCATTCATGATCTGGAATTTTACTGGAACAAACTTCTTACCTGTTAGAACCTGTAAAAGAACCATCATTCCACTGCGTTAGCTGTAAGATAAGTGAGCCCTGATGTCATCTAAGATTCTTTCCTACTTGACAAAAGAAGACAAAAACACACTTAGCATTGGATTTAGATGCAATACTCTTTTCTCACCTTCTGAAAAACATAAACTGCTATGTTTAACATTTCTAACATAGTACTTTAAGATAAACTAATAACTTATACAGAATCAAAGAAAAGAAATGCTTTGATGTTATTTTTAACTATTTAAGTATCCGCTAACAGTTATTGGTTCATTGGCATTGTCAATCTTGACATTTTATGTTACATGAGAAATTTTAAATTTTTACGAATTTTTGGGTTATTACATATGGTATCAAAGCACAAGGTTCAGACACTAGGCCTGAATGTGGCTCAACTTGCATAAATAGAACAGTAAAATTTAAACAAGTATAGTGATTTTACTTTTCTTTTGAATGATACTTCCAGAAAAATTTTCTGAGTTAACTGCAGGTATGGAAAGATTGGAGGAATATGCGGATGAGGAATCCCCCTATACTGAACGAAATAATTTTCAAAGAGTACTGTACAAGAAGAAATAACTAATAATTCTTCTGAAATACTACAAACAGTTAAGGAATTAAGAACATAAATGGAAACGGTCAAAAAGGAAAATGAGAGAATTTTAAGAGCTCATGAGGAGCTAAATCAGATTTTGATGGAAATATTTCAGAATGAGGAAAAAGGTAAACGAACAAAGTCTGAAGATATGCCTTATCAACATAAATATAAAAAGACTAAACAGTTTAAAATCAAAAGTAGCTCATCTTCTGAGGTGTATGGTGATTCATATAAACAAAATTATCAATGTACTAGTGATAGTAGTGAAGATAATCATCATACCAGAAAGAGAAATCTTAAACCTTCCAAAGAAATCTCTGAATAATTCAAGAAAATCAAGCCACCAACCTTTAATGGTGAAATTGAGAAGGGACAAGAGGCAGAATCCTGGCTGTCCAAGATGAAGAAATACTTTCAAATTTATAACTACTCTAATCAACTGAAAGCCGGGATGGTTATTTATAATCTCACTGGGAAAGCAAATATTTGGTGGCAGGACCTAAGAAGAGTAAAAGGCATTAGGGAGAAAAACATTAATTGGAGTACATTTAAGAAATATTTTAAGAAGAAATTTTTGTCTGAACAGTACTATGAGGAGAGGGCTAAGGAATTTTACGAACTAAAACTAGGAACAATGAATATGAAATAATTATATAGTAAATTTCTAAGTCTGCTCAGGTATGTGTCGTATATTGTGGACGAGAAACCTAAGGTACATCGGTTTCTCAGCTGTTTACCCTATCATATAAAAGACAGAAATGAGTATGACAATCCAAAAACTTTAGAAGAAGCAATGAGAAAGGTGAATTTATGTTATTAACAGAATCACAAAAATGAAAGTATGACCAACTGGAAGGCCAAAAGAAATAATAATTTTGAACAGAAGAAGCAAGGTTTTGTACCTAAGCGAAATTTTAAGAATAATAACACATGAAATTTTCCTAGTAAAAATTTCCAAGGGAACAAAAGTAATTCACAGACCAATCCAAATAGTCAAACAAATGAAGAATCTGTTAATAACCACAGTAACCATACCAAGAATTTTGAACGAGAGGAACCAATAAATGCTGGGAATGTAATGGTCCTCATTATGCATCAATTTGCCCCAATCAGAAGAAGATTGTTAGCAACATACACACGATACATGAGGAGATGATTGTTGGTGATCTAGTGAGGACAATGCCCAGGATCAATGCAGCATTGGAGAACAAGCAATCAAAATATCAAACTTCCATGGTGGAAGTGGAAGGTAAGCTAAATCAAATACCTATATCTATTTTAATCAATCCAGGAGCTAGTTTAAGCTATATTTCTCCTGATTTAGTAGAAAAGTGTAAGCTATCAGTTGAAAATTTTACAAAGTCTTGGTTAGTCCAGCTAGCTACTGGTGCAGAGAGAGGTAATTAGCTTTGTTAAGAATTGTATGGTAACAATGGATCAGTTTGAAACCTCTGTTAAGCTTAATGTTTTACCTTTGGGTTCTTATGATATGTTAATTGGTATGGATTTGCTAGAACAACATAGGGTAGTCCTAAACTGTTTCAATAAAACCTTTACTTGCGTAAATAACGATGGAGAAATAGTAAATGTAAAAGGAATCCCTAGGAAAAAAACCATAAGACAGATTTCTGCTTTGCAGCTTAAGAGAGCTGTTAGGAAGGGTTGTAAAGCCTTTGCCGTAATAGTAATTAATGAAGAAAATACTAATAAAAAAGATAAATTAAAACTGGAAGACATTCCGATCTTAAGGGAATATTCAGATGCATTTTCGGAAGAAATTTCGGGACTACCTCTGAAATGAGAGTTAGACTTTACTATTGAGTTGGTACCTGGTGCAGTGCCCAGCTCAAAATCCCCTTACCGAATGAATATACTGGAATTAAATGAAGTAAAGTCGCAGTTAAAAGAACTCATTGATAAGAATTACATTAGACCCAGTGTGTCTCCCTGGGGAGCACCTATTATTTTTGTTAAGAAGAAGGACGAAACTCTACAATTATGTATAGATTACTGTCAACTAAATAAAATGACTATCAAGAACAGATATCCATTACCCCGCATAGATGATCTGTTTGATCAGCTACGTGGAGCAATGATATTCTGAAAGATTGATTTACGATCTGGTCACCACCAGGTCCGATTCAAAGATGAAGATATCTTTAAAACAACTTTTAGGACCCGGTATGGTCATTACGAGTTTGTCGTTATGTCATTTGGGCTTACTAATGCCCCAGTTATTTTTATGTGTTTGATGAATAATGTAATGCATAAATATATTGATAAGTTTGTGGTCGTATTCATTGACAACATCTTAATTTACTCAAAGTATGAAGAAGAACATAAAGAACACTTAAAAATTGTCTTACAAGAGTTACGAGAACATCAACTCTATGCAAAATTTAGTAAATGTGACTTCTTTAAGGATAAAATTCAGTATCTGGTTCATGTGGTGACTAAAGAAGGAATTTATGTCGACCCCGAAAAGATAAAGGAAATCGAGGAATGGCCAGTCCCAAAAGACGTAATTGACGTCCGATCATTCATGGGGATTACTAGCTATTATCGAAGATTTATCGAAGGGTTTCCAACAATTGCAAATCCTAGAAATTCTTTACAGAAGAAAGGGAAGAAATTTGAGTGGAGTCAGAAGTGTGAAGATAGTTTTAAGAAGTTAAAAATGTTATTAACCACCGCAATAATTCTAAGAATAGTTGACCCTAATAAATATTTTATAGTATGTACTGACGCATGCAATGATGGTTTAGGTGGAGTTTAAACTCAGGAAAGACACGGCATTGCTTATGAGTCTAGGAAGTTGAAGATTCATGAGAAAAATTATGCGACCTATGACTTAGAGTTAGCTGCTATCATACATGCCTTAAAAATGTGGCGTCATCATTTAATCAGAAGGAAGTTTATACTAATAATAGATAATAAAGGGTTAAAATATCTATTGGATCAACCTAACTTAAATGATAGGCAAGCTAGATGGCTATCTTTCCTTAGTGAATACGATTTTGAAATCCAACATATTAAAGGAAAAGAAAATAAGGTTGTTGATGCATTAAGCATAAATGCAAAATTGAATTTTACAGCAACAATCAACACCTATAAAACAGAATTAGAAGAACAACACCCAGAAGATGGAATAGAATAAGATGAAAATTATCGGAAATTACAAGCAAAGGTAAGAGAAAATTTAATAGAAAGTCTAAGCACAGGGTATAGATTGAACGAAAAAGGATTATTATTGTATAAATATAGACTATACGTACCTAATGTAGCTAAGAATAAGTTGTTGATTTTAAACAAAATTTATAAAACTCCTTATTCAGGGCATCCTGGTTATCGGAAAACTATAACCATTCTAAGAAAGGATTATCTCTGGTCAAACATGAAAAATGAATTGGCAGAATACATTGCTAAGTGCTTTGAATGTCAGCAAGTAAAAACTGAACATCAACATCCAGCTGGGATACTTCAGCCATTACCTATTCCTAGCTGGAAGTGGGAGATAATTATCCTTGATTTTATCACAGGACTGCCTAGAAATCAAAACTTAAATGACTCAATAATGGTATTTGTTGATAAATTGAGTAAAGAAGCTCATTTTATACCTGTTAAAACTACTTATAAAGCTACAAATATTGCTGATATTTTCTTAAAACAAATTTTTCGGTTACATGGAATACCAAAGGTGATAATTTCAGACAGAGACCCTAAGTTTACAGGCAACTTTTGGAAGTCTTTGTTTAAAGGATTAAATACTACATTAAACTTCAGTACATCTTTTCATCCTCAAACAGACGAACAGACTGAAAGAGTAAATCAAGTATTGGAGGCTCTGCTCAGAATGTATGTAAAAGAACAACCAGGTAAATGGGAAGATTACTTACACTTGGTATAATTTGCTTACAATAATCATTATCAAGCCTCAGCTAGATATAGTCCTTTTGAAATTTTGTATAGCGGGAAATGCAATACCCCCATCTCTTGGAGTAATCCAATTGACAGGCTAGTATTAGGGCCTGAATTATTAAAAGAGATGGAGTTAATTGTAAAATGGGTACAAGGTAATTTGAAAGTTGCGCAAGATCGACAAAAAAGTCAAGTAGATCTTAAACGAACTCCAAATATTTCCAGGTAGGCGAAAATGTCTTTATTAAGGTGAGACCAAAAAATAGTTCTCTGAGGTTATGTAGTTGTGCTAAGTTAGCACCCCGATATTGCGAACCTTTTGAAATACTGTCCAGGATAGGACAGGTAGCATATCAGTTAGCTTTACCGCCAAACTTAAGAGTTCACAATGTTTTTCATATTTCTATATTAAAAAAATATGTACATGATGCTACTCATGTTATTAACTGGAATGATGTGTAGGTGGAACCCGAAGGAGATTTTCTGGTGGAACCGGATTATATCCTCGAAAGGAGGGAGATCTCGCTTCGGAATCGCACCATTGGTCAGGTGAAGGTGCAATGGAAGCACCTTAGTCCAGAAGAAGCCACCTGGGAATTGGAAAGTCATGTGCGGGATGCATATCCAATTCTATTCCAGGGAACTTTCTGAGGACGGGGAATAAATAACATCGAGGACGATGTTATAAATTAAGGGGGTGTGTATGTCACATGCCCCAATTTGAAAAAACAATTTTATGTTATTGAGGAACATTATGTTATATTTTATGCTAAAGTTTGTAATTAATGACCAAGTGGGGTCAAGGATAATTTAATGTGTTGCAAAATATTTTATTAATAAATAAATAAAATATAAGACAACAGCTTAGGGAAGCTGTTAAATGAGTGTTTACTGGTCATTTGGTGGAGGATACTGGGTTGAGAGCATATTGACAAGTGGCAGCATCCTCAAACTACTTCTAGTTGTTACAGGTGACAACTTCCCTATATTTGTGGTCAAGATTCCCTAAGAAAGTGGAACAGGAGCAGGTGGCTCATTAAGTAAAAACTGACCCAAAAGACTTAGGCATGCTAATAAAAATTCCCATTGAAGACAACTTAGGCTGCTCATTCTGGATTTGTGATCATTATGAGTGAATGAAGTGCACATGTGAAATTCGATGGAGGGGACTAGCTGAAGTGAGTTTGAGGGGATAAGTGTTGAAGATTGAACTTGTGCAGCTATTTTAAGCTAAAGTTCTTACTGTTGTAAGCAGGACTGAGTTACTATTGAATACTCAGTAGAGTTGTAGAGGATCTCAAGACTACATCTCTCACCCAGTACTCTACCAGGAGGACTAGGAGATAGGATCGGGGGTCCTGAGAAATTGCAGACTAGCTTTTCTCCAGGAGTTGGTTGGGAGGAACAACCTCCTTAAGCTGTTGTCACCTCATCTATTTGATAGGTTCTAATTGTTTTAGGTTCAGTTATTATTTTATTTATTGTTCATAAAAGTTTAAGAATTTCTGATGATTAGTATATTGTTATATTATGGTTGTCAAGGATAAAGAAAGAACATTTGTTAATACTGTGAAAGTTAGTAACTAGTTAGATTAGGGTAAAGCAGTAGTGATAATGCTGAGTTATTTGATAGATAGGAAAATTACCCAAACTGTAATTTTCCACACCTCTTACAAGGAAGTACTCTAGTACAACAGGTATGCTTAATTCAGATAAATAGATTTCAATAACATTGAATGCAGATGTAAATGATTACCTCTATAGGTTTTTATCTAATCAAATTGTAGAATTTTAGCTGTGTTTGTACTGTCTATTGAAAATATCTAAAATATCTAATTATATGTAGAGAATAAATTGAAATAATAAGTACTAGTATGTATAATATTTACATATTCAAAACTAGTAAAGTATATATTATAAATTCAATAAGTAAATTTAAATAAATAGTGTAAGAACAGTAAAATATTTAAGCTAGGTTTAACCCAGTAAACATTATTTTAGGTTATCTAATCACCTAGTTAGTCATTCATTATAACTAGGTTTACTGTAAACAAAGAAATTACTAACGTTGTAAACCTTTAGAAATAATTAGGGTTTATGGAAGATCTGTACTAACACCCTACAGTAAATTCTATTTTATAAATACAAAATCTTAGCAAATATTATTTCAAAAAAATTTAGAAAAGAAATGTAATTTCTTTTTCAATATCAGATTCAGTCTTTTAAATAAAAAAATTTATACAGTATTATCGTTTTTATTGCTATCAAAATAATCCATAACCAAAGATTATCAACACATAATCTTTTACAAGAAACAATAATTTATTACTTATGAAGTAAAACCTAACCCTTGAACAATTGGATTACAATAAGAATAACTAATACACAACTGGTACATAATTTTAAACCAAACAAAGATATCATAAAATTCAGCTATAAGTTGTAAAACACAAGGTTTAGGCGTGTGGCCTTTTCATTTAACTGTCAAGGAATAAAAGCCTGTTTCAAAAACTGTTTCTCAAGTATTACAGAACTCATAAAACTTAATTTAAAAACATTTATTTGTACACGGTTGTGACAGCCCTTTCCAAATCGAGAATTGTTATAAGCATGACCATTCTTTCTCCTATAAAACCGTAATCAAAATCTTCAAGAAACCACCTAGTGTCCTAACAGTACAGTCAGAGCTTAGAGACAAAATCTTAAAAAAAAACTATTACTATCTATATCATTTCAGGCTGAGAAGGCTCAAATTAAAACCATGAAGTCGCGGCTGTGAAAGCCTTATCCATTCAATACAACAACCACTAGGGATTTTAAAAACTTGCAAATTAAAAGAACAACAACATAAATAATAACCATGGCTGAGCCATCAAGCACCACACACGGCGGTGCTTTCATTCTTCCACCATACAAATGTGCAGGAAAAACCCCAGATGTCACTGAGGCTTACCAGGGGTAATGGTCTTGCTAAATACTGTGGGATTCTTTTCTCACCTTCTTAAAAACACTAACTGCTATGTTTAACATTTCTAACATAGTACTTTACCAGCATATCCAAATTCTAGTCTCTATCAAACGCCGAGATGGATCAAATCTCTCGAGGTGCAAACCTCTTCTTAGGTATCCATTGATTTGATTCAAACCCAAAGACACATCTTTCTATTTAAGTTCCACATATAATTTTATTATCATTAATATTTAATATTATTTAAGGCTGACATATAATATTTTTTATTATTTTTTATTTTGTTAGGAAAGAACATTGCATCATTTCCCCACACATGGTTTTAAAACCATATGCAAGGCCCTCCTACAATCATGGGTTGTTTAGGAGGCCTTGCACATGGTCTTAAAACCATTTGCAAGGCCCTCCTAAACCATGTACAATAAAACCACGGCTTGTTTAGGAGGCCTTGCACATGGTTTAAAAACCATGTGCAAAGCCTCCTAAACCATGTACAATAAAGCCATGGGTTTTTTAGAATGCCTTGCACATGGTTTTAAAACAATGTGCACAAGGCCAACATTTTTTTGTGGATAATTCAATTTTGTGTTTTTTTCTTAACCCACATATTTTTTTACGGATAATTAAATTTTTACTTTTTTATTGTTTTGTTAGGTAGGAAGATTACAACATCTCCCCCATATTAGATTGTTTTTGTGGTTGAAATTTATTTTGGCCTATTAGAAAATTTATTTTTTATTAATAAAAATAAGGTTAAGAAAGTGATATTATTTTTTATTTTTTGTTACAAAATATCTCCCATAATATTCACTATCACTATTATTTTTTGCCGACATGTTACAAACGTTACATCACGTGACAAGATCTCTCCCATAATATTCACTATCACTATTTTGTTTGCCGACATGTTACAAATATTATTAACTTTACATCACGTTACAAGATCTCTCCCATAATATTCACTATCATTATTATTTTTTGCTGACATGTTACTAACGTTACATCACATTACAAGATCTCCCCCATACTGGGTTGTAGAGCGCCTCTCGGCGCAATAAACTAATAACTTATACAAAATCAAAGAAAAGAAATGCTTTGATGTTATTTTTAACTGTTTAAGTATCCACTAACAGTTATTGGTTCATTGGCATTGTCAACCTTGACATTTTATGTTACATGAAATTTTTTAAATTTTTACGAATTTTTGGGTTATTACAAACTCATCCAAATCACATGCTGGTATAAGTTCTATTTCATTAGTTTGAATAGTGTTTCTATTATGCCATTAAAAAAATACACACTATGTTATGCTCATATCTGAATTGTTTAAAGGGTACAAAGTTATATCAGTCTTCCAAAAATCCTCATATAATAGTGGTTAATGAACAGATAATTGGTTCTATTGGCATTATATTCTCCCTCTTTCACTTTCAATTTACAATTTTGAAAGTAATCTCAAAACATAATCAAATATTCCATCCCTTGATTATAGAGAACACAAGATCATCTATTGTCACTTACTTAATAGTTTAGGAATCCATCATATTGTTTATTGCATAATTCATCATTACAAAATGTTGTATGCATTTGAAGAACAAAGGGGTTTAATTAAATGCATTTGAAAATATCTTGAATTTAGGAGTTAGAATTTATTTATTGATCCCATTTTGCATCTTGCGTGATTTTTTAGTAGTTCCCGACTTTAGGATAGATTTTGCTTTTCAAATTTAGATTCATTTTCTTGGGATTTCCATTTCAAATTTAGTATTTATTTGATTTTGGTCCTGAACAAAGACATTTGATAGAAAATATAGCATTGTATTGTTGAGCATTGTATATACCTGTGTGATATCAATATTACCTGACCTTGGACAAGACCAATTCCAAATAGAATAATTGGAAGCTATCATGTAATCTAGTTGGGATTATGTTACTATCAAACTAATAAGATTGCTCCATTTGATCAACAAAGCTATCTATTAATAAGCAGTATAGCTGCAACAAGATTATCAGTGCCTGGATAATTTCCAAGGATCACCTAGATTGAATGCATCTTATACTTTGTACAGCATTTTGAATTATGTTGTGTAAATGAATTTCTTCCTAAATCATTAGGTTTAATTTCAGTTTTGTTTAGAAACACAATTAATTGTTGCTTAAGAACTAGTTCTACACATATAGTATCCATCCGTCACAAGTTTGAGTCCTATGTTGATATTAAATATTGGGAAATTATTAAACATATAATTTCACTAACAAGTTCCACCAATGTGATTCACTCATTATAATGGAACAACCAGGAGTTGAGCAGACTTTTCTAAAGGTATTACTCTAGTTTACAATATGAAGAAATTTCTTGATTCCCCAAAGAAAAATATATTCTCAACCAAGATGTTTGTATCAATTTTGGTCAACATAATGTTGGCTTCTTCCTTTGCAAAGACCACAACAAAATATGTGCAAGGATTAGGAACACAACAAACTTGACTTGAGGGTGATTCATTTCGAGTGGTCAAGGCCTATTGGCTCCTTTGTTTTTGGAAAGGTATATAACTAAAGAAGACACCATAAGGTGAAAGGAAGAAGTTGTGGAAGCCCCTAATGGCCACCACTAATTTGGGTCCACTCTCATGGCTATTTAAAGAAGCATAATGAAAATGGAGGAGAGAGAATAAGAGGAAAATATCAACATAAAGAGAGAGCATTAAGGATTATGATTGATAGATGAGCCATAGAAGAACAATAGCAGATTTCGCTCCTTATATATTTTGTGGTTTTGGGAAATGTAATTAGGCTATGGATTTTTAGTTGTAACACTGCAATTGATCATTCCACAGATGATAAATTAACATCGTGGAGCCATGAATATGTGTTGTATCTAGATTTTATCGGTAATACAAATGGAATATATTGGCCCCTCTTAAATTTTATATGTATGGAATGTCTTGTACTATGTTTATTGTCTAATGTTTGTTTCATATGTCTATTTTATGTATGTTTGAATATTATTATGGGAGATGTGTTGTGATAAGATAAGGGCACAATCTGTTGTGATGTGATGGATGTAGACCTGCACTGACTTATCCTTGTAGTTAACCCTCCTCATTCTACACAGGTCTTAGATGTGCTTCAAGTGATACCTTCTCCTTCGGGGGATTGAAAATTCTAGTACACTAGACTACAATGATTCCCTTTGTTGGCTCCTACACAACAACCTGGTCTCTAATTTTGCACCAACACAACTCATAAGTTTTTTATATTTATTTAGTGATTAGACTACTCAACTCAAAATAGGAAGAAATAGATCATTTCTTGCAAGCTATTTGCACTAAAAGGCTTTCAAGTTTTCAAAGGACCTCTTAGTTCTCATTGGAACTTGAACTACATCATTTCATGCTTGTTATTTTTTAGAGATTGTTATTCTAGGAAATTTGATAACTTACATTCTTTTACACCTTATTGCTTCTTTCCCGTTTCTTTAATTTTAAGCAAGTTAGTTTAGCTCACTCACTCACACAAACAAGGGACCTAAAGGATACTCTTTCTCCAAGCATGCTCTTTTCATTGCATTCTTAGTGATCTTGGAAAATTAAAAGGGGGTGAAAGGTTTGAAAAACCTCCCTTTGCACATTCACTTCATTAGTTGTCATTTGCAAAACAATCATTCACACTTAGGGTTTAAATTAAGCAAAGTAACGAACCATAGATTTTCAGATATCTTTGCTTCATTATGCTCTTTATTTAGTTGCACATTTCACTTCTATTATTCTTTCAAAACACATGTTTCAAATTCCCATGTGAAGCACACACCAAGATACCTAAAGAATCTTTCTAATTGAGTATGCTCTTCATCTTGCACTCATGAATTATATGGATGAATGAAAAAGATAAGGAGGTTTGAAATATATATCTTGCCACACCCTAAATCAAATTAGGACCATTATAAAATTAACATTACATTGTAATTCTCAAACCAACTAAAATCCTCCACCAAGGTGGTCACGAAACAAAATTTTAGCTAGTTTAGGCTTTTTTGGGCTAGGCATCCAAATAATTCCAACCAATCTTCTACATTTTTTAAACAATAGTATTGTTGATTTTTAGGGGACCTACCAAATCCTCCTTAGCAAGTGTGATCAAACCCGGATAAGGAAGTACACTTCCTAGGGACACAAAATCTAAGGTATAGTTATTTTTGTTTGTCATTTCGAGCCACCTAGATATTTAAGGAGGTGACACTTTACTCCTTGAGGATGATCCCCTTATTCACACTTGAGGCGAGTATCTTGGTGTTCAAAACTTAGGATACCACCAGGTGGTGTTTATGGGATGCATTTGCACATGGGTCAAATTTCATTGGCTAATGGAAATGTTTCTAGCCCTTTTGTAACATAGCCCCAATGTCCTTTTTATAACTGATTATTTCTACCTTCACTAGTCGTGTTTGGTGGGTTCATAATCACCATCAAGAGAGGTATTGGAAGGTCCATTGATTATTTGAGAGGAAGGAACATGTTTTTCTTTCTTTTTTAATTACACAAGATCACCTAACTTAATTAAAAATAACCAACTTGAGAAATCATTTTCACAAAAAAAATGACACATACCTCCTCACTTACACCATATTGTATTTGTTATCGTGGTTATCATATTTTTTAATATGTTCAATTATATTTAATTCCCTTCATCCCCACTCTCAATTAGTCACACGACCATGACCATTATGAAACAAAAATACTTGGGCCCATCTTCCAAGCTCTAAGTAATCCCTCATATTCAAGGAGGTGTTCACACATTACCTCCTCATAGACCACAAGGGATACCATCATGCTAGGAGAATACTCGAGAAGCTTTGTTAGGATCATATTTCCTTGGGCATACCTTTCTTAACTATCAAACACCTCCATCTCTCAAAGGAAGTGATACACCACCCCCACTACCTCCACCTTTTGGAGGAGGTACATTTCTACCAACCCCGCCTCTTGGAGGAGGTAACACACAGAATAAAATGGCAGGATTGTCATTTCCATTAATGGAAATCCTAAATCTCCCAAATTTATCCATATTGATAAATGACTCCATTTTACATTATGTAGCTTGGTTAGGCATGCCCCAAAGATCCCCTCGAATATTCCAAAATTCAAGGGAAAATAAGGTGAGGATCGAGTGAGCCATGTGATGTTATTTCACCTCTAGTGCTCATCCAACGATATCATTGAGGACATTGTTTTCCTTCATTTTTTCTAGAGAAATATTACAAGTATGTCAACCAAATGGTATGTTAGTTTACCATTTGCAAATTTTTCCCTTTTGATTCCATTTCCACCGCCTTTCTCATGTATTTATAATAACCATTACACCATGAACTAGGACTAGAAATTATAAAATAATTTTTACAAAACATCTCTACACACATCATGGATCACATCTAAAAGTGGTGTAGGTGTAAAACCACATGTAAAATTGAATTTCAAGTTGAATACATGTTGGATTGGTTCCTTAAATCACTCCTCTCTTTGATCACTAAGGATGTAGCAACCACTATAACCACTTATACTATGAAACGAGAACTCGAGTGACAGTTCTCGTTTTTCTCTCTCCTAATTTTAGTAGCTATTTTTACCCCCGTTTCAAAAATGGTTGATGCCAGTATCACACATTTTCATTTTCATACATTTTTTG
>LPNX010804270.1:53061-83804 GCA_001517045.1 Pseudotsuga menziesii
ATGTAACATAAAAATATAAATACAAATACTCTACTTTGTTGAAACATTCTATTAAATGATAATGGACAATGAAAAAATAGTGGAAGAAAATGAGAAGAGTTATGATTGACAATAATAAGATAAAAAATTGCGCGAAGAAAAGTCAGGGCAACGCATAGTCAAGATTGACGATGTTTATTTAAAGTGAAGATGAAGGGCAAATAAATTATACCTTAAAAAAATTAATTTAAAGTGAAGATGTTTATTTATATTATTTTGTATAATATCTAAATATTAGATTTGTCATTTAATGATGGCTAAACTTTAACATTGCATAGCAAAAATTATCCAAATTTCATTATTATTATTTTTTAATTAATTTGAATATATATACTTTTAGTTTTAAACTTTATGTTAAAATTAACATTATTTCTATAATATGTTGTTCTCTTATTAAAATTTAACTATCACTTTTCTATGAATTACACTTTTATTTTAAATTGTCCTTCTTATAGATACATTAAATGGCTAATCTTTCTAACCCCTTAAAACATCACAATTATAATAATTAAGAAATACTCTTGTAAAAAAGAAAATTCCAACCCATTACTTTTCTTCTACTTTTCTTCTAATACATTATCATTTTATTCGATCAAAATAGGGACACTAAAACCATTCTAACCTTAACCTTAAGGCAATGTAATATTATTTAAAATTTTAGGATGTTAGGGAAAAAACCCATATATCTTATCCTTTTAATTATTTAAAACCTTAATAAAAATTTAATATTGTGTGAGAAAATACCCTATTTTTTTCATAAAAACAATTACGTTTTGTATAACCAAAAGCTAGAGCCTTAATGTTCAACATGAAATATATCTTGGAAGACCAAAATAGAAGGAATCCTTCAAGCCAATGATTTAAGAAATTATTATGACCTATTTTTTTCATCTTTCATAGAGGAGATTCTGTTATATCTATTTGTGTATGATCAACAAAATGCACCTTAAGCCCACTAGCATCATCATTCATTCAGAGCTAGTGGGCTTCAGCTGGGACTAGACCTTTTTATGTCAATCCAAAGCATTCCAGTTATACAAGGTCTAGGAAAGAATTGCTCACAAGTCCAAGTTCCATAACTCATTTGATTTCGAGTGAGTGTTGCCACAAAAGTTGTTTGAAAAGCTTAGGCTACAATTATGTCTTGGAGAGAACTATCTTTCAATGAACAAAAGCATGCAAAATTCATATTTAGTGGGGTGCATGATTTCTACCAGGACAGGCTATGATTATCGCGTTGGAAGAATTATGCTTTGTAGAAAGGCATTCAAACGGATTCACTCAATTGGTAATCTTCGATTATCAAGAATCCAAACAAGACTAGAAAAGGATCCTACAAATGGAGATATATTTTTGAAGACTCCATTTGCTTGGCCACAAAGTTTATCAAATGAAAACGAGGTAACAAATGTTGAACCTTGAGCTGTTGAGTTTTCTCAAGTAGAGGAAAGAGAAATGTATATTGGCTCTAGAAGATCATCCGCAAAGCATCGAGAGATGGAAGACCTTTACAGGGGCTCAGTACAAGATATCAAGGAGGGTTGCATGATTGTAGTTTTGGCTACAGATGATCCACGTCAATATCCATTCTGGATTGCAAAAGCTATGAAGGTCAATTATAAAGAAAATGAAGAAGTAATATCAGTAGAAGTACATTGGTATGCAACAGATGCACACCCATTTGATGGTGTGTACAAGGCAGAGATGGTGGTTGAGAAAAAGGTTTGCAGAAAGAGAAACAGAAAGGGTCAAAAAATAAATCGCCACCGCATTGACATCTTGAAATTAGAGGAAGTTGATATACTTGTTTATGATTTCAAGTTGACAAAGAAAGACACTCTCTGCTCCAAGACTATAGAGATTATCAAGAGGTTGCTGCCACAGCCAGAAGTTGCAAGATGGGAGTCTGTTAAACCAAGCCGTAGATCCCGAAGGAATATGACATCTGAAATGATGGGCATAGATGTAGACTCAGATGGTGCACCCATTGATAATAGAGAAGAGTATGGGTCATCTACATCTTCATCAAGTCCTTCATCTGCAGAAAATGTAGATTCCAATGTCAGAATCCATGGATGAATTTGAAGAAGCAGTGTAGATGCTTTTTATTAGTATGATTTTTTTAAGTGAAACTCTACAGGAGTTTTTGATGATGGGGTGTCATAATCCATGGATGAATTTGAAGAGGCAGTTAGATGCTTTTACTAGTATGATTTTTGTAATTGAAACTCTAGAGGAGTTTTTGAATATTTATATGAACCATTTGTTCTTGTATGGTCTAATATATTATCTCATTATGAATCACATCATAATTTCTTTGTTTCTATATGGTTATAATGGTGAAATTATTAGAGAAATTTTTTTTCTTCTTTAATATGCAATTTTCCAGAAAGTTGTAATTTATCTCTTCAAGAATTTTTCTTTTTTTCCAATTTAAGGTTGATTTTAAAGTTTTGTTAAACAATAATATGGGATGTTTAGTCCATGGCTCTATTTTTTACCCTAAAAAAAAACGTGTATACTGGTATCAACACTTTTCTATTTGGGGGGTGTTTTTGGTGTTTTTTTTGCAAAAATCATCGTTTTTATGGGTAGAGTTCTCGTTCATAGTATATAGTTCTCGTTTCATAGTATAAGTGGTTCTATGTCTAAAATGGAAGAAGAGTCCATTCTCAAGGACCAACATTTCAACTTGATTTATGCTCAATCTACGTATTTGTATACAATCATCCTTGATGCCCCCCGACATCGTTCTATGGACCAAGATCTTCTAAGAACATTGCACTCTACTAACGAGCTTATTGGAGCTATTTCCCAATAGGCCAACATTCCCCAAACTCAAACCTCTACGCCATACAATGTGGAATAGAAGCTCCCGCAGACACCTCCATGATCAATGACCCCCCAAATAGTTCAAAATCCTCCATTTGGACAATTGGTGTATGGACCATTCAGTCCTATGTTTCCCAATGCAAGTCAAGAAAAAATTATTCTATCAACTCAAATGGCACCACAAGTTCATACATCCATGTCATATGGATCTCCCATTCGGTATCTGACTATACCCATCTACCATCCATATTTCCCATTTCCCAGTCCACCTAGTTCTCACCCCATGCCTCATGTTAGGGTCAATCCAGTACAACCTTCTCCCACACAGCAAGCTCAACAATTTGAGTAGTTGAATGATGCCAATCCCCATGATACACATAATCGGGGGAAGAATAAAGGAAAGAATAGTTAAAACCAAAAATAAGGGTAGGGGGGAATCCCCCTCCCTAGAAAAACCAGAACCGAGGAAATACAAATGAGGGGACTAATAATCCCCCCAAGTAAGGAAAGAAATCCAATCTAATAACCAACTTCCATTGCACTATGTGCAATGAGTATGGACATTATACTCATTACCTGTTGATACCAGAGTGTCAACAATTAATTGACACAAAAAAAAAGATATTCCTAATCCTCCTCAACCACCAAATGCACCAAAAACACAACAAGTTGTATTACAACAACCTTTTTCCAACCAGGGAGTAGTTTCTAATCAACAAGACCTTTGACCCACAAGTGATGTAACATACCCAAACATCTATATGAATGCGGTTAATATCAATCTCCAGACTCGTAGCAAGGGTTATGGAACTCTTGAACCTCCATAGAGGGAGGATGTAATCACTAGCTTTACTGGGTCGTTGCATATACCATATCCAAGCAATGACCATATTCCCTGGATCCCAAACCACCACTTTAATGAACTGCCCCTAATCCCCATGTGAAAGATGCACACAATTACAACATCGTCAAGAATTTGGCCTAGTTTCTCACTACCATGTCCACATTAGAAGTTTTCCATTCTTTCCCTTCTCAAAAGAAGGCACTGCTGTACGTGTTAAGCACAATTGGCCCCTTTGTTTCATGCTTAGTGACCTTCGACCTTGACAATATCGAGCTAATACTACCCTCATCTGTGGCCTTGAAAATCCCTGTCACACATTTGGAAGCACCTAGGCTCACCAAAATTGGCCCCCTCATCTATCAATCTTCACACTTATTATGGAAGACCATAAAAAACCATAGGGTTTGTACCAAAATGTCCCCATTAAGCTGAGGGGGGAATGGTACTCTTATATATTGAAGTAGTCAATGCTCAACACAACTATAATATTATGTTGGGACGTAGATATATGTACGCCATGAAAGAACATGGTTGTCAGTAATCCACACCATGATGTTCCCCCACAATGGAAAAATCATCACCCTAGACCATCTTACATACTATGAGCCCCTCTATAACTCAATCCCTGAGAATATCCTACCCATTGTAGGCTTACAAAATTGCTCATGATATCAAGATATGCATCTGGCCATTTACAGAGACTCCATATTATTGGGGGAATAATCTGGCTCCTCACCAGTTATCATAGAATATATAGATGATCTTATGTGCATTGTCTTCACCTCTAAATGAAAGATGCAAACCCCCTTTCAACCAATATTAGAATCTGAAATTAATTGCAACAGTACTTGGAATTCATCACTCCATCAGTGTCCCTAGTGTTTCAAATCCCTTTCTTCATCCCCCCATGGGAGTGCAAGGAACCCTGGTGATGTCTCAACTTACATTACCTAGGCTTAGTTTGGGACTACGATTGTGGTACCTAACACCAACCTACCCCTAAATGGTACCAAATCCAATAACTCGCCATAATTTCATTCTAATTTCACTTGTAGTGTGCCATCAATAACACCTGTAGTCACAAGATTAGTCCCACTAATGGAAAGTCACCACCAAACAAAACCTATCCCAACTTTGGCAGCATCAGGCAACCAAAATTAAAATCCCCTGCTACGCCAAGTACCCCCCCACCCCCAAAGTCAACCAACCATGTGCTTTGTCTAGTAGGCCAGGGCATGCCCCAAACCTGTGCCCCACATCACTAGAGCTCAGGAAATCAACACATATATTAGTACTGCTCATGATGATATCCCTTCAGTAGGGGTCACTCTAGTTTCCTCCTCTATGACTAATAGTAGAACCAAGACAAAAATATTGCACACTAATAATGTGTGCACAATTTGTCCGTAGCTTGGTCATTATGTGCATTATTGTCCCAAACTCCCTCAATTTCAAGATGCACTGGAAACAATTCGCCTCACACACCCCATCATTGCAAAACCTTAACCAATTCCCCAAGAGATCGCATCTATCAACCTAGTAACTACATCAGAGGAAAAGGAGTAGCAAGATGGGTGCACATCATGTGGCCATCACACTCACATGATTCCAGTGGACATGAGCATGGTTCCACCCAACCGTGCTACAAGGACACTAAGCCTGGCTCACACACTAATTCAATCATGTAATACTCATCCATGTCATTAATGCTGGTCGGTTAACCCATTACTCATTCTAGTGCGCCATCCTACACATAAAACGAGTCATCTTCCTAGAAAAATGGTGGATGCAAGATAATATTCCCCCCCCTTCAACAAACCCATCATCTTTACCACAAGGGGAAAGATTAATACCCATGCAACAATGTTGATAGCATCAACATGTCATTATTGTCAATCATATCTACTAGCGATGACACATCATCTCTTTCATTAGAGGAAGATCTAAGTCCACCACCCACACTTGCCCCTTGTTAAACTAGAAGACATGGACCCAATCCACATGCACAACACCTCACATATTCAGAACAACGTTCTCTTGAACAACCTCATTTCAACCCCTCTTGAATGACCAACCCCAAGAGACTTCCCGAGAGAATACCCTTCAAAAAAACCCACTCATTGGGTTGTATCCAAAGTAACCCCCCATGAAGTCACATAAATGGGAGCACAGACACACAAACATTCTCTCATATTTATGTTGCATTGATTGGCTATTTCAACGGTTTCCACTAAACCACCACATAATGGGTGGCCCATTGAGCCACCATCCTCTACATCATCCCTTTCACAAGCACCATGTAGGCATTATAATTGTTTTTTATATAACTTAGAACCTCAATCCAACTTACACACGATGGATAACCAAGCATCTGCATGTCATGCAAATGACTACTCATACGAATTGTTATGAGTCTCGTCTTTGCTGATGGTGCAAGTTGTTGGTAAAAAAATCTAGCATCGGTTGCTTGGGCCATATACACCCCAACTCATACCTATACCACACATGAGAGACATGCCTTGGTTCAACTACAAACAACCAAGCAAAATACCATGCCATTATTGAATTATTAGACGATGTCATCATGTCAAAATATGATACTTTCACGTCCATCTAAATTCCCAAATTCTCACTGCACAATTTAATAATGTTTTTCCTATACTAAATCCAAGCCTCTTTCAACAATTTGAAACCATCATGTTCATTCATATCCCTAAAAGTTATAATACATTCATTAATCACATTGTTAATAAAGTCCTAGATTGACACTTATTGATCAATAATCCATCATATAACCTCAAAAACAATAAACATGTGTTTTTACCCTACACAATTATGTCATAGTCATCAACTATACATCACCATAAAAACACATATACATCATCATATACACAAAAACATACATCATACATGTAATATACATCACCAAACACCACACATAAAATGCCTAAATGGCTATATATAATACCTCATTTGCCGGCTATCAATTACTTTTAATTTTTTTTCATAATATTCAAATTATATGAAGAATAACTTTAAAAAGAATTCATGTTTGTGAGGTAAACCTTTAACTATATTGTGTGGAAACTACTTAAAAAAATTCTATAAGGACATCCTTTAACTATTATGTAATTATATCTATGACGACATCCTTTAACTATATATTGTGTTGAAAATTCGTACATCTGAAGGTTCAATAACAACACTTTAACTTTACTTTAAAAGAAATTGTACATAGCAACATCACATGCCATCCATTATCAAGTGCGTTAACAGTTAGAAAAATAAGCATTATGGGCCAACACACTTAACATCTTGAAAATATCTTGAAAAAATTCAATCCATTCAATCATCGCCCTCGTCATCTTCGTCTTTTAGCGATGTGGGATTAAACTTATTACCATCTTCACCTGCAGTATTGAAACCTGCGATGGAAGCTACAAGTGCGGCTTGCTGGGAACGAATTTTCTGAATTACTTGCTGCGTTGCTGTTATTTGTGATTGCAGGTCTGATACTTGGCATTGAAGCTGCTGTATTTTGCCTGTACAACCGAATGCAGGATTTTCTAGCCTTGCATTTGCTTCGTAGACCATACTGTCTATAGCTTCAACTCTTTGGTCCGAGGGAAGATCCTGACACAGTGACCGAACGGATTACAAGATTCCGTTAGCAGCAATCTTTGAGTTCAAAGTATATTTGGAATCTATTGCTTTACAACGATTCAAAGCTTCAAAGGATCGCATTCGAAGAATAAATTAGAAAGGAAATGTGAAAACTCCGATCATTTTACAACAGGAAAACAAATATTCTACTGGAAATCAAGAAAATATAATTAACTGCTTGCAAGCTGTGAATACAAATCCTATGCCGGTATTTGCAGAACCAGGTGAAATAACTGCAAATCTGGTATGAAATATTTGCAGAACCAGGTGAAATAACTGGAAATCTGGCCGTATGAAATATTGCGGCAACTTACTTGAGTCAATTTGACAACGTTGCAGGCTCCGAACACTTGCTGTAATATTGCGAACTTGTGAAGATCATTTGAGGTAAACTGGTAAAGAAGTGAGCAATTCTCCAGACATTCTTTTTGCTTCTGAATCTTGGAATCAGCCACATCAGCGGCCATGGATGTTTTCTCTTCAGAATTGCTCATTATCTGTATATGTGCAAAGAGCCACAGAGAAATACTTGACAGAAGAAATCTCTGGTTTTAGTTTTGAGGCACAGAACGCAGACCCTTATTTATAGGCGAATGGAAATTAGCATCGTGTTAAACCTTAAACACCACCGCCACCGCCACGGCTCGGCCACGGCCACGACCACCGCCACCGCCATCGCCATCGCAAGAAAAAAACGTGCGATTTGTGGATAGTGTGTGGGTCCCATAGCAGTAAGGCAAGAGACATTCCGTTAGTAGCCAGGGCCCAGTAGCCATGGTTTTTAAGATTCCATTTGCATACCGCATGCTTGTAACCACACAAACTAGTGCACACAGTCACATTTAAAAACATTTATTCCCTATATGATTTTAGAAACATTTAAAAACATCGCACGGAAATCTTCTAGAGGCCTTCTTTTGGAAGTTTATTCATTCGAAATATATTAGTTGAAATTCTAAATGGATTTATTGTTGAAACATCACATGTTAATCCTCTATTATTATTATTTTATTCATGGAAAAATCATTCCAACAATTAGTTCAAAGTTCTAAATAGATATATAATTTAATTCTTATTATATAAAATTTATTTTTAAAGAAGAGTCATAACCTTTTAATGTCTTTTCATTTATGTTTACAAGATTAATTTATTTTTTAAAAGAAAATCATTACTTTTTAATCCTCTATTATTATTTTTTATTCATGGAAAAATCATTCCAACTATTAGGTGAAAGTTCTAAATAGATTTATACTTTAAATTTTATTATATAAAAATTATTTTTAAAGTCATAACCTTTTAATGTCTCTTCATTTATGTTTACATAGATTAATAAATAAATAGTTGAACCTAAAAGTATGTTAATTTCAGGTTAAAATTTCATAAATGTAAAATGTTAATAAATTGCACCATTTTATTTTAAGGATATGAGTATTCTTAACTTAATAATAAATATAAACTTTTTTTTTAAATAGTATTTTTAATTAAGAAAATATATATTTAAACAATCTATACTATATCTGAATTTCCAAATTCTTCTACCTACTTACCTTTTTGCACCAAGAAAAACTCTATTTATATAGCTTTTAAAAAGAAATCCTATCAAAAAGATATCATAGGCATAGAGTCATTGAAACCACCTGTTATATTACAAAACCCAAATGTTAAACATAGAAAGTACATGGTTACATTCAACGTCGCTTCTTACAATGAGTAGCTTTAACAAAAAAAAATAGAAACAACAACGTCATGGTAAAAAATTCAAAAAGAAACATAATCGGACAATGTAGAAAGCCTAGAGGGAATTTCCAAATGTTACTACCTAGTTACTTTTTTCACTAGAAAACACTTTATTTCTATAGCTCTTATAAAGAGGTTCTATCAAAAGGATATCATAGCCTTACACTTAGTGAGACCACTTGTTCTATAACAATAACCAAATGTAATAAACCCATAAAGTACATGATCACATTCAACTTCGTTTCTTACAATGATCAACTTTAACAAAAACTAGAAACAACTATGTAATAACAAAAAAGACTTAGCAAGCTATAGTGTAAAATCCAAAAAGGAACATAACTAGACAATCTAAAAAGCATGGAGGGAAACATGTTGCGTTCCCCTTAAAACAACATCGACCATCGAAGGAGACATTATGAAAAAATTAGGCTTCCAAATTTCGCCCAACAACCAATTATGACTTCATAACTCATAAATTACCTTTGTCGAACTTATCAACACATTAGACTTAGCTAATCAGAGTCACCATCAATCTGATTGTTTAGATTAAAGAACGTGAATCCAACTTCCATTGCAATAATATATGAGTACAAATAAATTGATAGATAGATGATAAATTACATCATAGTGGATTTGTGTTGAATGTTGATTTGAGATATGTGATATGTGATTGAGACAATTATTTTATCTTGACATGGGTCTAGAGCCTTTTTGAACTGTGAATCTCTCTTTTGAAATGGTGAGCTTCTTGATCCATGTAGTCAGTACTTGCTTCCTTTCCATTTAAATTCCATGTATTGTTTTTATAGGTTGGTAGAGTAAGTTCCTGATGACATTAGCCAGTGGTTTCCTAATATCATATCTACCTTCTTGAGTGGTAAGGCATAACGATTGAGTTGTAGGTTTAAATTGTGTATTTGCAACAACTCCTTATGGCATTTTCTTATTTCTTCTATATGTTGATTAGTGACGGTTGACGTCGCGGGATTTCTCAAACTACTTCGTGGATGAGGAAATCGACGTACTCAAACTACTTCGTCATTTATGTTGATTACTAAACCTTTTGTTTTGTAATATCGCCATGATATCATTTTGGCTCTCTATTAAAGCATCCAGCGTGTCATCCAATTTCTTGAAGTGGGTTTTAATTTCATTGTCATGTTTAGCTTGTGGGGGTGATTATTTGGACTCAATTTTGACTTATGTGATGAAGGAATAAAAATAAAAAAATATATTTATAATAATAATTATTAAAAAGTAATAATATTATTATATTTAAATATTTTTATTTTATAAAGTTGAGTAACAAAATTTTAATAAAAAAAATATTATATAATAAAAATATCAATATTATTATAATAATATATATATTTTGTTTATTACTAAACTTTATATTTGGTTAGGGCTTATGTGGAGGCGGCGATAAGAAGAATGGATATACACGTGGAGGTAGAAAGCAACAAGAGAGGAGATGGACTGGCGAGGATAGAGGGGATGTGTGAGGTGTTACGTAGGGAGCAAATGGTAGATGGGGGGGAGTGGGAAATGGAAGAGTGGAAGAGAGAGGGCGACAATGTACACAGGGTGGATGGATGAAGTTGAGAGACAATGGAAAGGAGAAGGGAAGACGATAGGAGAATTCACAATGTGGTTAGGATATGTGTGGAGGAGGGAAGGACGTGTGAAAGAGGGGTGTTAGGTAGATGGAATTGGAGCTAAAATGGTGTAGGGGAATTTGAACGTGTTAGTGTGGAGTGACTAGAGCTTCATGGAGTGAAGGAAAGAATGTGTAGAGGGTAGGAGCATAGGGAAATGCATGTGAGAAGCGTGAAGCAATGGGTGTGCGATCAAGGTAGGATAGGAGAGGGAAGAGTGAACGAGGTGTGGAGAGGAGGTAGAGAAGAGGCGTTGAGTTGTGGAAGATCAAAAGAGTGGGCCTCGTCGTAAGGAAAGAAGAGTGTGAGGGGTCAAGGAGTGAAGGGAGTGGTTTTCAATAGGGAGGCTCAGTGGTAGGTTGAGAAACATTGGAAGTCGTGTGTTTTGGGGTGCAGCTCCTGGAACATAAATGCGGGAAGAGAATGGCGTTGTGTAAGCCGAGGACTAGAACATAGTGTTGTGTAGAGTGTTGAAGATAGGAAGGAATGGGAGGAATGTGGCAGTAAATGGAGTGGAAAAGATGAGAGTGTGCAAGATGGGAGTGTATGGGAGGAGTAAGCTAGAGAGGGGAGTACAATAGTAATTGAATGGAATGGAGAAAGGGAGAGTGGAGAGAACTACATGGAGCAAGGAATGGATGAATGGATATTAGTCTAGAGTAATAATGGAAAGAGAAGGGAGGATAGAGGAAGAGTGTGAGGAGGTGATTCGACTCTGATACCACTGTCAAAACCGATTCGATTGTTTATACCAAAGAAGACTTGACTTCCATTGCAATAATATATGAGTAAAAACAAATTGATACATAGATGATAAATTACATCACAGTAGTCTTGGATTTTCTATAGCCATCATGCCTTTTCAACGTAAAGGTCACATCTTTTTACTTTAATTAATTAATAATTATTTATGTAACAATCAGTTGGTTAATTTAGCATTATAAACAGTTCCGACTATTATTTCCAACTTCTTAGGGTTATTTTCACCTTTTCGACATCGAGATTTGGAAGTCGAAAAACCCATGAACCAACTGTAACCCACCTTATCGACTCCGATGTTCCACTCTCAGAACACATTCTTCTCCGTTGTCGGGAGTTGGGAGTCGGAACCGCAAAATAGGTTTCGACGAGATAACCCTTGACTTTCTAACTGTGATGTTTCTAACTTTAGGATTAAGAAGTCAAAATCACTTAGCGAGACTTCCATGAAAAATACCTGACACTCTGACTCCAATGTTTCTAACATCTGTAGTCAAAAATGAACATCACATAACTAATCCTTGACGAAACACCTCCATCGGGATCGCCTCAATGTTTGTACATTAGACCTCCGGAGTCGGCATCGCAGAACAAGAACCTTCCACAACTTCTTTGACGCTAATATCGACATTGGAAATTTGGATAATTTTGTGGCCATGTCGCTTCCATTCACTGAATCGGAGGTCGAGAGTTAGAACACCACCACTGCTTTACTATGCAACTTTGATTCCCAATTTCCGTTGTCAGTACCTCGGTGTCAACATTTCAGCATCGACACTGGTACAAAAACTCTTCCACCAACATTACACTGATTTCGATGTTGACACTTTGAATTCGACACATTGACACTCGACACATTAACAGTTAACATTCCATTTAACCACTTAACTGAATTTTCCCTTCTTGCCTTAGACATTGACCCTTCTATTTCAGCCATGAAAACTCAGCAATAATATTCTTATTTGGAAGCTTAACACGTATCCATCTCGAGCACACGATTAAGGAATAAATTCCAACTTTCAATTCAAGGGCTTGCATAGGCTCTGCAAATTAAACATTCACAGTGGAAAATCAAATTGAACTGCATATGCAATTCATGCATAAACTAGCCTACTCATCATAGGCATAACAACAGTAAAATCATGCATAGAGATAAACTCATTTCTAGACTATGAACATGCATCTTATTGAATAATTCAAATTTCCATTCCATTCAATTCAACATGAATAAATAATCATCCATCACATAGAAATTCTAGGATTTCATAAACAACAAAACATATATTTTTTAACTGAAATCGTCCAAACAACTAGCTATGTGGGGACAACATTTCACCCAACTTTAGGTATCTGTACAGCCTATATTGTTTTAGATAAGAGGCCACCCCCATGTTGGGCTATGTTATCCATTAAGGAGAACTACAGAGGCTCACCCATAGCAATGGGTACACACACTTAGGATAATCTAGCGCAAAATCGAGTTGATCAATCCCGTAGGGAGATAAGGGCAATGATTTTTAAGCCAGTGAGATCAACCATAGAGCTACATGCATCTCAGTCGGTTTCATCTATCCTTGGCACCCACATCACCTACCATACCCAACACATGGAACGTTCCCTTCTCTTAAACACAGTCCTTCAAGATCCCCTTCCCCCTAGTGCTACTCAGGGTAGGTAGGGAAAGTCCCAACTTCTAAACCAATAGAGATCTCATGCCTTCACCTTTTTTCACAACCCACACCAACTCCTCACATTTCCAACATTCTCATACTTGGATTTTCATCTAGATGCCTCCCTTCTACTATGGTCGTTGCTAGAAATGCATAACACATTGTGAACTAGAGAATGGTTCTTTCACATTGGTATTACGATGAATGGAACCGAATTTCCATGATGTAATTAACTTCTACATCAAGCAACTCGGCCCATACCTTGCCATATTGATTTCTAAATTCAATCCATGATCCATTAAATGCATGAGCTATTTTCTTACAACATAATTAAAGAGTGGCAAGGACATCTACTTGGGTTCTCAATATGACACTTGGAAATAGAAGGTTAACTCTCTCACACCCCCTCACCTCTCCCAAGTGGATAACCACAACCCCTCATTGTTTTCAGGGAAAGTGTTCATATGGCTAGGGTGAGGCCACCAACATACTAGGGTTATAGACTAACATATAAGATTTTTTAAGTACAAATTTAAGCAAAAGGGCAAGGGTTATAAACGAAGTGTACCTTACAAAATAAGGTTTATCCAATCTTGCACTTGAGCCCCCCTCTTTCTCTCTAAAAAAAGAAACTTTCAAAATACCACTTCAAACCTTCCTCAAACCAATTTCACCACATATAAGATATTGATATTCAAAAGAACATGAATTACTAATCTAATAAACATCAACATACAATCAAAACTGAGATATACACGCAATGATTTGGAAAGCGAATATTTTCAAGTATTTATTAATCAATGAAACAAGTACAAAAATATACCTTCTCATCAATCATGGCACCTCAAGAAACCTTCAATCTAGATCACCTGCTTCTCTCCTCCAAGAATCCCAACCTCCAAGCTCGACATCAGGGGTAGATGGCAATTAGGGCACAAGTAAGGGGAGTGAGACTCCAAAATTTTCCAGCATAAAAATACTATAGTCCAAGTCCCCTTCATGGTCCCCTCTCCCTCTCTTATATAGTAAATGGAGAATATAGGATCGAGGAGGAAGTAATTGAAATCGAGGATACAATTCCAAAACCACCTAAACCACCCATTTTTTTGAGCTTTTTTTATATATATTTAGGAATTTCTTAGGTACACGCTAGTGTACCAAAGGAAAGTAGTATGTCACAGGCTAGTGGAACACTAACAACAAGCATGTGCAAGGTTAAAAATGTTGTAGAACCAAAGGAAAGGGGTGTTTTTAAAAAACAAAATGTCATTTTTTGGGAATTTTTCAAGTGTTTTTGGGGCTCCAACTTGTGTTCATAAGATTCTGAACTTTTACATGAACCATGAATGAGGTGAGGCCATATTAACGAGGTCCCAAATATGGCTCTTCTATCCAAAAAATTTCCTTTACATGAGTGACAATAAGTTCATGAAGTGTCGTCTTGCGACCAAAACATGTAAGTGTCGTCACAAACAGAGAAGTGCCAATTTTAGCTATAATAGATGCCCCCTAATGTATGAGGTAAGATAGTAAGATGACGACCGAAATACATTATAAATAAGTAATGGTTGGGTCATGGAATCAAATAATTTGGAGAAACCAAAATCGTAGGCTCAAACAAAGGTACCTGAAAGAGAGTAAAAAATGTCAGACAATTTCATCTCTAGGACATAAATGTCCATGTATAAATGATCGCCAAAAAGATACAAGGAAGATCCAACATGTGTATAACTGATGTAACTATCATAGCCACACAATATGCAAAAAGGTGCCATGTGAAATATAAAGCAATCATGGGCACAAATGAACAACATGGATCCATGCTCAATATCGATCATAACCATAAGAACACAAGATGGATTTATGTTGCAACATGTGTCATATGAGGTGTGAAAAGATATTGCACAACCTGGGAAATAGAAAAATATGAAGATGCTACTGTTGGTCCAAGGTATTCAATCCAAACCATACAAAGGTATGAATCCTAACCATATGAATAGAGGAGCTTAAGTTGAACACAGGGGATACCATTTGATTACCGTTCATTGATTTAAATAATTAACAAATTTGAGGGAACCCAACAATATTGAAAATGGGACACAAGATACCGAGTATATTCTAACAAGTGTGAATGTATGGTCTTGAAGTCGAAAACCTAAAGAATCCATCGAGTAGGACACATTGAGGTATTCCCGCTACCCAATTGCAAGGGAAAATGCCACCAATGACTGTAATCCCCAAGGTAATACTGAAAATTTTAAATCTCATTCCCAAATAAAGAGGAGTGGAATTCGATGGGAAGAGACCTATTGGAAGGGAGGCATTAAGGAATCCTCCATCATCCAACATGAGAAAAATCAAGGACTGATTTGTGTTGGAGTGGGGATGGAGTCTTGCAAAACATACTGTCGAAGACATGATGTAATGGATTGATAATAGTGAGTGGTCGACACATGAGGTCAAGACAACTACAGAAAGGCCGACATAGGTTTTATCCTTGAACAATGAGCATGACACAAAAGTGACTCGAGAAGCTTTAGACACTAAGGGACTAACGATGCAAATATGTAATGTAGAAGACATTGACAAATTTTCGATATGATTTAAAGAGTAACCAACCGAAGAAGTGATAACTATGAGCTCATACTTAATACTAAGGCTAAAAACTAGACCTAACTGTTGATATATTCAAATTGGTGCTTTGTTCAAGGATGACGAGACTTGCTTCCATTATATAAAAAGACATTTGACACCCTCCCCATCCCTTTCTCTTTTTAGAAACTTTCTTTATTTTTTAACGAGATTGAAAAAGAACTAAAGCATGCTCGATAGTACACTGATCTATGGATTTTATGAGCCCAAATTAGTGAATGCTCGTTGATGTTTTCAAAATTTGAGAGTTTGAAAACACCAAATAAGACTCTAGGAGGGGACTTTTTTGTAAATTTAGTCTCCAAGGTCCAAAAAAATATAAAACACTATAGTGGAGAACTCTCTTAGCTGAGGAGAACTAAGGTATTCCTTTTTTGTAGTTAGTTGGTCAGGTCCAAAAAAGGTTTAGACTATCACCAGACTAGCACTCCTTCGAAAACAAGCACAATTCTTTAGTTTAACGAGTGTGAAGGAAGACAAGGGCACTCGTGTTATTCCATTGATTTATGAGTACGAGGAAACAAACAGTAAACTCGACACCATTTTCCTAAAGTTTAACAAGCACGATGATATCATAAAAACTACTCGAAATCTTTTTCACGTTTTAACCAGAGCACGATAAAGAGAAAATTCAGCTAAAAAAGGTTCATGTTTCGTAAATTTTAGTCCCCTGGGACCAAAAAAGAGATAAACCTATACCTGGGAATACTCTTCTTGCCATAGTGAACTAGAGCATTCCTTTTTTCGTAAGTAATCACATGGTCCATAAAAAGGTTAAACTTATACCAATGTGGATGTTCCTTCACAACCTTTAATGAGTTTGGAGTAAATAAGCTAACTCTTCAATCTTGACAAGTTTAAGGATTCTAACAATAGCTTAAAGACAACTCCATATACCTTTCCCATAAAGTTTTAACGAGCCCAAAAAATTCAACTCGTGGCCTCGTTCTATTTTTAATGATCTTAAAGGAGAGATGGAAGAAGGCTCATAACAGGAGGAAACACGTGTCAGAGGAATGTAGAACTAGTTCCAAGTGCAAGGAAAATACCTATGCATAATGCAAGGAACATAAGAAATATGAGGACACTCGGGGGCGTCTCCTCCAAGTAAAAGGTGTCAAGTTGCAATGGCAGAATGATACAAGGTTGAGAGATGATGAGAGAAGAGATGAGGGTTTGTATAATGAAGTAAAAGCATGGAAGCTGACATCAAGGTCATAAGTGTGAGCAGGCTATATGAAAATGTGGTTACAACTTAAACATAAAAATGGGATCAATAAGCAACCATGTATCTAACTAAGAATTGTGTCTCCAAGAAACAACAGTACCAAGATCATATTCAGAAGAAAATATCTGATAAAGGTCACTTTGGTGGAAATATTTGCAACTTCGTTATCTTCAACAAGAGGCATAGTCAAGGCCTATCTAATTGAGGAAGACTCCATAGTGCCAAGGCCCGGGGATTTACAATCAACATGATCAACCTTAAGAGGAAAGATAAAGTTGACAGAGGTGATGGAGTCTACTGGAACAGACTCAACATCGTGAGATTCAAAATTTCTATCAACATAATCAAACTCATAAGGATCACCAACTTGCTGCTTAATGGGAGATTCCAAAGACTCAAGAATACCAACATCTGAGGATCCATCAACTGAAAGACCAGGCTTAAAAAGCAAGTTAGGGATGTATCTAACTACAACTAAGTCAACATCCAAAAGAATGTCAGACTGTATCATAGACTCTAGGAATACTTCTTATGAAGTAAGTATATCGTCCCATATGGGATACCTATCTAAAAATTCAGTTGGATCAATGGGGTGGAGAGAGGGCTCTAATGTCCCCATAGGATGGATCACCAAGTCAACTGCTAGGGACAAATCCCAATAAGGTAAGCATGAATACAAAGGATTCTTCTTATTAACAATTGGAGATGAGGGGTATGAGGCCACATAATTCACATGTGGCAAGATAGTGTCTACCAAAACACTGGGAATTGAAAAAGGATAGACTTGGTCTAAATTTGTGTGATGAGAGGGATCAACAAATGTCAGTTGATCAATAGTGACAATGCTTTCATTGTGAGTAAAATACAATGCAAAAAAGAGTGTAGACACCACAACATTCATATCATATACATAATCACACCCAAGGAGCATATTGAAGTCAATGAGGTCCTCTATAACGATAAATGAACTAAGACATTCTTCTCACCTAAAGTAAAAAGGATTTTAGAAACAACTCCCAAAGTTTGACTAGGTCTTCTATCAAAGGGCAGCGACTGATTAACAGTCGGCACCGGAATGGGATGTCCCATACCTCCCTAAGCATGCATGGATACAATACTAACATGGACTTCTTCATCTACAATACAACGAGAAACCTTGTAGTGTTTAACTTGGAAATTTATTTTAAAAGCTGAAGTAGAAGGAAGGTGTGGCTCAACTAGGCATCCCAATCAAAGGAAAAAATATAAGGGATTGGAGGGGGGTCATTCAAAGTGAATTTAATTCCCCCTTGTCCAAAAAGATTTGAACTAATAGTGAAGAAAATATGCCATAGTAGACAAATCACTCTCCAAAGGAAGAGTGGGATTGATCGAATATTGCATCGATTCAACCACTTGATGAGGGTCACTCTCCAAAGGAAGTGTGGGATTGACCAAATATTGCATTGGTTAAACCACTTGATCAACCAAAGGTTGAACAAGTTGTTGGGAAACCACAAATTGTTTAGGAACAAAATATCCTTAAGACTCGGATCACACTCTTTGTGCTTCTGCAATAGTAAGGCACATGTGAGTAAGGTGATCTCCCTTACAAAGATTACAAGGGTACTTTGGAATGCGTCCGATATGTTTGGGTTTCTCAGTAGTGTAAACATGACTTGTATTAGTTGACTATTTCCCCCCAACATGATCTCTAGAGGCTATGTGGATTCCCTTAGCATGAATTTCAGAGGTTGGGTGGATTCCTTAGCATTACTTGCAGAGGCTAGGTGGATGTCCCCAACATGACTTGCAGATGTTGGGTGGATTCCCCCATCATTACTTTCATAGGTTGGGTGACTAGAACCTTGCTTTCACATATTATTCCTATGATTCCTCCTTTTATTCCTTTTAGGTTTTTGGTTACTAGTATCAAGACTTTCACTACATGAGGTAGAAGGAGGAGGAGACGATGTTACTAGTGAAGGGGGACAATGTTTTGATGCCCTTTATATAAGGTTCTTTCTTCAGAAGCATCCGAAGCATTGAGGATAGTCAGAGTGGAAAAAAACCAAACCATTATCCCAAGGTTGAATACTGGAATACTTGGATTGGTTATCAAGGGAACAACAACGTTCCAAACAAAACAAAAAGAACAAGAATCCCCTTGCATAGGGATCCCTTGGTTGGTGTCCACATGAAAACTATCCATATTTTCTAACTTAATAAGAAAGAAATATTTGAGGCCGACTAAAAACCAAAAGTACACAGAGCACACCACTAGAAAGAGTCCTAATTACCCAGACCAAGCAAACAAAGATACCTTCCAAAGGAAATCCTGAGATGATGAGGGCCCAGGACTAACCAGTGAAAGGCAAAGAACAGTTACCTACGGTCCACAATACAATCACTTTGGAGCAAGCATTTGAATCACCAACCACTTTTCCAAAGAGTTGCATGAGGTTTCCCCCCATGTCTATCGTAGGTATAGTGGAAATAACATTCCACCACCACATGTGTAGAGCCCTAGAGGTCAAGATACTATGGCTACCAATCTTGCAAAAGGGGTCTAATGGAACATTCGTTAGTCCAGTTGATGTGCGTGGGCAGGTTAGCTAAACATGAGACTCAAACAACACTGACACCAAATGGGGCCAAAAGGTTGTACTGAGTGAATCCTTGAATGCACGCCAACTCTAGTGTATGCTTGATTGAGTGTTGGAGGTATATATCCTTGAATCAATATCGCACGACCTCATGCTTAAATCCTATGTGAGAGGATATTTTTGGTTCACCCTTTTGCAAGCTTGGGTTTTCTGAAGATTGGACACTACGTTTGATTTTAATTGTTTTGGATAGTTTACAACTGACACCTAATCCAAAGCACTAGCCGAGACTAGTAGGTGTCGTCATTAGAAAATAAATGTTACTAATATATTTTAATATTAAACATTCTGTTTGAAGGGATATGATTACTCAATAGCTAGCGGTCATGAAACTCGTGATGTTTTTGCGCCGAGAGGCGCTCTACAGCCCAGTATGGGGGAGATCTTGTAACGTGATGTAACGTTACTAACATGTTGGCAAAAAATAATAGTGAAAGTGAATATTATGGGAGAGATCTTGTAACGTGATGTAATGTTACTAACGTATGTAACATGTCGGCCAAAAATAATTGTGATAGTGAATATTATGGGAGAGATTTTGTAACACAAAATAAGAAATAATATCACTTTCGTAACTTTATTTTTATTAATAAAAAATAAATTTTTTAATAGGCCAAAATAAATGTCGGCCACAAAAACAATCTAATATGGGGGAGATGTGGTAATCTTCCTACCTAACAAAATAATAAAAAAGTAAAAATTTAATTATCCGTAAAAAAAAAATGTGGGTAAAAAAAACACAAAATTGAATTATCCGCAAAAAAATGTTGGCCTTTCACAT
The DNA here is from genome assembly GCA_001517045.1 of Pseudotsuga menziesii. Lineage (NCBI taxonomy): Eukaryota > Viridiplantae > Streptophyta > Pinopsida > Pinales > Pinaceae > Pseudotsuga > Pseudotsuga menziesii. The sequence continues at coordinate 73,567 of LPNX010804270.1, forward strand.
GGTTTTAAAACCACGTGCAAGGCATTCTAAACAACCCATGGTTTAGAAGGCTTTGCACATGGTTTTTAAACCATGTGCAAGAAAACCATGTGCAAGGTCTTTTAAACAACCCATGGTATTATTGTACATGGTTTAGGAGGGCCTTGCAAATGGTTTTAAGACCATGTGCAAGGCCTCCTAAACAACCCATGATTGTAGGAGGGCCTTGCATATGGTTTTAAAACCATGTGTGGGGAAATGATGCAATGTTTGTTCCTAACAAAATAAAAAATATTATATGTCGGCCATAAATAATATTAAATATTAATAATAATAAAATTATATGTGGACCTTAAATAAAAAGATGTGTCTTTTGGTTTGAATCAAATCAATGGATACCTAAAAAGAGGTTAGAGATTTGATCCATCTCGGCGCTTGATAGAGCCTAGGATTTGGATCTAAGCTGGTTTACTCAAAATCAGAAACAACATGGAAACTGCAAAAGAGATTCAAAATACAAAGCTTTTACTTCTCTTTTTCTTTTCAAAACTGAAAATGCAAGCCAAAAATGAAATTTTTTCTTTTTCTTTTTAAAAAACAATGCATATGCATGTGCAACTATGACTAAGCTAGTATCCTAATATGCATACAAAAGAAAATACTAGTTTTTTTAATTTTTCTTTTAAGATGAAAAAAGAAAATGAACTACAACCAAGTACATGAATATGATGTAAAAAAAAAAGCAACTGAACTTCTAGAATATGTCTACAAGAACAAAACCCTAGACTAACCTAAGGTCTGTCAACACCTCACTCAGAAGGAAAACTTGCATAAGAGACCAATTAAACCACTTTGGCACAAGGATTTTGACCAAGAAGATTAAGTAAGACAAGGATCAGATGACTCACAAGTTCAATCTATACATACTAACAGAGACTGATCAAAACACCATACAAACCAAAGTCATACCAAGAAAAAGATAAAGGACAAAGTTCAACAAGTCCAAATTGATTCAAGAAGAGATCTTAAACATCAAATTAAGATTAATCACAGGACATGACACCACTTCCAAGTGGTCCTACATAGACCTGGGAACAACAAGGAATAGTTTTGGCTAAGAATCTACAGTAACTGTTAATGACATCTTGTGGAGAGTCTGCAGTAGGTAATGGTTCAGTGTCTACGTTTCGAGCCATCCTTGGCCCATCTTTAGGACATTATCGATGCTTGAGATGATCTTCAAATCTCCCTTTCAAATAAATATAGACTAACTTAAAACTAAAAAAGTAAATTATTCATTTGAATTAACATATAGATTAAACCTTTAAAACAAAATAACCTAAATTATTATAGTAAACATAAACATTAATATTAATACCTTAATTAAACAACTTGCTTTAATAGTATTTAATATAACAAATATTTTAACATTAAATAAAAAAAATTATAACATTTTAATAAAAAAATTAATAATTTTTTTAATAAAATCTTAACAAAAAGTTTAATAAAAAATTTTAATAAAAAATAAAAATTTAAAAAGTTTAAAATTTAAAGAAAAATAAAAAAAAGTTTTAAAATTTTAATAAAACAAAAATAGGTTAAGAATTTACTATAGAATAACATTCTAAAAATCTAATAAATAGGGTTTAACAATTACGAATTCAATAAATAAATTTAATAAATATATTTATAATCTTTTATAAAAAAAATGAAAACCTAAAAACCTTACTGTTGGCTACTTTTGATTGTTCTATATTTATTTGAAAAGGAGATTCGAAGATCATCTCAGGCATCGATAATGTCCAGAAAATGAGCCAAGGATGGATCGAAACATAGACACTGAACCATTACCTACCACAAACTATCCACAAGATGCCATTAACAACAAGGAATCCAAAGAATGCAATCAACACCCTCCCAAATAGACTTGAAAGTAAAAAAGTCACCTATAGGAGGGACACGCTAGTGAAAAACAGTAACAGTAGTGTGTGAAAGCTAGTAGAAGAACTATGTACCAATGTGCGTGAGGAAAAAATCTATTGTATACACTAGCATAAGCGTGTGGGTACTAATTCATTGAAAGATCCAAAAATGTAAATCCAAATTCCAAAATGACAAGGAAAGTGTCTAAAAAGAATCAATGACTGTTCATAACCTGTAAAAAAGACTTGCAACTTCAAATATACTGGAAAAATGACCTTGGATATACCCCAAAGAAGATAGGTTTTCACCGTTTCTGTTGTTATGGAAAGTGTTTATGTGGTTGGGGTGAGGCCACCAACATACTAGGGTTACATACTAATATATAATATTTTGCAAGTACAACTTTAAGCCAAAAAGAAAGGGTGAGAAAGGATGTGTACCTTACAAAAGAATGTTGATCCAAGCTTGCACTTGATCCCCTATCTTTCTCTTTGAAACAAGGAACCTATAAATTACCACTTCAAACCTACCTCAAACAAATTTGACCACATATTCTATATTGATATTCAAAATAACATGAAATACTAATATAATAAAGATCGCATGCAATCAAAATTGAGATACACACACAGTGATTTGGAAAGGGAAGAATGTCAAGTAGTTAATAATCGATGAAACAAGTACACAAATATAACTTCTCATCAACAATGGAACCTCAATAAACCGTCCATTTTGATCACCTCCTTCTCTCCTCCAAGAATCCTAACCTCCCATCTCTGCATCAGGGGTAGATGGAAACTAGGGCACAAGCAAGGGGGGTGAGAGTCGAAGTTTTTTCTAGCATAACAATACCATAGGCCAAGTTCCCTTCATGGTCCCCTCCCCCTCTCTTATATAGTAATTGGAGAAGATAGGATCAAGGAGAAAGTAGTTACAATCGAGGATACCATTCCAAAACCACACAAACCACCCAATTTTTCAAGATTTTTTTTTAATATATTTTTAGGCATTTTTGAGGTATACGCTAGTGGACCAAAAGTATCATGTCACAAGTTAGTTGAACATTAACAACAAGTGTGTGCAAGGTGATAAACATTAATGGACCAAAGGAAAGGGGCATTTTTGAGAAAGAACGTAACTTTTAGGGGTTTTTTTAGGTGTTTTTGGGGCTTTAAATTGTGTTCATAAGATTTATAACTTTTACATGAACCATTAATGAGGTAGGGACATATTAATGAGGTCCCAAGTATGGCTCTTCCATCCATAAAAAAATCTTTTGGTGAGCGACAATAGGTTCATGAAGTGTCATCATGCAATCAAAACATGTAAATATCGTCATAGACATAGAAGTGCCAATTTTAGCTATAACACTCATTTTGTCGCCTCCATAGCCAACCCTAGACTCTTTATTTCATTATAAATTTTTACATGATTTTACATTTTCCATGGCTTACTAGCACATGGTATACAAAATATATAATACTTTCCTTTATAAGTCAATCATTCACTAGCGGAGCCTTGGCCTTGAGCTCGTCACTATAAATTATACATCACATATATACAATATGTACGCATCAGGCCAATATATATTCTAGGTGTCAAAATGGGGTCATTACAATCCCATCCCACTTAAAACAACATCATCCTCGATGTTCTAAGAACTAAAACAAATGGGTATGCCTTTCTCATAGCATCCTCTAGCTCCCATGTGGACTCATTAAGACCAAGGTGCTCCCATTGCACCTTTACCTGTACGATGGCTCGGTTCTGGAGCAAAGTTACCCTCTTATAGAGGATGCATGTAGGATACACTTGGAACTCTCGACCCTTAGGTTCCTCCTAAATCACAATCCAATCAATTACATGATCAAGATCATGTACATACTTCTTAATAAAAGAAACACTAAGAACATTATTATCTCTGATGTTAGCATGTAATGAAATCCTATATGCAACTGGACCTATCCTATCAAGGACTTCAAATGGCCCATAATATCTTGGTGCCAACTTGGCACAACTACCAAACTCGAGGGAACTCTTCCTTGGATTTAATCTTAAGTAAACATGATACCAAACTTTAAATTCCCTAAGAACTCTTTTTAAATATGCATAACTCTTCTATTTGTCTTGGGATACCTTTAAATTCTGCCTGATCTTAACGATTTCTTATTCCATCACCTTGAGCATTTATGGCCCAAGCATTATATTATTTACTAGACTATCCCAACTCATTGGAGTTTTTCATCTTTTTCCATACAACACCTCAAATAGACTCATTACCAATGTTTCTTGATGTCTATTATGTTAGATTTTTATCATTCAAGCTAGCATTATGATCTTAGGATCTTTTAATTGAGAGAATAACAAGCACAGCAATAAAACATAAGCATAACACAAGAGACAAGAAACACAAAGAATTTTCCTTGGGGAAACCATAAAGGAGAAAACCCCGCAACTTCCTCAGAGAACCCTAGTGCCCCACCACTTGTGGGGACTTTGCCTCCTCTAACCAATAGGAGGGTAACACAATGGTGGAAACTATTGCCCCGACTTACAATGACTCACCTAGGGTCAGCTTCACTAGGATAGTCTAATAACCCAAGGGCCCCATAACTGTGGGGACTTTAACCCTTGACCAATAGGAGGGTTACCCACAATGACTTGACATGACTTTCTCATTATAGAAACTTCCCAGAATAAACATCGGGGTATGACATGACTCAAATACATTACAATACATCCCGGAATAAACATCGGGTTACAATACATAATAAATATGGATGAATACATTCCGAAGTTACAATTACATCAACACTCCCTCTTAACTAGGAAGGTATTCTCTTGACACAATTTATTAGCACAAGTCTTCTTCTCTGTGTCATCTAGGTCATCGTCATCTTCAGGTCATCTTCATCTTCAAGTCATCTTCATCTGTAAGTCATCTTCATTTGGATCTGGACCATCATCACTGGATTTGGATCATTACACGATCTGGATCATCACTGGATCTGGATCATCACTGCTCGATCATCTTCACTGGATATGGATCATCACTCGATCTGGATCATCACAGGTGCTATCTCATGGTTCTTCTCATCATAGGAAGTTCTACAGAGCCAGCCCTTTTTCATGCTAGTTGTAGGCCTAGCCTCCATGTAGGTCTTCTTCAGCACTTATATCTAACCTACTCGTCAGAAAGGCTCGTCCAGCACTTACATCTAACCTACTCATCAGAAAGGCATGTCCAACACTTACATCTGACCTACTCGTCAGAAAGGCATGCCCAGCACTCACATATGATCATATAGGAACCAATCCTATAATCACATCAGAAAGGCCCAGCACTCACATTCACCAGCATGATAGGACATCATTATCATCTATGAAAAGGATTCAGCACTTACATCTGACCTACTCATCAGAAAGGCATAGTACTCACATCCATCCAGGATGGAACACATCCTACTCACAATGATGGAAGAGTTCTGTACTTCCATCCAGGCTGGAACACATCTTACTCACAATGATGGAAGATTTTCTCACTTTCATCCAGGCTAGAACACATCTTTCTCACAATGATGAAAGACTCTCATCTAGGCTGGAACACATCCTGCTCACAATGATGAAAGATTTCTGCACTTCCATCCAGGCCAGAACACATCCTACTCACAATGATGGAAGACTCTCATCCAAGTTGGAACACATCCTGCTCACAATGATGAAATATTTCTGCACTTACATTCATCCAGGTGGGAACACATCCTGCTCACAGTGATGAAAAGGCTCTGCACTTACATCCATCCAGGAGGGAACACATCCTGCTCACAGTGATGGAAGGGCTTGCACTCACATCTTATCTTGTAGGAACCAATCCTACAGTCATATCAGAATGGCCCCTAGTCCTCCTCGACTGAGCTACTTGGTAACTGACCAGGTGCCTCCATTCTCCTAGAGAATGGTAGTTGCCCTTACATCTGACCTGCTCATCGGAATGTCCAACACTCACATCTGACATGGAAGGAACTTAATCATTTAGCCATGACAGAATGGTTCAGCCCTTACATCTGATCAAGTGGGAACACATCCCTCTATCACATCAGAATGGCTACTCAATCCTAGACTGAGTGTTCTCGGTACCTCACCAGGCAGCTCCATTCAAATAATGACAATTGCCCTTACATCTGTTCTACTCGACAGAATGGCCAGCACTCATATCTGACATGGAAGGAAGCAATCCTCTCACCATGACAGAATGGCTCAGCCCTTATATCTGAACTACTCATCAGAATGGCTACTGATCTCAGCACTCATATCTATCATGGAAGGAACCAATCCTCTTGCCATGACAGAATGGCTCAGCCCTTACATCTGACCATGGAAGGAACCAATCCTCTCACCATGTCAAAATGGCTATGGGACTCATCACATTCCCTTGGAGGAAACCTCGATTTGGAGAACACCAAGCTTCTCCTTGAAGTACTCGAACTTCACCCTAGCCAATGGCTTCGTCAACACATAAGCTATATGTTCCTCCGTTGTAACATACTGGAGCTTCACTGCTCCCTTCTGCACCATATCCCTGATATAGTGATACTTGATCTTGATATGCTTCGAATTTTCATGGAACACTGGATTCTCTGACAACTTCACACAACTCTGGTTGTCACAATGTATACAAGTAGCATCCAACTGGAGATCAAATATATTAGACAATAGCTTCTACACCCATACTGCCTCACAACTAGCTGAACAAGCTGCGACATACTCTGCTTCAGCTGTACTCAGTGCCACACAGGATTGCTTCCTGCTAAACCAAGAGATCACACCTGATCCCATACTAAAGCAACACCCTGAAGTACTCTTCCTATCGATGGCACTGCCTTCCCAATCTGAATCAACATAACCCTCCAGGTTAATCTTTTGATTCGCATTGTACTTGAGCCCATAATCAACTCCACCCCTTAGGTACCTCAGAATATGCTTTGCAGTAATCAAGTGAACATTTCTCGGATCTGTCAAGAACTGGCTCAAGGTGTTCACATCAAAGAAAATGTCTGGTCTCGTGTTTGTCAGGTACATCAATGACCCAATCATCTAACGATACATCGTAGCATCAACCGACTCTGATGAAGCATCACTCAATAGTTTTAGGTTCGATGCCATAGGTGTGGCCATAGCCTTGCAGTCCATCATCCCAAACCTCTTCAGGATCTCTACTGCATACTTCCCTTGTCCAAGGAAGATTCCATCTATACTCTACCACACCTCCATACCTAGAAAGTAATGCATCATCCCCAAGTCCTTCATTTCGAACTCAGCAGCAAGCTTTCTCTTCGTATCAGCAATCAACCCACCCGTACATGTCACAAATAGATCATCTACATACAGTAGAAGCATCACTGGTTTTCCATCCTCAACCTTGTAGCAAAGGTTAGAATTCACTTTACTCTCAGTAAAGCCTAAAGTCATTAGTAATCTGTCCATCCTATCGTACCATGTCGATCCTCAGGATATTCTGTAGTCACTCCCTCCGAAGCGGAGCATCATACCCCCTCTGTCTTCTGTACTCTATACACTAAAACGTTATGTACCGGAGTGACAAGTAGCTTCCTATGCTACTAATATTCTATGTGACTATCTAGTGTATAGACTTGCATCTTTAACCTTGTAGCAAAGGTTAAGATATTCATCGAGCTCATCATGTATGTGTTTAAACTCTTACTGGCTGCAAATGTCTCTTCGTAGTCTAGGCCTTCTTTTCGTGAGAAGCCTCGTGCTATGAATCTTGCTTTGTATCCCACGATGTTTCCATCTACTGCATGATGGAACTATGAACTTCTCTTCATGTGTCGATACTGCATCCTAGACACCATTCTTCTTGAACTGGTATTCCCTTTCTTCTTGAAATATTCTGCACCAATGATGTCGATGTATTCATCATATTATTTTTCATCTTTGAACTATTGTCACTTCTTCTCCGGAACAAGTCTCATTCTTCTTTGCTTGTAGGCGATTATGTACGCGATCTTTCCTACAAGTCAAATGCATTTATATGGTTAGAAACATTTCATAAGGAATATTCATATTGGCAAGTTCTTATGCATAAATATATGATCATGAAACTACTTTATCCAATACAACATTCATCCATATCTCACTGAAACTTTCTAGATGCCTTCCATCTCTACCAGGACAACATTGAGATTGTGCACTAATCCAATATGTTAGCAAAGAGGTTTCATTCTAGATAAGTAGCAATGGAGAGTTGTATAGCACCATGAGCTACTTACCCATCACATGCATGTTAGTAGTATACTGTCATTAATGCAAACATCCTATCATGCATAATACATCAACTGAATATAAACAAATGCATAACAAAACAATATCATGAAATGACAATTGAATACTTATCTTTATTTGTTTCATGGGTAGACTCCTTCTAGAGCCTTCAGCTTCATCATATTCTTCATTCATAATAGCATCATTTCTTATCCAAAAGCTGAGATGGATAAGAGGTTCTTCAAGAGTTCAGATATTCATATTCCTCATCACTTGTGGGATCTTCTTTGGATGGTAAGATCTTGATCTTCAGTTGCTCCCACCTTCTCTTCTCAAGCTTCTTCTTCTTGTGTGTTCTCTTCCCAGAGACTACTAAAAGTAATCACTTCCTTTTCGCACACATTCCTCGAATGAATGAATCCCATGATCCTGGGAGGCCATTCAAGTTGACCATCACCACTTCTGCATTCTTCACTTCTTCTTTTACCACTTCAAGTTGTTCTTTGATTTGAGAGACCCTTATGACTGCATGGTCTCTGCATTCTGGATCTTTACATTCTTCAATTGGTTTCTTAAGGTCATCTTCCGATGTATGTTCTTCCCTTCAAATAGCTTGGTCAAGGAATCAAACCTCATCGATGTCTTTAGGGAAGACACTTGTGGTACCAGTTGATCCATGACTGAAGCAACCATGATATTCTTGGCCTTGACCAAGTTCTTCTTGTGTAAGGCTTCTAGCCTCATCTCCCTCTGGAACTGGAACCTCTCTACTCATGTAGGTGTCCAATTCATTTTCTTCAGAGAGATCAAATACTTCCATGCTTGGAAGTTGTCAACTTCACCAAGCTTATCATCAAGCTGATGTGATAGATCACTTTAAAATGAGAACCTCAAATGAAAATAGCAAAGGATTAGATCTTACCGATTTGAGGTGTCTGTCCTGGTTCCAGAGCTGGCTGATCTAGGGTTTGTCACGGAAACCCTAATTTTAAAATCTTGGAATATTTCAGATCTGATTGGATAGACAAATATATCCCTTCAAATGGAGCTATCCAATGTACTCCTTTTCTTAAAACAGTGGAGGGAAGCTCCCAGAACAGGAATCCCTAGTTTTCCAATTTCTTCTGCAGAAATTCCTGTAACTGTTTCTGTGATATATCTGAAAGTACTACTCCTCTGTGTTTGAAATTTTTCATTGAGGTAACATCGCATGTCCCTGATCCAACACCATAGGTTTCATAAAAATTCGTTTCACCAATTGGTATTTATGATCCTTTTCCCAAGGTGACCTGTTACAGGACTGTTCAGAACAACGAAGTTGTATGGAATTCCACATGTCATTGGTTCATTTTCTAAGTCTGATATTTGGACCACCGAAATTAAAGTCCGTGCCATTTTTGGAACATCTTTAGGAATTCCATTTGGACCTTTGTAGCCAAATATATTGCAATTATCCCCAGGTGTCCTGTTTAGGGATGAATTCTGGAAGAGGTTGGAACCCTAACTTGGAGGGATCATATCTCCCAGAATATAGTGAATCTAAGGCTAAATTTTGGAAACAGTGTTCATCAGTATTTTTTCTTCAGCCCATGCAATTTTTAGCGCCTGATCCTTCGTCAATCTCAGGATATATCGAATGTACCAAAACTTAGCAGTTTTAGTATTTAGGGTTTTGCTAGCTTGGGGTCAAACTAGGGTTTGACTTTCCCAGAGTTTCACCCAGCCAAATTTATTGATCCAGGTCTATAAACTTTGATTTTGATGAGGAGAACAATCCTATGCTGGGATCACTCAAAAATTCCTCTTCTGTAGAAATCCCTAATTTCCGCATCGAAAACTAAAAATTATCGGAATCGAATTCCGCTTCAACAGAAAGATGCGCCCTTCAATGGAGAGTCAACCTAGCATAATTTTGCTGATGGATTGTGGAGAGAGACCCAAAAATTAAGAATCCCTAGCTTCTACAGCTGCACAATGTCTTCTTCTTAGGTTAGCTCTGATACCATGTTAGATTTTTATCATTCAAGCTAGCATTATGATCTTAGGATCTTTTA
>LPNX010804270.1:83857-143964 GCA_001517045.1 Pseudotsuga menziesii
TAGCACCAAAGGTAAAACTGAAAAACATTAAGATGATCTCCCGAAAACAGCAGTCTCTCTCTCTCACACTGAGAGAGCTTCTCCTCTCTCACTCAGCAGTGTGTGTATGCGTATGGTAAATAGAGAGGCTCTCACTCTCTATTTATATTCTTCCATTCACTTGGAACCCACTCCAACATGTCGGCCTCACTTAACAATTACTTACTAGAGCCTACATCTCTAAGAGTGTCTAATAACCCTAGTGCCCCACCACTTGTGGGGACTTTGCCTCCTTTGACCAATAGGAGGGTAACACAATGGTGGGGACTATTGCCCTGACTTACACTGACTCACCTAGGGTCGACTTCACTAGGATAGCCTAATAACCCAAGGACCCCACAACTGTGGGGACTTTAACCCTTGACCAATAGGAGGGTTACCCACAATGACTTGACATGACTTTCTCATTATAGAAACGTCCCGAAATAAACATCGGGGTATGACATGACTCAAATACATTACATTACATCCTGGAATAAACATCGGGTTACAATACATAATAAATATGGATGAATACATTCTGAAGTTACAATTACATCAACATATTATTATATAAAAACTCTACCAAGTGTAGATAATCTTCCCACTTACATGGATTTTCCATCACATACATCCTTAACATTTCCTCAAGGACCTGATTCACCCTCTTGGTTTGACCATCTGTTCAAGGATGATACACTGTACTAAATTCAAGGCTTAGTTCCCAATTCCTAAAATAAACCTTTCCAAAAATTGGATGTGAAGTTTGCATATCGATATGAGACTATTGCTTTTGGTAACTCATACAATTTGAATACCTCCTTCATGAAGATATTCACTATGTCACTTGTTTTATGAGTGGACTTGACTGGAATAAAATGATATTCCTTTGAAAGATCTTCCACCACAACCATGATTGAATCATGCTTCCTTAATGTCATTGGAAAACTTGTTATAAAATCCATAGAAATTACCTTCCACTTCCATTATGGAATGGGAAATGGTTATAACAATCTTGTTGGATGTTGATGCACTTCCTTGGTGTGTTGGAATTTCTTACATCCATAATTATACTGTGCTATATGCTTCTTCATCCCATGCCAAAATTATTATTCCCTTGTTTTTGTTATTTTCTTTTGGTATCCTGGATGGCAAGAGTATGGAATTTGATGAATTTCAACCATTATCATCTTCTTCAAATATGCACAATTGGGAATATACAATCTACCCTTGTAGACAAGAACATCATCTTCTCTGAGTTGATATCCTTCACACTTTTCATATAAATTCCCTTTCTATAATTTTTGTTTTACTTGAAGATAAGCTTCATATTTATTTTTGGCTTCAATAACTCTTGGTCTCAAATATGATTTGCACATACTTAAGCATGCTATGTGAAATTTTCTCCTAAGGGTTCCTGCAACCTTATTCTCTTTTCCTTTCACATGTTTGATTCCAAAATCAAACTCAGACAAAAATTCCAGCCATCTAGCTTTCCTGGTATTTAAGCTTGGATGATCATACAAATACTTTAATCTTATGTGGTTAGTCCTAAGCTCAAATATCCTTTCAAATAAATAATGTCTCCATATCGTGAGGTCATGTATTATAGTTGCTAATTATAAATCACGAGTCACATAATTCCTTTCATTCTCTTTTGATTTTCTTGACTCATAGAAAATCACAAATCCTTACTACATGAGAAACCCACTTATTAATTTAATGCATGCATCCATACATACTACAAAATCCTTATTTGGATCTACAATCTTCAAAACATGAGCATTAGTACGAAAATTCTTCAATCACTGGAAGCTTTCTTCACATTTCTTAGACCATACAAATTTTACATTATTTCTTTACAGTGATGTAATTGGATGAGTGATTTTGGAGAATCCCTCAATGAACCTTATATAGTATCATTATAGACCCATAAAAGTTTGAACATCTAGGACAATCCTTAGAGTAGGCCAATCCATTATGGCTTCAATCTTTTCGAGGTCCACTATGATTCCTTCTTCCGAAATCACATGACCTAAATATTGTCCCTTTCTTTGATAGAAGTCACACTTGCTTATCTTGGCATACAATTTGTGCTCTCTAAGATATTGCAATACCATTCTCAAGTGCTCCTCAATACCATTCTCAAGTGCTCCTCATGCTCTTCTTCACTGTGTGAGTAAACAAGAATGTCATCCAAGAACACTAGCATGAACTTATCCAAATACTTATTGAAGACTCTATTCATGAGACACGTGAATGTGATGGGTGCATTGGTGAGATGAAATGGAACCACCGTGAACTCATAATGGCCATATCTCATCTGAAAAGCTAGCTTGTGAAAGTCTTCTTCTTTTATTCTCACTTGATGATAACCATATCTCAAGTCAATCTTCGAAAACACTTTGAATCCCTTCATTCAATCAAACAAATGATCAATTTTGGTCAATGGATATTTATTCTTGACTATCACTTTATTTAGTTGTATGTAATAAATACATATCCTTAAAAGTCCCATATTTATTCTTGACAAATAACACGGGTGCTCCCCAAGGAGACACACTTGGTATGATATACTTTTTGTCAATTAATTCTTGTAGTTGCATTTTCAACTCTACAATTTATGTCGTGCTCATACTATAAAGAGATTTGGAAACTGGCACTACCCCTAGAACAAGATTTGTTGAAAATCAATGTCTATTTTTTGTGGCAATACCAGTACTTCATCGGGGAACACATCTTTAAACTTTTGCAACAACTAGTAATCTTCTATATTTGTTCTTCTAATGAATATGATATATGGGCTGCATATAGTTGGCACCCTTTCTTGTAGAACTTTCTTAACTATAACGCTGAAATATACCTTACTAAAAATTGATTAGGAATCCCTTTCACTCATATTGACCTTCCCTCTTCATCAATGCTTTCAAAGACCTTCTCATAGCTCAGTCTACCTTGATTCTATGCTTTTCCATCCAATCCTTTCCAATAAGAGCATTATAAAACCCTAATGATAGGACATTCAAATTTACTATTGTGAGGTGTCCATTCAAATCTATGGGGAGATCCATCACTACTTCATGTAATGTTATCTTTGTTCCAGTGGCTAATTAAACTAAATAAGACTTATCATGCTTAATTTTTCTAAAAGAACAACTTTTATCTACTTTTGGGGTAGCATAACTACAAGTAGATATTGGATCAACCAAAATAGAAATATTTGCTTAGAAATATTACCATCAACTTCCACTACTACTAATTGATGGTCTTCTTGAACGGTATCCAATGCTGCATAAATTCAAGGATTTTCCTTTTATATATCCTCCACTGTAACTGCTTATTCTAAGTTATGAAAACTTAAAGTAATCTCTCTTTTATGTGGAAATCCTTAAGCATGTGGCTTACTCCACATCCCAAACACCGAAGTGGTCCTTTTGGCCCCTTTTGTTTTGCTATTGCTGGTTCATTTCCACTTCATTTTTTCTTTCCTTGTTGAAAATTCCTTGGTGGAATTCTAAATGGGACTTTGAATCCACTTTTCCTTTGGTCAAATATTCCCTTTGGATTTCCTTTCATGATAGGATAACCTTTGATTATTTTTTTATGTTCATAGCAATACATTGCCACTCTAATGGCTTCATCAGAATAGGTGGATTAACAAACTCAATCCTATCTCTGTAAATTTGGGGCATACTGTTATTAGCCAGAATGGCACTTCTCTGTCCGAGTGCTGACATTCATCATGTCGGTACACAAAAGGACAATTTTGGATTGAAGTGGCCAAAACACTATAGATGTGCATGACCTTTGATGTATTATCTTCAGACCATCCTGATATATTTTTATTTTGAGTTTTGGTATGCATACGCGGCTATGTGCATTGCAACTCCCGTATCATATGCGACTATGTGCATTGCAACCCGTGTATACTTGTATACGCGATTTTCCTTCAAGCAACATGCATGTCATACAAGAGTTGCTTTTATTAATACCTGCGTATACCTTAATTCAACATTAAAAGATATAAATCAAGATTAGATGACATTAGTTGGGCCCTAATCCATAACTATCCCAACTGTCTCAACCATCCCAACCCTCGAAACCACTCTATTTCCCAAAGTATATATAGAGGCCTTGGGGTGGGGCTAATCAATCAATTTTTTGGAGAGAAAAGTTATTCTGGTGGTATATCTTCAGAGTCTTGGAGCAACAGAACTCAAAGTCCTCGGTTGCAGAGGAGTCCTTGTGTCAGAAGCTGGGTTGTATTCTTATCTATTCACCTTTTGTTAATAAAGAGAATCTTCTTCCAACCTTGTATTGTGCTTATCTCATGTATATTGGTTTAATGAATATGTTCAATGATGTTATTTATATGCTTTTCATCTAACCTTTGATTTATATATGTATGAGATATTGCTTGAAGAATTGGCTCTTTAAAGGTGAAGAGAAGCATCCTTGGAAGCTTTGGAGAACATTGGAGCGAGAGAAGATCAAGCTTGGATCAACTGTCATAAACCAGGTAAGCCAAGATGTCTTTGTATTCTCATTCCATCTTCCATAAAATTTGATTGTCTACAAGTATAGTAGTAAGTTGGTAACCCCAGACCCTAGGTTACAAGGGTGAAATGTCTTGAACAACAGAACTGATGACTCCGCTGGGGATGCTTCTCTTCATTTGCAAAGAGCCAATTATTCAAGCAATATCTCATACATATATAATCTTTATTCCTTCATTTTTTATGTAACCTACATAACTCAAAAATTCCAAAAACTTATGGAGATGTTCTTCCATTGGCTTATGTCCCCATTTTGGTTCATGGAACTCTTTCCTCTTGTTATCGTAATACCTGGAAAATAGGTATTTTTCCTTGAAATACCTTTGGTATCGTTCCCAATTTCATGTCCCCACCCCTCATCCCAACGATGGAGAGGATGCAACCAACACTGTTGTTACTGTCAAACGGACGATCTAGCCCATGAACATAAAATCGAATGCATTTAACATAAAAATACATAAACATATGTGTTGTACATGTAATACACAACAGAATAAAAACACATTCATTCAACACATTCAACATGTTCATAATTTATAAATCAAGCAATTACAGTTGCATAGGTAAATACACAAGAGAAATAAAAGTGAATACTTATCTTGTAATTGAGTTGGCTCGCAACTAGCTATGTCGTTGTAACATTCCACCCAACTATAGGCCAGTGTGCTCATCAATCTCTCAGCATCACTGCCACCCCCGAGATGGGCATGATTTCCATAAGGAACTAGGGAGTAAAAGGCTTACACACAGCAAGACCATACACCCACAGTCAAGCCAACACATAGTTGGGTTTCACAGACTATCTAGCTAAGACAATAAACAACTGGGTTTCATAGGATATTAAGGCAGCAAGCCAATAACATGGGGGTTCCTTGGACTTAATCAGCCAAGCCAAAATTTACATCAAACACACAATTAACCATATAACAGATGGGTTCCTTGGATTTACTCAGCCAAGGCAACTCCAAGATGCACATCACAACAAAATAAAATTGTTGGGTAAGGACCAAACGTCTTGGGAACCGCAAACAAAAATGGCAGATGGGGAAAAATAACCTAGGGGAGGAAATCAATTTCAGGAATCATTCTTGGGAAATATGAGACTAACTAAACCACCATAAACCCCCAAAATCGTGCATCTGAAATCAGAAAACGTTTCTGGGCATAACAGGAGAAAAAACTACCTCCATTCACCCACAAATCGAGAAATCTTAGCTCCCTAACCAATAAGCAACACACAAATGAATTTATGGGTGTGGAACAATGAGGAAACAACATAAATCATGAAGTAAAAAATTCCCAGCAAACTCAGCTGTGTGAGGAAAGGAAAACATCCTCTTAAAACCCCCAAAATCGTGGGTCTCTTCTCCCATTTGCTGAGCAACACAAAAACGACCTCCCTAGCCATGGAGAAAAATGGGAAACCACAGAAAAAAGTGAGGGAAGCTCCCAACTTACTCACAGGGGAAAAAACAATCTCCTCAAACCCCAAAATTGTGGGCCCTTTCTTCCCATTCTTCCCATTCACCCAACAACACAGAAAATGAATTCTGGGCATGGAGAAATGAAGAAACAACAACAAATCGTGAGGGAGACATCTCATCAAGCTTCAGCTGTGTGAGAGAGCCCCACGTGAATGAGAATGGGTGAGGAATGAAAGATGTGGGTGAATGATGGCTTGGGCATGCATTTCCAAGCATTTACTTGCCCAAGAAGTCAAAAACACGTTTTCCAAAATTGGGTGGCTTCCCAAATTCGAATTTGACCTCCATACCTTTCCCATCCCAAGGAAATAACTTCTTCAACCACTTCTAGATGACTGGGAACAAAAAGAAAAAATGGGTAGTTGACAACTTATGGGTTTTCCCCTTGACATTGGATTTACCCCATTGGCTCAAGGGTTGATTATTTCCCCCTCCCTATTCCTTGTGAAATCATGCCCCCATTTCTTTTATGCTGTGTCGCATAGCTAGTTGTGGTATTTTTATTAATTGCATAATTACATGATGTCTCAAAACATATTGTGCCTGGCCAACACATAAACCGTCGGCATAAATTTTAATTTCCGAAACATAAAATACTAAATCCATGGTGGGGCCTTTGCCTTGAGCTCCACACCACGATTTATTAACGCTATTTACATCATATGCAATTCAATACCATGGGGTCAAAACTGGGGTGTTACACCCAATTGATCCTCCTCTCCTTAATCCTTTTTACTTGCATGAGGTGCTCCCACCAAATTGAACCTCATACGTTGAGGTTGTAAATAACAATTTTGGCCTTTTCATTTCTTGAGTAGTTATGAATCTAGAAATATTTATCCATTCCAAGAAACCATGCTTTCGCTTCTTGACATGTCTTATTTTCTCCATCAAATGTGGGAGGCCTTGCATTTCTAACTTCTCTTTGTGGAATTATTTTAAAATTTCTTCTTCTGTCAAACCTACGAGAAGTATGCTTTGGAGTACTTAGAGAACCACGAGAATTGCTAGAAAACAAGATCGTAGAGCAATAACAATAAACAAGATGCAATTATTAAACACATAAACACATTACAAGAGAGACACCAATATAACGTGGTTCACCCAAGATGGGTTACGTCCACACATAAATTGTTAGTCCTTTTATTATTATATTGTCCAACAAAATGAAGGGATACAACTTGCAGCACACCTGCCACACCTCCTCTTCACTCTCTCACACAATCATTGAGATCACTTTTCACAATGTTACAATACAATACATGACCGCATTACAATTCCTTTCTTTTATACAGGGAATACCATGGGTTTCCCAAAACTATGGGCTCGTAAATAACCCATTATTGACTAAGTCATGACTATGAAATTACAACATTTTACAAGGCATTCTTCCTAAATTTTTGCTACAGGGGCGTTGCCGCCGAACCCCTATGAGGGGGGCTCCCAAATTAGTTTTCGCCCCCCTGGAACCCCCCATGGAGACTATAATTGGGGGGGAAAGACCCCGCAAACCCCACCTCATGGTACTGGGATCCAAACATGGCTGAAACGAGATATTTGAATCAGGAAGACCATGCTCCACAACCAACAAGAATCACATAACCCGTTAGAAGAATATCCTGATAAAGATGCCTTACGTACCCTACTCGCAAAACCATTTCTTGGACTTAATGTCCTTTTTCTAGCATGACTTCTAGAGTGGATCTCTGCATTTCATTTGACCAACATTACTTAGGTTAGACCCAAGATTATCTCTCTCTTGAATATTAGTGAGGCTCTTAAGGATGATATTGTTAATTTGGTTTTTTGCTTCTTGAGCCTTGATCAGTATCTCATTGCAATTTCTCATTATTTCAACTAAATTTTGGGGAGTGCTATGCTCTCTTCGCCCATTGGATTTTGTCTCAGCATTTTCCTCTTGCATATTTTCTAGAAGGACATCCTCATCATGCTCATAGAGGTCCTGGTCATCATTCATGGTCACCATTTTCTTCTGGAACTCTTTCCCTTTTTCTTTATTGTTCTTTACTACAACTATTCAAAGATGGTCAACTACAAGCACTGTGCACCATAGAAAAATTTATTAGACATGTTAGTAATATATGAAATTATACTCAAACTATCATTTCTTATTAGAATCAGTCTCATGGATTAATTTATAGGGTTCTTAATTCCTTTATTCTTTTGTCCCATTTATGCATTTTTGGGAACTACCATTATTGACAATTTTGTCAAATTAATGTCATATGCACTTTTCTTTGCATCTCTCAGATTCTCTTCTTGTAATTATGGATTCATCCCAAACAGACCTAGTGCTGCAACCATTATATCTAATACCACCCAAGAGTGTCCCCCTTAAAACAACATCAACCATCTAAGGGACATTAGAAAAAATCTAGGCTTCCAAAATTTTCCCAACAATCAATTCTGATTTCATAACTCATAAATAACATGTGTCGAACCAATCAACACATTAAACTTAGATAATTACTAGATTAATTTAGATTTATAAACAATTTAAATTGTTATTTGCAACTTTTGACAGTTTTTTCACCTTTCCAACATTTCTGAAAATAGGAGTCAGAACTTGGAAGACCCATGAACCAACTGTAACCCACCTTATCAACTTCAACCTTCCACTCTCAGAACATGGCTTTCTCCATCGTTGAGAGTTGGGAGTTAGAACTACAAAGCAAGTCCCAATGAATTAATCCCCGACTTGCTGACACTGATGTTTCTGACTTCAAGAGTCTGAATTCAGAAACACATATAGGGACTTTCACAAAAAATCTGTGACATGTTGACTCCATTTTTTTCTACATATGGAATCGAAATTCTGCATCTCATAACCGATCCTTGGTGAAACACCTCCACCAATCCCACCTCGACGTCCATACATTGGACCTCGAGAGTAGGAATCACGGAACATCAACCTTTCATGACTTCTTCGATGCTGACATCGGTGTCAAAACTTCAGTGAATTTTGTACTTGTGTCGCTGCCATTCACCGAATCGAAGGTCGGGAGTCAGAACATCACCAATTCTCTACTACGCAACTTTGATTCCTGATTTCCATCGTCGATGCCTCGGTGTTGTCACTTCAGTGTCAGCACCAATACAATAACTCTTCCACTAGCATTATGTTGATTTCTATGTTGTCACTTCGATGTCAGGATATTGACACTCATCACATCGATAGTTAATATTCTTTTTAACCACTTAACCAAAGTTTCCCTTTCAGCCTTAGACATTTCCCCTGCTATTTCGACCATTAAAATTTAGGAGAAATCTTTCGATTTGGAAGCTTAACACTTTGCCATCTCGAGCACATGACCAAGGCACAAATACAAGCTTATGATTGAAGGGGTTGTGCAGGTGCAAATTAAACATTCACAGCGGAAAATACAATTGAAGTACATATGCAATTCATGCATAAACTAGCCTACTCATCACATGCATAACAATAATAAAATCATGGATAGAGATAAACTCATTTCCTATGAACATGCATCATATTGAATAATTCAAGCTACTATTCCATTCAATTCAACATTAATAAATAATCCTCCATCACATAGAAATTATGGGCATTCATAAACAACATAACAATTATCCTTTAACTAAAGTTGTCCAAGCAGCTGACTATGTGAGGATAATGTTCCACCCAGTTGTAGGTCTCTATCAAGCCTATATTATTTCAGTTGAGAGGCCACCCCCGAGTTGGGATATATTATCCACTAAGGAGAATTACACATGCTCACTCATAGTAATGGATACAAGTGCTCAGGATAAACCGATGCACACCTGGGTTTATCAATGCCGCATAGAGACAAGGACAATGAATGTTAAGCAAGTGATCTAAACCATAGAGCTACATGCATCTCAATAAGCTTCAACCATCCTTGACACCCGTGTCACCTACCACACACAACACAAAGAAGGTCCCGTTCTCTGCTACACCATCCCTCAGGCACCCCTTCCCTCTAGTGTTACTCAAGGTAGGAATAGAAGGTCCCAACTTCTAAACTAATAGATATCTCATGCCTTCACTGGTTTTCACAATCCACATCAATTCCTTGCATTGCCAACATTCTCATGCTTGGATTTTCATCTGGATGCCCCCCTTCTAGTATGGTCATTGTTGGGAATGCAAAACACACTGCGAACTAGATAGTGGTTATTCTACACTGGGATCATGATGAATGGAAACATATTTCCATGGGTAATTGATTTATGCATCAAGCAACTCATCCCATACACTACCATACCAATTTTTGAATTCAATCCATGCTCCATTAAACGGATGAGACAATTTCTCAGCTACTTTCTTACAACAGAATTAAAGAGTGGCAAGGACGTCTACTTGGGTTCTCAAGATGAAACTTGGAAATAGAGGGTTGATCTCCCACACCCCTCACCTCTCCATAGTGTATAAACACAAGCCCTCATTTTGCTTCCTCCATAGTCAACCCTAGACTTTTTATTTGCATTATAAATATTTACATGCTTTTACATTTTCCATGGCTTACTAAAACATGGTCTACAAAATATATAATACTTGCTTTTACAAGTCGATCATTCACTAGTGGGGCCTTGGCCTTGAGCTCCTCACTATGAACTATACATCACATATACACAATATTTACACATCAAGCCAATATATATTCCAAGGGTCAAAATGGGGTCATTACACCTGTGCTATAACTAGACAGTCTTGGATATTTTCAAAGTGAAGGAGTCCCTCCTTCAACCCAACAACTTTTTTTGATAGTCCGTCTATTAGATTGTTGAACCGGCGAAAGATATGGCTGAAATATAGATTTATAAACTTTCCTTAAAGGTCCCATGATTCTTTGTTTCCAGTGGTCTAAAAGAGACACCTGCAGGTTAGCTTTACTAACAACCCATTCAATTACCACTCTAGAATCTCCTGGCACCTGAAGAGATAAAATTCCTTTGAAAAAGCCAAAATAAAGAAGCCCCCTAAGTGCTAACGATTATTCCCTTGTGTTGTTTCCTTCCCTAGAGCTCATCCAAACCAAAAACCAGTGATTAAACTTAAGTTGGAACACCATACCTCCACCACACTACTCCAACTGAGAAACTATATATATATATATATATATATATATATATATATATATATAGATAGATAGATAGATAGATATAACTTCTCCTACCTATATATCTATATGAAAATTCAATATTAAGATATAGATTGTTTAAATTTCAAAAATGTATTTTATTAACTCAAAATGCCATTTTCACAAAAATAAAGAAAATGCAAATACTTATAAGTGAAATTAGGGAGTACTAAAGAAGTAACTATTATTGTAACCAAGTAAAAATGGTGTCTATCAAATTTCATACTATTAAATTGTTATGAGTTTTTACATTATTTTCAACTTTCTCTTTAATGGAAAAATGTATTCTCTAGTATATATATATATATAAAATCTTTACACATTACAAATTTTGGTTTTCCATGAGGCTTTGTAAATATATTTGCCATATTCTCATTTGTATTCCAAATTTTGCTTTTCCATGAGGTTTTGTATTTGTATTCCAATACATTAAGTTAGTTTGTTTTAATGGTATATTGAAATTAATGTGCTTTTATATGTAGCAAATCTTTACACATTACACATTTTGTGTTTCCATGAAACTTTGTAAATATGTGTGCCATATTCTCATTTGTATTCCAATACATTAAGTTAGTTTGTTTTAATGGTATATTGAAATTAATGTGCTTTTTGATCTTACATGATGAATTAGATTCTTTTACAATTTTATTGAACTTTGGTTATAACATTCGTTAGATACGTACTCCTGGTCTTTCTCCCCTATCTAGAAGAATACTCAGCCAAATTTCTTAAGCACTAAACCCAAGTGAGTAAAAAATGGTGTGCTAAGAGTGATTTGATTGCTACTCCAAACTTCTTGATTAAAAGTAATATTCAGACGAATCTAATCTTTTTTAAACAAAATTATTTTTCAAATTAAATAATAATTTTATAAAAAATTGAAATTTAACATTTATTGAAATTTTAATATTGATTTTTTTTTTTGAATTTTGGTTCATCTTAAAACTAATTTTATAATTAAAAAAATGAGTTTATAAATTTATCTTACTATCAAAAACTTCATAGCCATAATTTAATTAATATTTAGCACAAAACCATATTTAATTTGAAAAAATAAAAAATAAAAAGTTGGAATTGTGGTTCCACAATTTTTCCTATAAGACTATGTTTTTAAAGGTTTTGGCACCAATTAAATTAGCGAAGGTTTTGAAATTAAAAAAAAAAATTGAACATATTAAACCGTTACAGGGATGAGGGAACCGTCAGGTTTGAGCACATTTTAAACGACTCGAAGCTTCGAAAAGTTGTCGAAGTCCGGCTGAGTAGACCGTTTGTCGCTTTTGAGGAAGAAAACGTTGACTGGATGGAATTTTACGGGTAAATGTCCGTCATGGGTCAATTTACCCGTCAAATACAGCTAAGATTTTGCCGAGACCGTCAAAATCTGGCTTAGAATACAGAAAACGTTTCGGATTTTGTTTGTTACCGGCAATTTTGACGGGTGTCCGTCATTTGAAATTCCAACCACTTGACACTGTAATGCTCCATTTCGGGCCCTCCAAGGAAAAGGCAAAGTTATAGCTGACGTAATCGACAAGGCCGGCCGGTCCTTGTGCTGGAAGGATCTAATAGGAACCTAATTTCTAGGATGGCAGATTAATCGCATTTTACTTTGTGAAAAGCACACAATTTGTCGAAATAAATCGTCAAACTATAGTCCAAATGATGAACCACATTTAAGATTTTTTTTTTGTCAAACTATAATCATGATGTTAAATGCGATGGTGATTCCTATTTGGAACAAATTTTCATCACTTCTTAACGTTAAAATGTAATGATTTGAGAGCCATCCCTTTCATGGAGTAGGATGAAAATGGTATATCATGATTTGATTAAAAAGTTAATATTCTTTTGGAAAGCACTGTCTCGTATCTTGTTCACGTTTTTTTTAATTTTAGCGATTTATTTGTTTTTCTTTATGCTGGCCCCAATAAGCTGTAAACCCTACCTATTGAAGTCAAAAAGAACTCATGGCTTGCCTACCTATTGAACTTATTTCACAAGCAAAACACAAGTTTTGGGGAAATAATGCACTTTGAGGCAAAGCGTACAAAAAACCTCATATTCTCCTTCATAACATTTTATATATAGTTTGCATTAATTTACTATAGTTAAAAGTTGAGGTATTAAGTTTAAGTCTTTCTTTCCATTAAATCACTTTTGAAAAAGTTTTTTCTTTATTTTTCAAAGATGGTGTTATACCATTATTGTTGAAATAATGTAACTTTGAAGAATATTCTACATGTACTTCACATTATTATTATTCCTCCTTCGGGAGATCTTATTGCTGTAAAAGGTCATGAGGTAAACCCTTAATTATAAGTCGGGTCAATAGCACCCAAAAAAGATGAATACAATTATTATGGTGAAGTTTACCTAGGTAGGTCGGCCCAGTTAGGATAAAGCCAGTTGGGAAGTTTAGTATAAATAGGGAGGCACCCTCCCTCATTTGTACACACTCACACACACTTCTATTGTGTAGGGAGAGAAAGAAGGAGAGACAGAGAAGGAGGAGGACCGATGTCTTTGGTGTTTTGGCTCTTATGCTTGGGGTTTGGTATCTTTATCTATGAGACCTTGTTCTTTGGTCATTGCATACTGGTAATCTATATTGAGGAAGCTTTGCTGGGATTTTCCCTTTAGGGTTTCTCAGGGTAAATTCTTGTGTACCTTGTGATTGTGTTTCTTTCAGTGATCCCCTTTATGTTGTTATTATGAAAATGTATTAAATGCTAATCAAGTTAGGACTAAAGCTATGACAACATAGAAAAATTAACATGGCATCAGAGCTAGCCTAAAAAGAGCAACTTTCATGAGGTAAATCTCTCTCTCCTTCTCTGAACAAGGAAATTAGGTTTTTTGATAAAGTGGATTTTTTCAGTGGAAGTGACATAGGGAATTTCACCCCTCCTAGGCGCATATTTTGGATCCAAGATCGAAGTTTTCCAGTGGGCATATCCTTTGAAAAGTCAATCCCTAGTTTGGCTTGAAACAAGAAAACCAAAAATTTAGAAAACCAGAAACTGCAGTCCAGGATCTTACAACTCCAATTTCAAGGGTTAGAATGTGGATTCTTCGGAAATTGACTGTACTATCATACTTGCCTCAATCAAGTGCATCTTTTGGTGATTGTAGTTTTCATTTATGGGAAATTTTCAATTTTTTTCATTTTCTGATCTCCGAGACAAGATGCCTCCAAGAACTAAGCTTGATGACAAGTGGGAAGGCATAGAAAAACTCTGTGCTTGGAAATATTGAATAGGAATCATTCTAGAAGAGAATGATCTTGCAAAGTTTATCAAGGGAGTTGTGTCGAAGCCCGAAGAAGATGAAGAAAAAGAAAAGTACAAGAAAGACATGATTAGAGCTAAGAGGATCATAGTTGATTAAATAAAGGATCACTTGATTCCTCAAGTTTCCTCTAAGGATACACCTAAGGGGATGTTTGACGCTCTATTAGGAATGTATGAAGGAAGAAACATCAGCCGGGAGATGAACTTGAGAGCCCAACTCAAAAGTACAAAGATGAGCAAGGGTGAATCTATCTATGAATACTTCACAAGGGTCTCTCAATTCAAAGAACAACTAGAAACAATTGAAGGCCAGATTGATGAAATTGAACTAGTAATGGCTGCTCTCAATGGTCTTACTAGACCATGGGACTCCTTCATACAGATAATCTGTGCAAGGAAGGCAAGTCTAAAATTTGATATCCTATGGGAAGAATGTGTTCAAGAAGAAGTTAGAGTAGCTAACCGAGAAACACTACTTAGAGAATATGGCCATGCTCTAACTACTCATACCAGAAAAAGAAAATGAAAGCATCATTTCAAGAAGGAAACTCACAAGGGGTCTTATCCTCCTAAGAAGTTGCAAAAGAATAAAAGGGAGATTACAAGAAGAAATATTTCTCCTCTTATCAATGTTACCATTGAGATAAGATAGGACATATTGCCAAAATTTTTCCAACAAAGAACGGAGAATTTAAGAAGAAGAATAACAAAAGACATCATGCTAACTTAGCAGAAGAAAAAGAAGAAGAACCTCCTAGGAAGTTATCAAAATTAGAAGTTGAATAATATGTACTCTAGAAGATGTATATGTCACTAGAGGGTGGCCTATATGAACTGAGAGGTCACTCAAAAGTAGCCTTGATCCATGATCAAGATATTCCTATGCACTTATGGGATGAAGCAGCAAGGACAATAGTATATGTCCATAACTGAATATCCCATGGTGCACTTGGATTCATACCCCTGAAGAAATGTTCACACGAAAGAAACTAGAGCTAAGTCACCTCAAGATATTTGGTTGTCCAATGTTTGTTCACATACCAAAAGAGAAAAGAACCAAGTTGGATCCTTCCGAAAATAAAGGAATATTTGTTAGGTATTGTGAGGTCTCCAAGGCCTTCAGAATCTATATACCAGGTTACCATCATATGGAAATTATTAGGGATGTAACCTTTGATGAAGTTGCATCTCTCAAGAAGTTGAGAAAGTGCTAACTTGAAGAAACATATGAAGAAGTTGTAGCTCCCAGAGCTGCAGAACCAATGAAAGAAGTTGCACCTTCTTGTGATGATGAGATTCCATAAGAACATGATATCTTGGAGTCCCGAGAACCTTCCTACATGAATATCTCCCATAAGAGAAATCCATATTAGGTCCATGATATTATTCAAGAAGCAGAAAGGTATGGTGCTCTAGAAGGCTCCACAAGGTAGAACAAGAATCCAAATCCATTTCCTAGTTATATGGCTTTGATGTGTGATATTGTAGACAAAGAACCTACTTGTTTTGAAGTAGTTTTTCAAAATAAAGAATGGGTAGAAGCGATGAAGTAAGAATACCAATCCATAATGAATAATGATGTATGGGAAATAGTTCCCAAACCAGAAGGAAAAAGTGTGGTATCTTCCAAATGGATCATCTTCCAAATGGATCTAGAAGATAAAACATACAACCGATGGAAGTATTGAAAAGTACTAAGCCATATTTGTGGCTCGTGGATTCTCTCAAAAGAAAGGAATCGATTATGAAGATACATTTTCTCCTGTAGAAAGGAAAACTTATATCACAACCATCATGGCACTAGCATCAAAGACAGAATGAAAGTTACACCAGATGGATGTGAAAACAACCTTCCTAAATGGTGCCGTTGAAGAAGAAGTGTACATAGAACAACCACAAGGTTTTGACTTTGAAGACAAAAAAACACATGTCTGTAAATTGAAGAAGGCTCTGTATCGACTAAAACAAGCTCCAAGAGCTTGGTATTAAAGAATCGATAGTTTTCAGACTAGCTTGGGCTTTACCAAAAGTAAGGATGATCCTAACCTTTACTTTAAGGTTATGAATGATGAACCTGCCATATTATTGTTGTATGTGGATGACTTATTCTTGACAGGTAATGAGAAACAAATATCAGAGTGTAAGAAGAATCTCGCTGCATAATTCAAGATGAAAGACCTTGACTTGATGCATTATTTTCTAGGTATTGAAGTATGGCAGAGCCCAGAATAAATATTCCTTAACCAAGGGAAGTATGCAATAGAAGTCCTGAAAAGGTTTGACATGTTGGAATGTAAATCCATGGCCACACCCATGGATACACACTTGAAGTTGCTAGTTGATGCTTTGTCAGAATTAGTGGATGTGACACTATACAGACAGATCATTGGTTCATTGATGTATATGATGAATACTCAACCAGATATATGCTTTGTTGTGAACACTTTGAGTTAGTATCAGTTGAACCCAGACATGTTCACATGATAACTGCAAAGCATGTGATGAGGTACCTAAGAGGTACGATACACTATGGTCTCAGTTATACTAGAGATCATGGCTTCAAACTGTATGGTTATACAGATTCATATTGGGCAGGAAGTGCTTCATATAGAAAGATCACTTCAAGAGGATGTTTTAGTCTGGGGTCAGTAATGATCTCATAGATAAGTAGGAATTAGTTTGGTGGTGCTCTCAACACTGTAGAAGCGGAATATATTCTAGCTTGTTTTGCCAGTTATGAAGCCATATAGCTTCAGAAGTTGTTATCATATATATTCGATCTGGAGATGGATGCCACTGTGATTCTATGTGATAACCAAGTTTGCATGAATATGAAAGAGAACCTTGTGTTCCATGATAAGATGAATCACATATAAATCCGATACTTCTACATTCATGACATGGTACAGAAGGGAGTTACGAAGCTCCAATATGTGAGCACAGATGAGCAGGTTGCAGATGTGTTGACTAAGCCTTTGTCTCATGTGAAGTTTTAACACTTCTGAGACAATATTCGTGTTGTCTGTAAGGACTTCCCTCGAAAGAGGGAGTAGTATTGAATCATGATCACAACAGGTAGCTCAATTGGGATTGATCATCCATAGACTTGATCACATAATTTAGAAAGGAATGATCATCTTAAATGTTGATCTTGTTGGACTTGATCCCGTAACTCTAAAAGGAAGGATTGTCGAAAGATGTTGATGTTGGGATTGATCATCCTTAAATTTGATCCCATAATTCTGAAAGGAAGGATCGTATTAAATATTGATCTTGTTGGACTTGATCCCGTAATTCCAAAAGGAAGGATGATCCAATATGTTGATGTTGGGATTAACCATCCTTATACTTGATCCTGTAATTCTGAAAGGAAGGATCGTCTTAAATGTTGATGTGGAAGGAATAACCCTCCTCAGACTTGATCCCGTAATTCTGAAAGGAAGGATCATCTTAAATGTTGATGTGGAAGGACTAACCATCCTTAGACTTGATCCTGTATTTCTGAAAGGAAGGATCATCTTAAATGATGATGTTTAATGACTAATCATCCTTAGTCTTGATCCCATAATTATGAAAGGAAGGATCGTCTTAAATACTGATGAGTAATGTACTTGATCCCGTAATTCCAAAAGGAAGGATTGTCCATAATGTTAGTAGTGGACTTGATCCCTTAAGTCCGAAAGTAAGGATCATCCATTATGTCAGTGATCAGTAAGGATCATCCTATGTATGTCTTAGCTGTGATCAGTAGTGGTAGCTCCACAAAGACTTTGTCATGTAATTTTGAAAAGAAGGACCATCTAGAATGTTAGTAAAGGAATTGATCTCGTAATTCCGAAAGGAAAGATCATACAGAATGTTAGTAGTGGACTTGATCCTGTAATTCCGAAAGGAAGGATCGTCTAGAATGTTAGTAGAGGAATTGATCCTATAATTCTAAAAGGAAGGATCATCCCAAATGTTAGTAGTGGACTTGATCCTGTAACTCCGAAAGGAAGGATCGTCCAGAATGTTAGTAGTGGAGTTGATCCCGTAGTTCTAAAAGGAAGGATCATCCAGGATGTTAGTGATGGACTTGATCCTGTAATTCTGAAAGGAAGGATTGTTCTGTGTATGTATGTGTTAGCTATGATTAATAGTGATAGCTCTGCAAAGACTTGATCCCATAATTCTAAAAGGAATTATTTTTTGAGTACCACAGATGTGTTGTCCATGATTTTGTAATCCCAAAAGGAAGGATCATGTTGGTTGTTGTTATACCTGCCATAGATGATGTTACTCCATCCTTGAGTTGTTGTTGATGATGATGCCACATGTTGTTGTTGTTGTCATTCCATATTTATGCTGATGAGCCAGCCTCATGATGTATTCGTTGTTTTTATTCCAACCTTATGATGACGAGTCAGCCTCATGCTTTCGATGTTAGTGATGTATCATTTTTATGCAGATGATGATGTTCCATGCTGCAGATGATGATTCCCCGGTACCATGTTGGAACCGATGATTCAGTTCCATGTTGCATATCATGATGTTCCAGCAGATGATGATGATACTTTAGCTCTGTACTAAATATGTTGATGATGATACTTCAACTATGTACTAAAGATGTTGATGATGATACTTTAGCTCTATACTAAAGATGGTGATGATGATACTTCAGCTCTATACTGAAGATATTGATGATGATACTTCAGCTTTGTACTGAAGATGTTGGTGATGATGATACTTTAGCTCTTTATTGAAGATGATGATGTTGTTCAAAACTTTCGATGATCTATAGATATACCAGAAAATGTTCAAAAAGATGATGTTGATGATGCCTCCTCTCTCTCTCTCTCTCCTTCCAATGATGTTGTGTCAAGCCACACCAATTATTGTGGTTGTCAGCAGAATACCCTTCTTGTTAAGGGGGAGTGTTGGAATAATGTAACTTCGAAGAATATTCTACTTGTACTTCACATTATTATGATTCCTCCTTCAGGAGATGTTATTGATGTAAAAGGTCATGTAAATGTCACGCGGTAAACCCTCAGGCGTAAGTAGGGTCAATAACACCCAGAAAAGATGAATATAATTATTATTGTGAAGTTTATCTAGGTAGGTCGGCCCTTCCAGTTAAGTAGGTCGGCCAAGCTAGGGTAAATGTTATTTTGGAAGTTTAGTATAAATAGGGAGGCACCCTCCCTCATTTGTACACACTCACACACACTTGTATTGTGCAAGAGAGAGAGAGAAGGAGAGACATAGAAGGAGGAGTACCAATGTATTTGGTGTTTTGGCTCTAATGGTTGGGGTTTGGTCTCTCTATCTATGAGACCTTGTTCTTTGGTCATTTCATACCGGTAATCTACATTGAGGAATTTTTGTTGCGTTTTTCCCTTTAGGGTTTCCCAGGGTAAATTGTTGTGTACCTTGTGATTGTGTTTCTTTCAGTGATCCTCTTTATGTTTTTATTATGAAAATGCATTAAATGTTAATCAAGTTAGGACTTAAGCTATGCCAACATATAAAACTTAATAATTATCATGCCATCAATTACATGTAAAGGATTTTTGGACTAAATCTAGTTTGAGTTACTAAGTAATCCTCTCTAAAAAACACATTTTGCTTATTTCCCATTCTTTTGCTTCATGAAACATGTCAAGCCCCATGCCTTTCCTTAAAAAAAGGTCCAAGGGTAATCCAAAAACTACAAAAAAGTATAAAAGTGCACTAAATGTGTGCCCTTGAGCTGGATTTCAAGGCATGTAAACATGCACACCATTAAAAACCTATACCAATTACCTAAACTAATTGTCAAGAGTATTTAACAAGGCCATTTATTACATCATTCATGGACTACTATTCCAAAGGAATGGGATAATCCAAGGGAATTAAGATCTCAATCTAACTCAATGAAGCAAAGATCATAAGATAGGATTTCTTATGGAGAAATATGACAATAAAAATCTCGAACAAATGCTTCTGAATATTCCAATGCAAGGGTGTGTTGTGGACACAACTACTTCCCTTACTTTTCCTACTCAAGGAGGAGAAAAAGGAGCCCCCCCTTCAAATTTTGGGGTTTTTGAGTATCTACTATTGTGAAATAGGGTTGATAGATGGAATATGATGAATGCGATTTTAATACATATTTTATTCTTGATATTGGATTGGAATTGTTTCAAATACTTCCTAGATAGTTTATGACTTGCTTAACTGATTTTGAAGGCCTCTTTTTGAGCACTTATTTGAACTTTGACTTTGGTTGACCATGTAATTTTCATTCATAATGGAATGAGTTTTGATATGTTTTAAACATCATTCTATGCCATTCATGTTCCCTCTTAGTTTGGCTTTGATTTCCATTATTTAATTTTGACTTTTTACCATCTTTTTGCTTTGCTAGTTTTGTGACCAACAAGGGCGGGGGACTTTGTGGCAAACTTGAAGCAAGGATAAAATGAATGTTATGGAAAACCAATGGTTGTAACATGTATACCAATGAAAAATATTCCCAATTCACCTATAGGTTTGTGATTCTGATAATATATGAAGGAGTTATCAACTTTTCCATCGTGGGACATAACGTTAGCATAACTATCTAAGGAGGCCCAATATTTGGCTAAATAAAGCTTATAGTTGTAAAATACTTCTAGGTTTCACTTGGTATCAATGGTTATAATATTATGAAACTCATCTAAGGAAGGGATTTATCAAATATCAAGAGAAAGGGGTACAAAAAAGAGACTAAGTGATGGAATTCCCCTTGGAGGCCTCATTAGCTTATATAAGTAAGGAGGGAAAACCAATGAAAGAATATGAGAAAGGAGGCCACCCCAATCAGGAGAGAGGGAGTGTAATCAGGACCTCGTACACTATTAAATCACTTGGAATTACCTTATATGGATAAATGGAGCGCCCCTTCTCCCATTGACTCATTTTTTTATTAATTAACCTTATAATCATGCAATAACCTAGTTTAGCCCTAAGTGAACCTAAGTTCCCTCCAAGTGGAAGATTACGTTATGACATGATGGGTTCACGAGTCTGAATTTGAAGGTGGCCAATGTTTCTTCTTCTCAATTACTATTGGGTGTGGAATAAGTATAAGAGGTTCTCATTGGCCCAATTACTATGGAATGGGAAGAGTTTGTCCCCCATCATATGGGGTATGGATGAAGAAAGCTCATATATTTCAACACATGAGACCATATTTAAAATTTTATGAAAGATATGGCTGTATGAGAATAAAATTAACCATTTTTTATGGTGTTTCAATGAGGGATTCAAATCCACTGAAGGAGGAAGAAGGTAAAGCCTCATTTCATGTTCGTTCCAAGCATAGCTTTTGGATTTTTTAATGGATTTGTGATGGTTTTTTTGCAAACTATTGAATGGAGATATTATTTGCAGGTAGTAATGTAGAATATATTCAAGGAGAAGTCTTAAACTTATCGACTCATCCCTACCATTTCCTTTCCTTTCTTCTTTTGACATTTTGCTCTTTTGGAAAATCACTATATATTCTCATGTTTTTGTTCAAAAGTGGAAAAAAACAAGGGGAGGTTATGGACAATTTTTTCTAGAATTAATACACTTTTTTTCTATGTTATTTTACATATTTAAGCTCATGTATCCATACCCATCATTTCATTTTAATAAAAACCCCATAAAGATCTTCCTGAAATGATAATTTTGTCATTTCTAGGAATTTTATCCATCATCTTTGGACAAAAATTGTTTTGTAGAGTCTTGGAACCTGTAAATGCTCATGGTAAAATTTTCATCCCAAGTTGAGCATTTTTCCCCTGTTTTGTTTTTTTTTTCCATTATAGTAATAGATTATTTTTGGAAAGTCACGAGATTTTGATATATTTGGAAAATTTCAAAGGATAGTTGTATTATTGGAAATTTATCAATACCTTGATGAACTCATCAATTGAGTTCCTTAGTTGCCAATTTTGAATAATTTTGCTAAATTAAGCCAATTGGGAATACTTTCTAATTTGGTTATAAAAAATTAAAACCAAGGTTGTTGGATCACAAAGAGGCAGAAGGAATACCTTATATTAGTCAATCCATGATAAATGATTTTTAAAATGCATCCTTCTATTTGTTAAGGATTCTATTATTTTTTCACTAAATGAATCCTAGAAAATAGGAGTAAGCTCAAAAATCAATTCCAGAGACAAAGATATGATATTAGTCTTTAATCACCTCAGTAAATCTCAATTTTACAATTTAGGGATCTCTAATTAATTTTCTATAATTTTGGAAGTTTAATTAAAAAAATTTGATAATTTACACTAGATTTTGGAAAATTAATTCTAAAAACTCGATAGAGAAGAGATAAAAGGACAAATTTACTAATTTGGTTCTAATTAGAATGGTAGTCAATGAATTCCAATATAATGCTAATCATAATGATTTTCAATTGAAATTGGTCTCATATCAAAATTATGAACATGCATAAAGATATAATATGTAACATTTGGTAAGTTGGTTTAAATATCACATTTTGTGACATAGACAATTTTTGTAGTTTAGCTAATTTTCATTTTTTTAATTGTTAACTTGATTTATTACAATTTCTTTTTCTAATCAATGTGTAAGATCTCATATATTAAAGTATGAGTACATGTGCTCACAATGACCACCGAAAAAGCCGAAGTTGAATTGACCAAGATCATTGTATGAAAGTGAGCACAATAACCATGAACAAGTGAAGATCATGTTCAATCATTAATGTCAAGCCATCAATTTTAAAGAATCTAGTGGAGAATATCTCTATATTAAGAAGACAAGTAAGTCAACATGTCACTTGAATACAAATTCCACCAAGTGACAAAAGTCACTAAAGGACAAATTAGTGGAATACCTAAGGTCACCCAAGGGTAAATTAAATCACTTTTTGTAATGTTCATTTATTCAAAAAATTCCAAAAGTATCAAGGGAATATAAAAGGCCAAGGGTCACCTAGATTTTGTCTATATATTATAATCTCATTTGATGAGAAAGGGGCTTTTGTCTCTTGATATTTTCACATACTATTGTTGAATTGTGAATGAGGAGAAGCCACCGAATAGATTTGGACAAATGAATATTTTTTTCTATATGGATGAATGCCTTGAACTATTTCATGTTCTCTCACATGCGGATATGGAATAATCCTTGTTTATATTTTTGAATGGAATCTTCCTCTAGATCTCTATTTTTGTTATTGTATATGATATTTATATTCTTTTTCTTTCAATGATTAGTAAAATTCAAGTAATATGAATACCATGACTACTATCATGTTTATATTTCATTATGTTATTGTTTATCTACTTCTAAAAAAACGGCTATCTAAATTTGGAATATGATTGTGCAATGTTTTTTCACTTCCCATCCCCTTTAAATTATTGCTCCTAGCTAGGAAATTCTAGTATAGTTAGAAATTGTATTTAGAATAGCTCAGCTGCATCTCATTATTTGAATAGTAGACAACATAAATGGTGGACCAAGATGCAACCAAGGAAAATAAATAAGTAATGGTTGTTGGGCCAATGATGCGGGTGGGATACCTATTCCAATCGGTTTGAGAGATCTCTTACTAGGGATAAACCCTACTGTTGGCCTTAGGTCATTATGACCCATCAATAGTTTTGGTGCTATAAGGAGGGATCGATGAAAAGATTACCCACATGAAGTCATTTTTACAGATTGAATTAATTGTTAATGGTTTCTCTCCATATCCCTATATTAGAACATGATTTCAAATGATTGAGACCATCAGAGTTGATCTCTTGTCAAAATTCAAGTTTGATGGTGAAGGTAAAACCTATACCTTTAGGCATATCATTCATTTCAATATTACATGTCTATCTTGAAATTGTTCAGGATGATGTAATACACAAGTTGTTTACCTTCAATTTTAGCACTACCACCGAATTCTATTGATAGTTGGAAACAATTCATGGACTGACTATGTCTATGATGAGTTATGCGATGAACTTGAGGGGATTCAAAAGAGAAACATGAGTCCAATGAAGATTTCATGTCAAGAATGGATCAAAACAATTACAAGTTATACGAAGATGATAAACCCTCAAGGAAATAATTCATTGATTGGTATGTATATCTCCTCTCTTTTCTCGAAGAAGGTGAAAGGTCACCAAATGATAAGAAATAATTCAGTTGTCATGGTTATCCTCCAACAAGACCCTTGGACCAATAAATGTCATGCTTTAATAAACAAGTGAATATAGACAACACTAATTTCCAAATTAATACTATAAAAGAGTATGATTTATAGAATGGTGTCCATTTCTTGTTGTAGATTCTCATGATGAAATTTTCACCATAATAGTGAATGAATCAAATGAAAAAATATGTGAAGAATTTTTGGGATCTGTAGATACACTAAGGTTTTTTGGATATACGAAACTATGATTTGGAAGTAAAATATCCTAATAACCTCTTTGAACAGGTACAAGAAAATATCAAAATAGACCTACAATTGAAATTCTGAAGATTCATGATTTTCAGACAACACCACCAGCTAAAACTGTAGAAGACAAATTAATATCTTTTGGGAAGATGAATGATCTAACTATTGAAAATGTGAATGTTGATGATGTGTTTTTTTCTATTCAAACTTATATTGAACAAAACGTCACGTTGACTAATAATTTATTGTTGAATTAGAATTGGACCAATGTTTCCCTTGAGCATGCATATTTTGAAGGAAATTTATTAAATGATGATAGGGAAACCTTCAATGATTTATCCTCTAGAAATTTTTATTATCTGTACTTAGAATATTTGTAGATTTGAACGTTGATAAAGAAATTCAAAGCTTTTATGCAATAAATTCTATTGATTCTGGTTCGTGTGTAGTAAACAATGGCAAAGGGGAAGATGCAAGAATTTATGTTGTTCAATTTAAGATCTGCAATGACGAAAATCATATTTTCATGAATGTTTTCAAAGAAACTCATACTAACAGTGATCTGGTTTATGGTTTAGAACAAAACAAGTTATTTGTGATAGTCCATTCTGTCCCGATGATGATGACATGTTTGATATTGAAAATTTTCATGTTCAAGAGGATCATGTTTATGGGTATAATGAGAAACTTCATTGTTCTATGATGTTATGTCAGGTTCTCATATCATTATTGCACACTTTGAATCTAATTACAAGACAGTCCCCATGACAACTAGTTATGGATTTTCATCTTATGATCCTAATGAGGTACATTAATCATCTTTATCACTTTGATGAGAGTCACATATCTTCTATTATGGTTTTCATGACATTATTGAGACTTGGTTGGAGTCATGATTCTATCAAAATTTTCTACTGCATAGCACATACAACATCATTTTAGTTGAAAATAGATTACATATTGGTATAATTTTTTCAACCATGCATTACACAATGTATAAGTCCTATAAACCCAAACATGATTGTGAAAATTCTATGGGACCGACATTCTTTAGATGGATACACTGGCTCTATGATTTCAAGGAGTTTTGTTGCACTAGTGTAGGATAGGTTAAGTGCAGTGTATAATTTTTTTTCTTCTCACTTTTAGAATAAGAGTCTGGCTATTTTAATTTTGAATAAAGTCACCAGATAGTAATTTGGGGTTTGTTTCTATTAGCTTAGTTTTTTCCCCATACTTTTATTATATTCCTTTGGATATTTGGGAATAAGGGATAATATATTTCTTTGGTTTCTTTTAGTCTTAGTTTCGATTAAATTGTCATTTTATAAATAAGGCATGCAAAGGAAATGTTCTCAACTAATGCATCTAAGTCTTGATAAGAAATGGACATGATAAAAATATGGTTTTGAAAGAAGCCACTCTAAAAAGTTAACTAAGGCATACAATGATTGGTGCAATTGTTTTGAGTTTTTATTCGACACTGCATAGAGAAAGTACATATTCTGCTAACATTGCACTAAGAAAGTAAGTATTTCATCAAAATTGTGTAGAGAAAGTGTTAGAATTTGGACTCACAATAAATTAAGTTATACTTTCATTCATTTAACATGTCACATAATAATAATTGCATGCTTAAGCATCACTGAAAGAAAGACATTAAATGCTAGACACAAAGACACAAAGATTTATCCTAGGAAAACCATCTCATGGGAAAAACCCAGTAGAACTTCTTAGTATAGATTCATCAACCAAGTAAATGTCACAGTGTTAACAAGAAGCTTAGAGCTCTCTTACAAAAAGATAGAGGAACTCTAGACAAACCTTAGATCAAAATATAGATGTATTCCAAGTCTTCCACTACCCAAAACAATATTCTTCTTAGCTGGAGTGAACCTCTTCCTTGAAATTGATTGTGCATACAAACGAGGAGGGTGGCCCGTATATTTAGAATTGTTTTTTGGGTGACTTTTCCTTATGGGGCCTATTCGAAATTCAAATTTTACCTCGGTTACAAGCGACCGTAAAACAATCTTCTAATAAGGGTTGTACACCATTTTTCACTTGAA
Source organism: Pseudotsuga menziesii (assembly GCA_001517045.1). Classification (NCBI taxonomy): domain Eukaryota; kingdom Viridiplantae; phylum Streptophyta; class Pinopsida; order Pinales; family Pinaceae; genus Pseudotsuga; species Pseudotsuga menziesii. The sequence goes on from LPNX010804270.1 coordinate 110,836, forward strand.
TAGCTTTGAGTAGAATGATATATTTATGGTAAACTCTAGGGTGTGATATATATTTTTCAAATACCACCAAAAGGAAGTGGAAATAATCACAATCCACTCAAACCTGCAGAGGATTTATCCCCGACATACGATGAAATGGAAGACATATGTTTTAGAATGTCCAAGTTGGAAGATATGATTAAAGGAAATCTTAAAATGGATGACTTAGTTAAATTGGAAAATAATATGGCTAGTAATTAGGATCTCAAAGGGATGGATAGTAAAGAGGATCTCAAAGGGATGGCTAGAAAAGAAGATCTTCAAGACTTCAGGAATTGATGAAGGATATAAAACATATATTTATTCCTCATATAGCTACTCAATAAGAGGATAAGGAGGAAAAAGAGGACTTATTATAGTCATGTCTAGAGAAAATTGAAAAAAAAATGGAGAGTAAAAAGTTGGAGTCCTCAAAAGTTGATGATTCACTGCAACATCATGGGTTCAATTTAGGTCCAAGGAACTACTTTATCCCCAATATTGACATGAGAAAGTTTGATGGAAAGGATCCAATCACATGGATTTTTCAGATGGAGCAATTCTTTGATCTGCACCAGGTGCCCACTTTGCAAAAGATAACTATTAAATCCTTATATTTAGAACCTGATTAATTTGTATGGTACCAATGGATTTGTGACTGTAAAAAAAGACTCTATTATCTCTTTGTCTATATTTACAGAAGATTTGTTTGCACATTATGGGGGTATAAATAACAACACCTTCTTTATGCAGTTGGTAAGTCTCAAGCAAAAAGGTCCAGCTATAGAGCACATCAAGTAATTTCAACAGCCAAGTCTCAGAGTGAAGAATATTTCAGAAGATAATTTGTTAGATCTCTTTATTGGAACCTTGAAAGATAACATTCAACATGAGGTGCATCTCTTTGAACCACCATCCTTATAGAAGGATTTGATGATGGAAAGGAAGGTCGAAAGTAAAAATATGGAAATGACTACTAGAAAGGCCTTCTCCAACACATACAGAGAAAATAACGTTCCTTCTTCCAAACCACCACAAAGGTTGACACCCCAACAAACTAGATGAAATAAGGGGAAAATGATAATGATTTAATTGTGATAGATAATATAGTAAGGGACATAAGTGTAGTGAGAATAAATTATTATACATAGATTGTGAAGAGGAAGAACCAAAATAAGAGGAAGCATCTCAAGAAGAGGCGACTTCAGAAGAAATAGAAGACGCTACTTCAGAAGAAATTACTCCCACCATATATTGTCATGAATTGGATGGAATTAGCACTCCTTAAACTCTCAATATCGAAGGATAAATAAAAAAGAAGAAGGTAATAGTGTTGATTGATTCCAGTAGTACTCATAATTCCATTCACTATAAATTAGAAAAAGTTCTTAATTGCTTTGTCTATCCAACACCAGAGTTTCAAGTAATGATTACAGATGGAGGAATTATAAATTACTTATTCGAACACCATAATATCAATCTTGTTATGGGGGAATATGTATTGAATAGTCCAATGATTTCTATCCCAATGGGTTGTGATGATGTTGTCTTAGGTGTCCAATGGTTACAATAATTGGGAAGAGTAGATTTTAATTTTCAAAAAAAATTCATGAAATTTTCATGGGAAGGAAAAGAATATGATTTAAATGGCATCACAAGAAAACTAGGCAACGCGATAAGCTCTAATGGTATGACAAAGTTGTTGAAAAGGGACATCAAGGGGTAGTTGCATATAAATTATGCTCATTAGATGTTCAAAATGCAAAGTTCCCTATCTCCCAGATCTCCAAAGGGTAATTAATAAGCATTCCAAGGTATTTGAATATATTCCCAAAGGTATTCCACCTATTCGATACTTTGATCATTCTATCCACTTAATTCCAAGAAATGTTCCTCCTAACATCAGACCTTACCAATATCCCTATAGCCATAAGAGTGAAATTGAGCGTATGGTTGCTGAAATGTTAAAGGTTGACATAATTAGGTGTAGTCAAAGTTCTTACTCTACACTAGTGGTAATGGTACCTAAGCCAGATGGATCATGTCATATGTGTCCTGGTTATAGAGATCTCAACAATATGACCATTAAAGATAAGTTTCTCTTTCTTGTCATTGATGAATTGTTAGAAAAATTACATGGAGTAGTTGTCTTCACAAAGTTGGATCTTCATTCTGGGTGTCATCAGATTCGAATGAAGGATGAAGACATCCCCAACACAACATTCAGAACTCATGAAGGTCACTATTAATTTTTGGTCATGCCATTTTGTCTAACAAATGCGCCTTCCACATTTAAAGTTTTGATGAATTCTATTTTCAAGCCTTTCCTTAGAAAATTTTTGTTGGTATTCTTTGATGATATACTAATATATATAAAGTCTTGGGAAGAACATGTTCATTATGTTAACAGGGTACTACAACTACTAAAGGAGAAAGAATTGTATGTTGGCTTATCCCACAATACTGAGAGGTGGCGGGGGGTGAATCAGTATTGGCCCTTTGTTATTTAAAATACAAAAAAATCAACAAATAACACACATATTTTGTCGTGGAAACCTCCAAAAGGAAAACCACCAACACAAACTCATTAATAAGATGAGTTTACAAAATTGTTTATCTGCCACTATAGAAAGGATGTAAACACACCCTAGGCATTTCCTGCAAATACAGACAAGGATGCTACAATGCCCCAATGGTTGATTTCCTACTTCAACAAACAAGGATGCTACGACACCTTGTTCTCCAGTTATGACTGGAAGGAGGGTTCGACCCCCTGCAGACCTGTGGCCTACCCTAGCACCACCCTACCACCTTATTCTAACTTTATCATATATTTAGGAATAGTTGTAAACTATCCACTTTGGACTCTGTTAATATTAATAATAGAAACCCTTAATCCTTTACACATTCATACAATGAATACTCTTTACCTATTTCCTATCAATGCACCTCTCCATAGTTGCACTCCTTTGTTTGGATCGTGATTGTTTACTTATAGACACAACTTTTCATCCTCTTAACTGTTTAATAGTTGCATCATTTCATCGCTACGTTTCATAAAAAACATCGTTTCGTTCTTCCCATAGCTCATAATTCATTTCCGTAGCCTTGTTTATCGTTTTCTGGTGCTTTCGCAATCTCCATCTTCTTTCCGCAAAATCATATTCCAGCTTTAGTCAGAGTTGTTGATCCTATTTCTAATTCTCTCTGGATCATCAATCTAACTCATATATTTCCCCCTTGAAATTGCATTTCCGCACCAAGGTTTCTTCATCAACGATTCCCCACCGTTAATCTTCGTTGGGTGTTTTCCTGACCATTGATCTTTAGGAGGCGAAAATTGAAAAATCAACATTTGAACCAAGTTTTCTGCACTTTTCATCACTTTCTGATTTCCTCATTTTGTCTTTCCACCTTAGTGATTCCACACCATCTAGCTTCTTCGGGCTTCATCCTGACCATTGATATACCGGATCGTGGTATGCGGAAATGTAACATTTCCTTATGTCGTTTCTTGAATTTTCGATTTTCGATTTCTGCTTTTCGGAATTCATATTTCTAGACCGTATATCTCTTGTGGAATGATTCTCATCCATCCGATATTGGCCTTCCGCTTTCCGCCTTCCAGACTTTGGATTGCGGAAATGCAACATTTCCTGAAGTCGTTTCTTGACTTTTTGATTTCTGATTTTTGGACTTCGAATTTTCGGGACCGTAGATCTCTTGCAGAATGATTCTCAGCTGTTCGATATCATCCTTCCACTTTCCACCTTCTAGAATTTGGATTGTGGAAATGTAACATTTCCTGAATTTGTTTCTCGACTTTTCGATTTCCGGACTTTGGATTTTCTGGACCGTAGATCTCCTATGGAACGATTCTCGGACGTCCGATCTCTAATTGTTACAGAACTTCATCCTTTCACCTATATTTTGTGGAACTTACCCTTAGCCGCTATATCTAGGGCGGTACTAATCTCTACACTTAGTTTATTCAACAAGAACATTGTGAGTCGACAATTTACTTGGATGATCGATCTCAGTCATTCAACTTGCTACAGGGTTATTCATTTGTCATTCAAACTGCAATGTGTGACAGGGTTATTCTTTTCTTATTATGTTGGTTTCATCCTATCACCATATCTTTTACAATTGTTAACATCTTTGACATCAATGACAACTATTTTACTCAAGAATATCCCCCTTTGGCATTGATGGCAATATCTTTAATCATTCTCCCCCTTTGACACTGATGACAAAGGACCTCTCTGTCTGATAGCTCCCCCTGTCATCATATCATTCTTTGCATGAGATTGCACTTCCTCCTCTTAGTGATTTTGTAAAGGAATTACCCCCATCTTCTGTCTAAGACACTCAAAGGCTTCCTTAGGTAGTGGTTTGGTGAAAATGTCAGCAATATGTTCTTTTGTGTCAATGTATTCTAATTTGATAGCTTTTTGAGATACATGTTCTCTTAGATAGTGATACTTGATTGGTATATGTTTTGTCTTAGAATGCATGCTAGGATTTTTAGATATATTTATAGCACTAGTGTTATCACAATTGATCACTATTGGATGTTCATATTTTACAAGTAGATCTTCTAGGGTTTGTTTCATCCAAATAACTTGAGTGCAACATGAGGCAGCAACAATATATTCTGCTTTTGATGTAGAGAGTGAAATGGAGGATTGTTTTTTACTTGACCATGATACTAAACAATTTCCTAGAAAGAATGCTTCTCCACTAGTACTTTTTCAATCATCAACACTTCCTGCCCAATCTGCATCAGTAAATGCCTTCAAGGTAAAATCTTGTCCTTTTGGATACCATAAACCATACTCCATAGTACCTTTTAAATATTTGAGGATCTTTTTTACTGCTGTTACATGTGTTTCTTTGGGAGCTTACTGCAATCTATCCACCAATCCAACAACTTGCACCACATCTGGTCTTGTGGCTGTCACATATAGTAGACTTCCAATCATGGATCTAAACATGGTATGATCTACTTCCAAAGATTCATCATCCATACTTAACTTGAAACTAGTGACCATAGGAGTACCAATAGGTTTGGAATCTTCAATTTTAAACTTTTTCAACATATCTTTGATGTACTTAGTTTGACAGATGAAAATTCCTTTGTTTGTTTGGTAGACTTGCAATCCCAAGAAGAAAGTCAATTCACCCAACATTGACATTTCAAATTCTTTCTTCATTTCAAAGGAAAAATATACACTTAGAATTTGAATATTGATTCCAAATATGATATCATCCACATAGACACCAACAATGATCATATTTTTATCTTTGATCTTTAGTTAAATATTACGTTCAGTGGCTCCTCTTTTAATACCTTGTTGTTTCAAGTAATTGTCTAGTCTTGAAAACCATGCTCTTGGAGCTTGTTTGAGACCATAGAGTGCCTTCTTCAGTTTACAGACATAATATTTGTTTTCTAACAAGAGAAACCCTTCGGGTTGTTCAATATACACTTCTTCTTCTAGTTTTCCATTCAGGAATGAAGACTTGACATCCATTTGATATACTTTGAAATTTTTATGGCATGATAGTGCTAAAAACATTCTAATTGCTTCAAGTCGTGCTAAAGGAGCATAAGTTTCTTCAAAGTCAATACCTTCCACTTGGGCATACCCTTACAAACAAATCTTGCTTTGTTCCTTATTACTTGTCCATCTTCATTGAAATTGTTTTTGAAAACCCATTTGGTTCCTACAATGTTGTTGTAAAGTAAAGTTTCTTACAGCTAGGGTTTAAGAGGCCATCAACGTACTGGGGTTAAAAGAGAGTTCACAATGTTCAACAAGCATATATAAGCAAGTTTGAGAGATTAGAATGGTTCATACCTTAACAAATGAAGGTTGATCCAAGAAGCCATTCAATCCTCTTCTTGCTCCTCTCGCTCCAAGAGACCTACAAAACAAATTATACCTTCCTCAAACCATTATGACCACATATAAAGAAATGATAATCAAAACAATAAAAGAAACTATTATGATTAACATAAGCATATGATCATAAACAAATATTCAATCATACATTGAACATTTATTTGGGAAGAAGAAGTACATCACGTCTTTATTAATCATGAAAACAAGTACAAGTATACCTTCTCTTCAAGTTTGGCACCTCACAAAACCTTGATCTGGTTCTGCTGCTTCTCTTCTCCAAGGAACTCAGCCTCCAAGCTCTGCAACACAAGGAGAAATATTCTAGGGAAAAGGTGTGGGCAAAGAGAGCTCCAAATCCTCTAGCATAACAATGCAAAGATTCAAGTCTCTTCTCATGGACCTCCCTACCTCTATTTATATGCTTTATAAAGAGTTAGGGTCAAAGACAAAGTAGTTACAACTGAAGGAGTCAGTTGCATAACTACCCAAACTACCCGAATTTCAAAATACGTATTTTTTTGACATTTTCAGGAGGCGTATGTGGGTTGCAGAAACAACAGTTGTGTACGCAAGGAGGTATACACGGGTTTTAATGCAGATAGTCATGTATTTAAGGTGTATGCGAGTACTATATATAGCAAGTCGCGTACATACGCGGGTTTCCTTAAGGAAACACGTGTATACATCAAAAAATATCTTTTTTGGGGTATTTTTAGGCATTTTCAAACTTTGGTGTCTTCTAGAAAGTTTTAGCTAACAGAAATATATTTTCAACGGTGTAGAGATGAGTTCAAACGGAGTTACAAAACTCAAGATATGGTTCCTCCAAGTTAGGTGTTTTTTTAGTGACTTTCATTAGAGGAAATTTGGGGTCTAAAATGGGCCTTATAAGAAAACATGCCAATAATAAATTTTGTGAGTTGGAATTCAGGAACCAATATAATTTCAATAAAATTAGTCAACCATAATGGTTGAATTGACATATTTGTCATAAAAGAAAACTACTTTTTTTGTTCGTATTTTCGACATATCTCCCTGTGTTTTTACCCAAATTCCGAGCGGGAGAGCTCATTGGATGCGAAATTTAATTCTGCATCCAACGAGTACCCACACTGCATACTTTTGATGAACCCTGATACCCCAAAAATAAGAAATAACAGAAAAAAAATGTGATGATGATGTCATCATCACATTTTTTCAGGTATTTCTTATTTTTCGGGTAGCGAGGTCTGTCAAAAGTATGTAGTGTGGATACTCATTGGATACGGAATTAAATTCCCCATCCAATGAGCTCTCTCTCTTGGAAATTGAGTAAAAATGTAGGGAGATATGTCGAAAATACGAACAAAAAAGGTAGTTTTTTTTCATTCTTCCTCCAAAATTAATAACTATTATTTTATTATTTTCCTTAGGAGGCCCATTTTAGACCTCAAATTTCCTCTAATGCATGAAGTGTCATCATGGAAGTGTCGACATACAACGGAATCATGGGAAAGTGGTCATAGGCAGAGATGTGTCATTTTGAGCTATAACAGATGCCCCCTAATGTATGAGGTTAGAGGGGAATATGATAGTCGAAATGCATTATAAAGGAAATAAATGAGTATGGAGAGAGCAGAGAATCCAAGATCAAAAGGCTCGAACAAAGGTAACTGAAAGAGAGATAAATGTCAGACAAAACTGATCTCTGGGGCATACAAGTCCATATACAAATCATCGCCATAAAGATATAGGTGGATCCAACATATGTATAACTGATGAAACTATCATGGTCGCTTAATATGAAAAAAGGCACCATATCAAATCTAAAAGAGTCATGGACACAAATGAACAAGGTGGATCCATGCTCAACAATCGATCATAGCCACAAGAAACAAGGTGGATCTATGTCTTAGAAAAATGCCATATAAAATGTAACAAGGTCTTGCACAACTTGGGCAATAGCAAAATGATGATGCTACTGTCGGCCCAAGGTATTCAATCCAAACCACCAAAAAGGTACAAATCCTAACCATGCGAATAAAGGAGTTAAAGTCGAACATGGAGGAAACCATTTGATTATCGGTCAATGATGAGAACCGTTAAAAAACACGAGGGAAACCAACGTTAATGAAAATGGTCCCCAAGGTACCTAGTACATTCTAACAAGTGTGAATACAAGGACTTGAAGTCGAACACTTGAAGAATCCATCCAGTAGGAAGCATTAAGGTATTCCCACTACCCAATAGCGAGGGAAATTGCCACTGATGACTACAATTCACAAGGTACTATCATAAAACTCTAAATCTCATTCCCAAAGCAAGATGTGTTGTAGTCAATAGGAAGATATCCGTTGGAAGGAAAGCATTAAGGCATCCTTGATCATCCAACATGAGGTAAGTCAAAGACTAATTGGATCTAGAATTGGCACTGAATTTCACGACAAGAAACTCTGAAGAAATGATGTAATGAACTGATACCAGGGAATGGTCGACACAAAAGGTCAAGGAAACTGCAGAATGGCCAATAAAGGTTTAATCCTTGAACAGTGAGCACGACACAAAAGCGACTTAGGAAGCTTTTGACACAAAAAGACCAATGACAAAAATCTGCAATGTAGGAAACATTGACAGATTCCCCATATAAATGGAAAAGAGAGCAACTAGAGGAGTAAGAAACTCTGAGTCAGGATAAGGTCAAAATACTAGGAACCAACTGTTGATAGACTCAAAACTGGTGCTTTGTTCAAGGAAACAAGACTTGCGTCCATGATGTAAAATACATGTGAATGAAATTCCCTTCCCCTCTTTCTTGTAAAGGTTTAATGAGTCTAAGAAAGAAAACTCGGGACCTTCTTCATTTTTGGCAAGCTCAAAGAAGAGAAAGAATAATGCTTCATAAAGCACTTATTCATGGATTTTACGAGCCCTAACTAGTACATGCTCGACATTGTTTTCATAGTTTAGAGAGTCTGAAAACTCCAAAGAAGACTCCAGGGGGGGAATGTTTTGTCAAATTTAGTCTCCTGAGGCCAGAAAAGTATAAAACAAACCACAGAAGAACTCTCTTAGCTTCCGAAGAATTAAGGTGCACCTTTTTCGTACTTAGTCGGGAAGGTCCGAAAAAGGTTAAATTACCACCTACCCAATGTTCCTTCAAAAGAAGCATATAGCCTGAGTTTTACGAGTGTGAAGGAAGGAAATATCACTCAGAAATATCCATTTGATTACAAGAAATAGGGCTTACAACAGTAAACTGGATGCTTTGTTCTTTAGGGTTTAACAAGCATGACAAAGACATAAAGTACACTCAGAATATTTTTCATGTTTAGGTCCAGAGCACGAAAAAGAGAAAAATAAGCTCATACCGGGGGGGGGGTGGTTCCTTTTCTGTAAATTTAGTCCCTTGGGTCCGAAAAAGTGATAAACCTATGCCTGAGAATACTCTTCTCAATTACAAATAAAAGAGAGTGTTCCTTTCTCGTATTATTCCACATGGTCTGAGAAAGCGATAACCTACCACCAATGTGGATTCCCATTCACATATTCTTAACGAGCCTGAATGGACAAGTTTACTTGGTGGTCAAGTCTATTTTGAGGAGTCATACCTGGGCCTAAAGAAACTCAATATCTTTCCTGTGAAGTTTTAATGAGTTTGGAAAAGTCAACTTGTGGCCTCCTTACTGTTTTTAATGAGCTTGAAGGAGAGAAGAAAGAATGCTCTAAATGTGAGGAGACGAGTGTCATAGACATGCGAAAATATTTCCAAGCGCAAGGAACAACCCTATGCATAATGCAAGGAACATGAGAAATATAAAGACACTCGGGGAAAGTCTCCTCAAGGTAAAGGGTGTCAAGTTGCAAACGAAAAATGATACAAGGCTTAGCAATGATGAGAACAAAGATGGGGGCTTATACAATGAGCTAAAAGCATGGAAGACGACATCAAGCTCATAAGCGCGAGCACGACACATGCAAATGCAGTTATAGCTTGAACAATAAGACAAGGCCAGTAAACATTTGTGAATCCAACTAAGAATCCTATCTCCAAGAAACAACAACATTAGGATCATATTCAGAAGAAAATATCCAAAGCGGGTCACTTTGGCAGAAACACTTGTGACTTTGTTGTCTTCTACAAAAGGTGTAGTCAAGGCAGAATCAACGAAAGAGGAATCTATAGTGCCAATATCCAAGGGTTTATAATCAATAAGATCAACCTCAGAAGGAGAGAAAAAATCAACAAGGGAGATAGAGTCTGCAGGAACAAACTCAATATCACAGGAGTTGAAAAATTCATATGAAAAATCAAACTTATCAGGATCACTGACTTGCTGTTCGAAGGGAGAGTCAAAAGACTCAACATGACCAACATAAGAAGAAAGGCCAGGATTACTAGGCAAATCAGGGTTAGACTTAGTCACAACTGAACTAACATCCAATAGAATATCAAAATGTATCAAAGACTCTAGGAAGACTTCATCCAAAGGAAGGAGATCATCTAAGATAGGACACATGTCTAAACTTTCAAATGGATCGATAGAGTGGAGAGCAAGCTCTATGGTCTGTATAGGATGAGTCATCAGGTCAACTACTGAGACCATGTCCCTAGAAGGTAAGCATGAAAACAGAGGCTGCTTCTCAGTATTAATTGAACACAAAGGACATGAGGCCACATAGCTCACCTGTGGCGAGGTAGTGTTTATAGAAACACTGGGAATCAATAAAGGAAAGACCTGGTCTCTAGTTGGGTCAGGAGACGAATCAAGAAAATCCAACTGATCAATAGTGACAATTTCTTCGCCATGATTAAAGTACATCACATGAAATAATGTTGACACCACAGCTTGCATGGCATAGACATAATCACGTCCAAGGAGCATATTGAATTCCAAGGGGTCTTCTATCACCATGAAGTCAACTAAGACGGTCTTCACACCCAAAGTAACATGTGCTTCAGCAAGAATTCCCAAGGATATACAAGTTCTTCTATCAAATGCTAGTAACTGACTAGCAGTCGACACAAGGCTGGGAGATCCCATGACTCACCAAGCACAGGCAGAAAAAATACTAAATAAGGCTCCTTCATCAACAATACAACGAGAAATCATGTATGGTTCAACTTTGACCTTTATCTGGAAAGGTGCATCAGTAGGAAGGCGCGGCTCAACTAGGCTATCCTAATCAAAGGAATCAATCTGAGAGCTTGGTGAGGGTTGATCTGAAGTGAGTTCAATTCCCCATTGTTCAGTAAGTTCTGAACTGGCAGTGAAGAAAATGTGACTAGCAGACACTTCACTCTCCAAAGGAAGAGTGGGATTGATTGACAATGAAATCGATTCAACCGCTTTGTGAAAGTCGCTCTCCGAAGGGAGAGTGGGATTGACCAAAGGTGACATTGGTTCAATCACACAAGGATCACTCTTTGAAAAAAGAGTGGGATTGACCAAATATGATATTGGTTTGACCACTTGATCAACCAAAGGTTGAGTAGGTTGTTGAGAAACTATAGGTTGTTCAGGAGAAGGAAATTTTTGAGTCTTGGACCACACTCTTCGCACCTCTGCGATAGTAGGGCACTGGTGAGTAAGATGATATCCCTTGCGTAGCTTACAAGGGAACTTAAGTTTGCACTTCAAACGACCAATTTTATTAACGGTGTCAACATGACTAGAAGTGGTTGACTGCTTTCTCTCAACATGATCTACAGAGGGTGAGATTTTTCCCCTAGCATGATCACCAGAGGCTGGGTGACTGGGTCCAACCTGACTAAGAGAGGTTGGTTGTTGAAAAACTTCAGGATGTTAAAAAATGGGATGACCATGAAACCAAACTCTTCACACCTCCACGATAGAAGGACATTTATAAGTAAGGTGGTCTCCCTCACAAAGCTTACAAGGAAACTTGGGCTTGTGTTTTGAACGGGTAGTCTTTTCAACAGTGTCAACATGACTTGCAGTGGCTGACGAATTGTCTCCAGCATGAACCATAGAGGCTGAAAGACAACCCCCAGCATGACTTGCATAGGCTAAGAGATTTCCCCCAGCATGAATTACAGAGGTTGAGAGACTGGGTCCAACATGACCTGCAGAGGTTGGATGGGCACCACTAGCATGGACAACAGAGGCTAAATGGTTAGGATCAACATGCTTTACAACAATTGAGTGTGTGCCCCCAGCATGAACAATAGAGGCTGGGTGGATGGATCCAACATGACTTACAGAGGTTGGATGGGGAGGTTCAACTTAAACATCAGAGGTTGAACGGGTGCCCTCAGCATGAACTACAGAGGATGAGTGACTGGATCCAACGTGACCTAGAAAGATTGGAAGGATCCCACCAGCATGATCAATAGAATATGGATGGTGAATATCAACTTGAATTGCAGAGGTTGAGTGCTTAAATCCAACATGACCTATAGAGGTTGGATAGGTGCCCCCATAGCATGAACTGCAGAGGCTGGGTGGTGAAGATCAACTTGACTTGCAGAGGTTGAGTGCTTAGATCCAACATGACCTGCAGAGGTTGGATAGGTGCCCCCAGCATGAACTGCAGAAGCTGGGTGGTGAGGTTCAACTTGACTTGCAGAGGTTGAATAGATGCCCTCTTTCTTATGTTCCTTCTTCTTATTCCTAGAAGAGTATTTACCTAGTGATCGGCCAACTACATCTGAATTTAAACACTTGCGGGGAGTTTAAACTCCCTATCCCACAAGTCTAGCCTAAGCTAGTTGGTGTATGACCCTATAAAATAAAACTTACTAATAATTTTTAAATTATATCGTTTATTTTAAGGGTTGTTTTTAGTCATAGGGTAAATGGCATGAAACTTATGTGGTGTTTTGACTCAAAGTTGAAACAAAATGACTAAGCAAAGAGAAAAAACTATTCTCTTTCTTTTTTCAAAATAGAAACTTGAAATCCACAAAAGAACAAATTATTTTTATTTTTTTTTCAAAAACATTGATATGCCATGCAATATAAACTAAAAACCTAATCTACATGCATATAAAGCAAACATGTGTTTTTTATTTTTCTTTTATAAATGCAAAAGAAAAACAACCTATCAACTAATGCAAGCAAGTAATGTAAGCCTAGCAAATAGACAACTACTCTACACCCCACAAACAAACCCTAGGTTTCCCTAAAGTTGGATATAACCTCTCTTGGAAGGAAGGCTCACAAAAGTAAACAAGCCAACAACTTTGGAAAGAAGAGATTGAGCAATAATACTGACATAAACAAAGGTCAAGAAGTCCCAAGTATCAATCTAAACCTACAAACAGAGGCTGCTCAGTACCTTGTTCAACAAGGTCAAGCCAAAGAAGGAGGTGGGGGGGAAGGCAACAAAAAAAAGTTTAAAGACTCGAAAGAGACTTACAAGATAGAAAAAGAGCACCTAACAGAGATAAAACAACCTCTCAAGAGTCATGCACATGTAGAGGACCCTTGAAGACCCTACAAACAACCCTCAAATCACCCAAAAACCCTAAAAAGTGATGAAAGAACACAAATTCAGGTGCATACGTAGGTTTCCTTAAGGCAGGTCGCATATGACACGTGGGTTGCAAGTAGTGCAAGTCATGTATACAACACAAACACACCACTGTTTATCCTGAAAGTCGCGTATGGATGACAAAAAGCACAAAAAGGGTCAAAAACTGACCTAGGAAGGCAAGAAAGGTGTTCCAACAGACTCAAAAGGTGTTCCTAACTTGCAAGAAGGACCTGAAACCTTACAAAAGGTTGGAAGAAAAATAGAGAAACCCCAAACAGAGTCGCTAGTTCTGTTGTAAAGGAAAGTTTCCTATGGCTAGGGTTTAAGAGGCCATCAACGTACTGGGGTTAAAAGGGAGATGCACAATGTTCAATAAGCATATAAAAACAAGTTTGAGAGATTAGAATGGTTCATACCTTAACAAATGAAGGTTGATCCAAGAATCCCTTCAATCCTCTTCTTGCTCCTCTTACTCCTCTCGCTCCAAGAGACCTGCAAAATGAATTATACCTTCCTCAAACCATTATGACCACATATAAAGTAATGATAATCAAAACAATAAAAGAAACTATTCTGATTAACATAAGCATATGATCATAAACAAAAATTCAATCATACATTGAACAATGATTTGGGAAGAAGAAGGACATCACATCTTTATTAATCATGAAAACAAGTACAAGTATACCTTGTCTTCAAGTTCAGCACCTCACGAAACCTTGATTTGGTTCTGCTACTTCTCTTCTCCAAGGAACTCAGCCTCCAAGCTCTGCAACACAAGGAGAAAGCTTCTAGGGCAAAGGTGTGGGAAAAGAGAGCTCCAAATCCTCCAACATAACAATGCAAATATTCATGTCTCTTCTCATGGACCTCCCTACCTCTATTTATATGCTTTATGAAGAGTTAGGGTCGAAGACAAAGTAGTTACAACTGAAGGAGTCAGTTCCATAAATACCCAAACTACCCGAATTTCAAAATACGTATTTTTTTGACATTTTTAGGAGGTGTACACGGGTTGCAGAGACAACAGTCACATACCCGAGGAGGTATACATGGGTTGAAATGCATATAGTCACATATTTAAGGTGTACGCAAGTATTATATATATCAAGTCGCGTACATACGCGGGTCTCCTTAAGTAAACTCGTGTATACATCAAAAAAGCTCATTTTTAGGGTATTTGTAGGCATTTTAGGACTTTGGTGTCTTCTGGAAAGTTTTAGCTAACAAAAATATCTTTCCAATGGTGTAGAGATGAGAGATGAGGTTAAACGGATTTACACAAGTCCATATATGGGTCCTACAAGTTAGGTGTTTTTTCAGTGACTTTCAATGACTTTCATGAAGTGTCATCATGGAAGTGTCGACATACGACGGAATCATGGGAAAGTGGTCACAGGCAGAGATGTGTCATTTTGAGCTATAACAAATTTTCTTATCTTCAGGTCTTGGGAGGAGTTCCTAGGTCTCATTTTTCTCAATTTGATCGAATTTTTCATTCATGTCTTTGACCCATTCATCTCTTTTGCTGGCTTTTATAAATTTCTTGGGTTCTATTATGGAGAGTAGGGCTTCTTCGTCACTTTGTAGTTGTCTTCTTGTTTGGACTCCATCATTTTAATCACCCATGATCTGTGACTCTAGATGATCCTTTTGTATCCTTCCAGATGGGGTTTTAGTGTTAGGTCTAGGGAAGTCTTCTTCATATTCCTATGCATATTCCTTCTCTTTGTATTCTTCTTCATTATGAATGCTCTTGTCCTTTTTCAAGTCCTTTATTTCATCATCACATGTATTTTCAATGCTGTCAATATTTTTCCCTTGGTTTTATATCATCTGCTTTCACATCAACACTTTCTACAATTTTATGTAACCTTTTATTGTAACACCTATATGCCTTTTTGGTTGATGAATATCCTAGAAATATTCCTTCATCGGTCCTAGAGTCAAAATTTCCAAGGCCATCCTCATTTCTTTTGATGTAACAGTTGTTTCCAAACACTTTAAAATACTTGACTGAGGCTGGTCTTCCATACCACAATTTGTAGGGGGTCTTATCCTTATTCAATCTGAGTTTCCCTCTGTTAAGAAAGTAGACAACTGTCTATACAACTTCTCTCCAAAATGAATCTGATAGCTTTACTTCATTAAGGATTGTCCTGGCTTCTTCTTGGACTGTTCTAGTTTTCCTTTCAACAACCCCATTCTGTTGAGGAGTCTTTGCAGCTAAAAAATGTCTCTTAATTCCATGACCTTCAGAGAGCTCATTGAATTCATTGGAAGTAAATTCTCCCCCATTATCTAATCTAAGACACTTTATTTTAATACTTGACTCATTTTCAGCCATTGCTTTGAAGATTTTAAATTTTTCAAAGGCTTCTGATTTTTGTTTGAGGAATACCACCCAGGTCATCCTTGTGTAATCATCAATGAGAAACATGAAATAGTGATCTCCTTGCAAGCTTTTAGTTCTGGTTGGTCCATAGAGGTCTGTGTGTATTATTTCTAGAGGGTGTGAGGTCACATGTTCTTTTATTTTAAAACGGGCTCTGGTTTTCTTCCCATGTTGACAATGTTTACACAAAGTTTAGAGGAACTATAATTTTAGGTAGATCTCTTATAGCTTCCTTCGTGCTTATTTTGGCAAGATTGTCAAAATGTAAATGTCCCAACCTTCTGTGCCATAACCAACTTTCATTTACCATAATTAAGTAACATTGGTTTTCATTTTCCAAGATGTATACATTGTTTGTATTTCTCATAGCAATGCCAACGACCTTTCTTGATTCCTTATTCTTGATTTCACATTTTTCTAAATAAAAGATACAAACGTGTCCTTGGTTGCATGTTTGACTTACACTGAGAAGACTAGGCTTGAGGTTTTCAACTAGCAAAATATTTTCTGCTTTAATATTGCTGTTGACAACACTTGTTCCTTTACCAATTATTTTGGAGGATAGACTGTCTCCAAAAGTGACGTTTCCCTTATTATATTTTAGTGTTATGAATTTGGTTGGGTCACCGGTCATATGTTTTGAACAACCACTGCAAAGTGCCATAATTTTTGGCTTTGGGTTACACATAAATCAATCATGGAACTTTTCTTTTCTTCCTTTTCTCTCCAATACTTCTTTTTTTGGTGTTTTGAGATTTGGATGCAATAGTATTCCTTGTAGGATTCTTCAGTTTACAATCTCTTGCCATATGTCCATGGTTATTACACTTATAACATTCTATGCCATATTTTTGGAGTAGTGTAAAAAGATTCTTATTTTCCTTTGGCTTATCAATTGATGACTTCTTTTTGTATTAAGAAACCTTTCTTTCAATTTTGCAATTTAAGGCTTTATGACCAAAATTCTTACAAGCATAACAGTGACCTAAAAGTATCTGTAGATATCTATTTGGTCTCTTGGGTGCTATATTATTTATGTTTTTATCTTGAGAAATTAAGCCCTCTTTCTTGCTTCCCTCCTTTTTAGCTGGAATCTTTAGTACTTTAGCATATCTTTTCTTACTTCCTTCTTGATTGGTGATGGGAAATCCCTTTGGCTTCTTCTCTTTAATGAACCCCAAACCAGACATTTGATGGTATTTGGATCCTCAGAATGTCATCTAGATTCTTTGAGCTATCCTCAAAATTTGATTTGATAGATCCTTCATCAAGTTTTCTCTTGAATTGCATGATCTCTTATGCAAGATTTTCAGACTCCTGTATTCTTCTTTTGAGTTGTAGGTTTAGTTCCTCCTCCACCATTTTGGAATCTAGAATTTGAGCTTCCAACTAACTGATGATTAGAATTGACTATCAATTCTTTTTCCTACATTTCTGAAGTTCTTCAAGGGTTCTAACAAGTTCAGCTCTTAGGTCTACTTCTCCTTCCACATTTGATTCACTATTTGAGGCTTGAGTATCTAGACCCATAAATAAAACTTTAGTTTCTTCAACTTCACTTGCATCTGAATCTTCACTATCTTCCATGGTTTAAACAATTTTCTTTTTCCCATAGGGTTTTTTCTTGTTTCCTGTTTTACCCTTTTTGAATTTCGAACTTTCCTTTTCTTCATTCTCATATTGTCTAGTGTAGGTGCATTTAGAGTCAAAATGTCCAATCCTTCCACAATTAAAACACTTTAAAGATAACTTCCCCTTGTATTTTCCATTCCCTCTCTCAAGTTTATTAATGAAAAGAGATTCCTCACCATCTGGGTTTTCTGATTGATTTTTTAAGGAGGCTTTAAAGGCTGCTTCTTTTCTTAAAGATCCATTTTTTCATGTTCTCATCTTGTATGTAGTGAGAATTCCATGTATCTCATCCGCTGTTACCTTTTTAATATCATCTCGTTCTTCTAAGGTGGATACCTTTGGGTCATATCTCATTGGTAATGTTCTTAGTACCTTTCTTACCACTTTCTTTTCTTTTAATTTTCCTCCAATCCCTCTGGTTGCATTAACAAATTCATCTACACGAAGAAGATATTCACCAATATTCTATTCTTCTTTCATTTTAATACTTTCAAATTAACCTTTATATGTTTGAAGTTTGGATTCGTTGACCTTAGATTCTCATTCATAGATCATTTTCAACTTGTCTAGGGCTTGTTTAGCAGATGTGCATTGCATGAATTTAGTAAATACCGAGTTTGTTAAACCACTTAAGATTGTGTTTAAGGCTTTGGAATTTCCTTCATATTCACCTAGTTCAACTGTGTATGTAGGTTATTGTTTTCCTATTTTAAGCTCCTTTTCAGTTGCTACCCAAACCTTCCATCCCAAGGACATCAGATGACACCTCATTCTTACACTCCAGTAAGCATAATTTTATCCTATAAATAGTGGAGGTTAGTTGATGGCCAATCCTTCTTGTTGATCCATTGTTATTTTTGGATGGGATCTTCCTTCCAGTTGTTAAACTGTTGTGAAGGAACCTTGTCCTGATACCAATTCTTGGTTTATCCCACAATACTGAGAGGGGGCGGGTGAATCAATATTGGCCCTTTGTTATTTAAAATAAACAAAAATCAACAATTAAGACACAAATTTTATCGTGGAGACCTCAAAAAGGAAAACCACCAACACAAACTCATTAATAAGATGAATTTACAAAATTGTTTATTTGCTACTACAGAAAAGATGTAAACACACCCTATGTGTTTCCTACAACTACAGAAAAGGATGCTACAACACCCCAATGGTTTTCTTCTTGCTTAAACAGAGAAGGATGCTACGACATCCTGTTCTCTAGCTACGACTGGAAGGATGCTTCGACCCCCTGTAGACCCGTGGCCTGCCCTAGTGCCACCTTACCAGCCTATTCTGACTTTCTTAGATATTTAGGAACAATTGTAAACTATCCACTTTGGACTCTGTCAATCTTACTAAAAGAGACCCTTAATCCTTTACACATTCATATAATAAATACTCTTTACCTATTTCCTATCAATGCACCTCTCCATAGTTGTTCTCCTTCGTTTTGGATCGTGACTGTTTAATTATAGACACAAATTTTCATCCTCTTAATTTTTCAACAGTTGCATCATTTCATTGTTAAGTTTTAAAAAAAACATTGTTTCATTCTTCCCACATCTTAGAATTCATTTCTACAGCCCTTTTTATCGTTTTCTGGTGCTTTCACAATCTCCATCTTCTTTCCACAAAATCATTTTCTAGCTTTAATCAGAGCCGTTGATCCTATTTCTAAGTATCTCCAAACCGTCGATCTAACTCATAGATTCCCCCCTCGAAATTTCATTTCCACACCAAGGTTTCTTCATCAACGATTCCCCACCGTTGATCTTTGTTGTGTGTTTTCCTAACCGTTGATCTTCGGGTGGCGGAAATCGAAAAATCAACATTTGAACCAAGTTTTCCTCACTTTTCATCAATTTCTAATTTTCATATTTTGTCTTTCCACCTCGGTTATTCTGCATCATCGATCTTCTTTGGGCTTCATCCTCACCGTTGATCTACCGGAGCGCGGAATTCGGAAATGTAACATTTCCTTAAGTTGTTTCTCGACTTTCCAATTTCCAATTTCTGCTTTCCGGTCTTCAGATTTCTGGACCATAGATTTCTTACGAAACGATTCTTAGCTGTCCAATCTCGGCCTTCCCCTTTCCGCCTTCCAGACTTCAGATTGTGGAAATGTAACCTTTCCTGAAGTCGTTTATCAACTTTCCAATTTCTAATTTTAGGACTTCATATTTTATGAACCGTAGATATTTTGCAAAACGATTCTCAGTCATCTGATCTCGGCCTTCTGCTTTCCACCTTCCAGACTTATGATTGTAGAAATTTTACATTCCTAAAGTTGTGTCTTGACTTTACGATTTTCGATTTCTGATTCCTAGACTTTGGATTTTCCAGACCGTAGATCTCCCGCAGAATGATTCTCAACCGTCTAGTCTCTTATTGTTGCAGAACTTCATCCTTCCACCAATATTTTGTGCAACTGATCCTTAGCTACTAGATCTAGGGTGGGACTAACCTCTCTGCTTATTTCATTCAACAAGAACATTGTGAGCCTTTGATTTACTTCGATGATCGATCTCAGTCATTCAACTTGCTACAGGGTTATTCGTTTTTCATTCAAACTGCAACCTGCGACAAGGTTATTCTTTTGTTATTATGCTGGTTTCAGCCTTCCATCATATCTTTTACATTTGTTAGCAAATTTTACATCAATGACAACTATTTTACTCAACCTTGTATTCAAAATGTTAGATTTTTATCATTTACGCTAGAATTAACTTAGGATCTTAACTGAGAGAATAACAAGCACAACAATTAAACACATAAGACAATGAACACAAAGATTTTCCTCCGGGAAACCATAAAGGAGAAAACCCCAGAACTTACTCAGAGATAGAATCAGCACCAAATAGAAAAGCCCCAAAAATAGTAAGATGATATCCCGATAGCAGCAGCCTCTTTCTTTCTAGCCCCAGCAACTTATTCTTCCTCAGCTATGCGCTACAATTGAGTGTGAGTGAGTGTGTATGAGTGTGTGACAAATAGAGAGGCTCACTCTCTATTTATACTAATTCCCAACTTGACAATGACTTACTAGGGCTGACTTCTCTAGGAGAGTCTAATAACCCTAGTGCCCCGAAACTGCGACGACTTTAACCCTTGAACAATAGGAGGGTTACCCAAATTGACTTGACATGACTTGTTTACATTATAGAACCTCCCGATAGGAACATCGGGGCATGACATGACTCAAATACATTAACACTTCCCGGAATAAACATCAGGGTACAAGACATAAGATATACAAGTGAATACATTCCAAAGTTACAAATACATCAACACTCCCTCTTAACTAGGAAGGTATTCTTTCGACACAATTTTCAGCACTGGTCTTCTTCTATGTATTGACTGGATCATCTCATCATCTTCATCTTCAAGTTGTCTTCATTTTCAAGTATTCTTCATCTTCAATTCATCACCGTCTTTAAGTCTTCTTCATCTTCAAGTCACCTTCGTCTTCAAGTCTTCTTCTAAGTCATATTCTTCTTCAAGTATTATTCATCACGGGCTCTGGATCATCATGACTACTGGATCATCATCACTGTATCATCATCAAATATGGATCATCACTAGATTTGGATCATCATCAAGTCTTGATCATCATCAAGTCTGGATCATCATCACATCTGGATCATCACTTGATCTGGATCATCATCAAGTCTGGATCATCATCATCGGTGCTATCTCAGAATGGTGATATCTCTCGATTCTTCTCGTCACAGGAAATTCTATAAGCCAACCCTTTTTCATGATGGTTGTAGGCCTACCCTTCATGTAGGTCTTCATCAGCGCTTATATCTGACCCTAAGTTAGAATTTCCCACCCAGCTCTTACATTTGACCTCGTCTTGTTAGAAAGGCACGCCCAGCACTCACATCTGACCTCATCTTGTCAGAAAGGCCCAACACTCACATATGACCATGTGTAAACACATTGCGCCAGAATGGCTTAGCACTTATATCCGACCTCATCTTGACGGAAAGGCTCTGTACTTACATTTGACCTCATCTTGTCAGAAAGGCTTTGCACTTACATCCGACCTCATCTTGTAAGAAAGGATCTGCACTTACATTCGACCATGTTCAAAAACATCACATCGAAAGGGATCTCACTCCCATACTGAGGATTCCTGGTAACTGACCAGGTGCCTCCATTCTCCCAGAGAATGGCATCAGTCCTTATATCTGATTAAGTGGGAACACATCCCTCAATCACATCAGAGTGGCCATGCACTCACATTTGATCATGTAAGACTACATCCTACAGTCATATCAGAATGGCCCTCAGTCCCAGACTAAGTATTCTTGGTAACTGACCAGGTGCCTCCATTCCAAGAATGGCATTCAACACTTATATCTGATCATGTAGGAACCAATCCTACAGTCACATCAGAATGGATCAGCACTCACATCTGACATGGAAGGAACCAAATCCTCTCACCATTACAGAATGGCTCAGCCCTTACATCTGACCATGGAAGGAACCTAATCCTCTCACCATGTTAGAATGGCTCTAGCACTCACATCTGACATGGAAGGAACCAAATCCTCTCACCATGATAGAATGGCTCAACCCTTACATCTCACCATGGAAGGAACCTAATCCTCTCACCATGTTAGAATGGCTCTAAGTCTCATCATTTCCCTTTGGAGGGAACCTCGATCTAGAGAACACCAAGCTTCTCCCTGAAGTAATCAAACTTCACTCTGGCCAATGGATTCATCAACAAATCATCTATCTGTTCATCAGTCGCAACATACTAGAGCTTCACTGCTCCTCTTTGCACCATATCCCTGATATAGTGATACTTGATCTCGATATGCTTTGACTTGTCATGGAACATTGGGTTCTCTGACAACTTCACACAAATATGGTTGTCGCAATATATACAAGTAGCATCCAAATGGAGATCAAATAAATTAGACAGTAGCTTTCTCAGCCACACTTCCTCACAACTAGTTGAACAAGTTGTGACATTTTATGCTTCAGATGTACTCAATGCCACATAGGACTGCTTCCTGCTAAACCAAGAGATCACACATGTTCCCATACTGAAGCAGCATCCTGAAGTACTCTTCCTATTGATGGAATTGCCTGCCCAATCTGAATCAACATAACCCTCCAGGTTAATCTTATGATATGTCTCATACTTGAGCCCATAATCAACTGTACCCTTCAGGTACCTCAAAATATTCTTTGCAGCAATCAAGTGAACATGTCTCGTATCTGTCAGGAACTGGCTCAAGGTGTTCACTGTTGATGTATTTGTAACTTTGTAATGTATTGATCCATATATATTATGTATTGCACCCTGATATTTATTCTGGGATGTGTCTATAATGTAATTGAGTCATGTAATGCCTCGATTTTCCGATCGACAAGTTTCTATAATGTGAAAGTCATGTCAAGTCATTGTGGGTAACCCTCCTATTGGTCAAGGGTTAAAGACCCCACAATTGTGGGGCCCTAGGGTTATTAGACTATCCTAGTGAATTCGACCCTAGGTGAGTCATTGTAAGTCAAGGAAATAGTCCCCACCATCTAATTCAAGGTTATCCCTCCTTGTTGAGTAGAGGGCAAAGTCCCCACAAGTTGTGGGGCACTAGGGTTATTAGACACTCCTAGAGATGTCGGCTCTAGTAAGTAATTGTTAAGTGAGGCTGACATGCTGGAGTGTGCTTCAAGTGAATGAAAGAATATAAATAGAGAGTGAGCCTCTCTATTTATCACACACACACTCACTCATTGGGGCACATGAGTGAGAGAGGAGAAGCTCTCTCAGTGAGAGAGAGAGAGAGACAGAAGCTGTGGAGATCATCTTTATGTTTCCCAGTTTTACAGCTTCCATTGGTGCTCATTCTATCTTTGAGGAAGTTGTGGGGTTTTCTCCTTTATGGTTTTCTCAAGGAAAATTCTTTGTGTCTCTTATCTCTTGTGCTTTATTGCTGTGCATGTTATTCTCTCAGTTACAGATCCGAAGATCATAATGCTAGCTTGAATGATAAAAATATAACATGGTATCAGAGATAACCTGAGAAGATGACATTGTGCAGCTATAGAATCTAGGGCTCCCTACTTTTTGGGTCTCTCTCCACAATCCATCATCAAAATTATGCTAGGCTGACTCTCCATTGAAGGGTGCATCTTTTTGTCGAAGCGGAATTCAATTCCGAGCATTTTTGGTTTTCAGTACGGAAATTAGGGATTTCTACAGAAGAGGAATTTTTGAGTGAGCACAGCATAGGATTGCTCTCCTCATTAAAATTTAAGTTTAGAGACCTGGATCAATATTTTTGGTTGGGTGAAACTCTGGGAAATTCAAACCCTAGTTTGACCCCGAGCTAGAAAAACCCTAAATACTAAAACTTCTAAGTTTTGGTACATTCACTATATCCCGATATTGGCGAAGGAGAACGAGCCAAAAATTGCAGAGGATGAACATAAAATCCTGATTTACCGTGTATCCAAAATTCATTCTCTGATTCGCCATATTCTAGGAGATATGGTCCCTCCCTGTTAGGGTTCCAGCCTCTTCCAAGGTTCATCCCTAAATAGGAAACCTGGGGAGAATTCCTATATCGTGGACTACAGAGGTCCAAACGAAATTCTTGAAGATTTTCCAGAAAGGGAATGGAATTTTCTTTCTATGGTCCATGTTTCTGACTCAGAAGATGAACCAGTGACACGTGTTAGTCTGTACAACTTTGGTGTTCTGAACAGTCCTCTAACAGGTTACCTTGGGAAAATGATCATAAGTCCGAATTGGTGAAACCAATTCTGATGAAACCTATGGTGGTAGAATAGGGACATGCGAGGCTACAGCATTGTGAAGTTTCAGACATAGAGGAGCATTAATTTTGGAGATACAATAGAAACAATAACAGGCATTTCTGCAGGAGAAATTGGAAAACTAGGGCTGCCTGTTCCAGGAGCTTCCCTCCACTGTTTTTAGAAAAGGAGTACATTGGACAGCTCACCTTGAAGAGATATATATTTATATTAAATCATATCTAAAAGATTCCAAGTTTTGAAAATTAGGGTTTCTCTGACAAACCCGAGATCAACCAGCTCCGGAACCAGGACAGACACCTCAAATCCGTAAGATCTAATCTTTTGCTATTTTCATTTGAGGTCCTCATTTCAAATAGATCTATCACATCAGCTTGATGATAAGCTTGGTAAAGTTGACAAATTTCAAGCATGGAAGTATATGATCTCTCTGAAGAAAATGAATTGGACACCTACATGAGTAGAGATGTTCCAGTTCCAGAGGGAGATGAGGCTCAAAGCCTTACACAAGAAGAACTTGGTCAAGACCAAGAAGATCATTGTTGATTGAATCACGGATCAACTTGTACCACAAGTGTCTTCCCTAAAGACATCGAAGATGTTTGATTCCTTGACCAAGCTAGTTGAAGGGAAGAACATAAATTAGAAGATGGCTTTGAGAAAACAGTTGAAGAATGTGAAGATACAGGATGTAGAACAACTTGAAGCGGTAGAAGAAGAAATGGAGAGTGCAGAAGTAGTGATAGCCATCTTGAATGGACTCCCAGGATCATGGATTCATTCATGCAAGGAATGTGTTCCAGAAGGAAGTGATTACTTTTAGTAGACTCCAGGAAAAGCACACACAAGAAGAAGAAGCTCGACTCATAAGAAGAGAAGAGTATATGGGAGCAACTAAAGATCAAGCTCTCACCATCCAAAGAAGATCCTTCAATCGATGAGGAATATGAAGATCTCAACTCTTGAAGAACCTCTTATCCACCTTAGCATTTGGATTAGAAACGATGCTATTATGAATGAAGAAGACGATGAAGCTGAAGGATCAAGAAGGATTCTACCCACGAAACAAATAAAGATAAGTATTCAATTGTGATTTCATGATATTGTTTTGTTATGCATTTGTTTATATTTAGTTGATGTATTATGCATGATAGGATGTTTGCATTAATTAAAGTATAATACTAATATGCATGTGATGGGTAAGTAGCTCATGGTGCTATACAACTCTCCATTGCTACTTATCTAGAATGAAACCTCTTTGCTGACATATTGGATTAGTGCACAATCTCAATGTTGTCCTGGTAGAGATGGAAGGAATCTAGAAAGTTTTAGTGGGATATGGATGAATGTTGTATTGGCTGGAGTAGTTGCATGATCATATATTTATGCATAAGAACTTACCAGTATGAATATTCCTTATGAAATGTTTCTAACCATACAAATGCATTTGACTTGTAGGAAAGATCGCGTACACAATCGCCTACAAGCAAAGAAGGATAAGACTTGTTCCAAAGAACAAGTGACGACAGTTCAAGATGAAGAATAAATATGACGAATGCAGTGGCATCATTAATAAAGAACCTTCCAGCTATGAAGAAGTAACCAAGAAGAAAGGGAAGACCAGTTCAAGAAGAACGATGTCTAGGATGTAGTATCGAGACCTAAAGAGAAGTTCATAGTTCCAACATCATGGGATAACACATACATATTGAGCTTGATGAATATTTGAACCTTTACTACAAGGTTGAAGATGACAAGCTCATAGATGGGTGCAAGAAGAAATTTTGAAAAAATTCAAGATAGAGGATCTTGGTATCCAGTGATCCTAGATGGATACATAGAATGTTAGTAGTAGAGGAAACTACTTGTCTCTCTGGTACAGAATGTTTCAGTGCATAGAGTATGAAAGATAGAGGGAGTATGATGATTCAGAGGGAGTGACTGCAGAAGATCCTGAGGTTCGACATGGTATGACAAGATGGACAGATTACTGATGACTCTAGGCTTTACTAAGAGTAAAGAGGATTCCAACCTTTGCTTCAAGGTTGAAGGCAGAAGACCAGTGTTGCTCCTGTTATGTGTCGATGCACTATTTTCTAGGCATGGAGGTGTGGACTAGGGAAGTATGCAGTAGAGATCCCGAAGAGGTTTAGGATGATGGAATGCAAGGCAATTACCATACCTATGGCATTGAACATGAAGCTATTGAGTGTTTCTTCATCAGATTTGGTTGATGCCACGATGTATTGTCAGATGATGTACCTGACAAATACAATACCAAATATTTGCTTTGCTGTGAACACATTGAGACATGTTCATCAGATGATTGCAAAGCATGCAGTGAGGTACCTGAAGGGTACAGTTGATTATGGGCTCAAGTATGAGGCGAATCAAAAGATTATGTGGATTCGTATTGGGCAGGAAGTGCCATTGATAGGAAGAGCACTTCGAGGTGCTACTTCAATATGGGATCAAGTGTGATCTCTTAGTTTGGCAAGATGGAGTCCTGCATGGCACTGAGTATAGCTGAAGCAAAAGATGTTGCAACTTGCTATTTGGGAGGTAGTATGTTTCTTTTGAAAACTACTATTTGATTTGGTTGATCTGACTTGCATTTTTTTGTATGATGCAGAGAGGAGTAGTGATCCAGATCAAGATCTCTTGAAAGAAGGATTTCTAGCATAGCTGATGAGACAGGTTTCCCTCAGATGTAATCGGTCCTGGTGAAGCTTGCAGGTCATCCTTGGACATAATCAACCCTTGTGTGATTCTATGCTAGAAATGGCCAAAGTGAAGTTTGAGTACTTCAGGGAGAATCTTGGTGTTCTTGAGATCGAGGTTCCCTCCAAGGGGAAATGATGAGACTGAGAGCCATTTTGACATGGGAGAGGATTAAGTTCCTTCCATGGTCAAATGTAAGGGTTGAGCCATTCTGTCATGGTGAGAGGATTTGGGTTCCTTCCATGTCAGATATGAGTGTTATTTCCATTCTGGGAATGGAGGTGCCTGGTCAGTTACCAGGAAAACTCAGTCTAGGACTGAGAAGCCATTCTGATGTGAGAGAGGGATGTCTTCCCACTTGATCAGATGTAAGGGATGAACCATTATGTCATGGCTAAAGGATTAAGTTCCTCCCATGTCAGATGTGAGTGTTGGCCATTATGACGAGTAGGTCAGATGTAAGGGCAACGACCATTCTCTGGGAGAATGGAGGCACCTGGTCAGTTACCAGGTAGCTCAGTCTGGGACTGGGGGCCATTCTGATGCAATGATAGGATTAGTTCCTACATGATCAGATGTGAGTGCATGCCCTTTCCATGCGATGGCCCCCGGTGATCCTAGATGGATACATAGAAGGTTAGTAGCAGAGGAAGCTACTTGTCTCTCTGGTACAGAATGTTTCAGAATGGATCTTGGTATCCAGTGATCCTAGATGGATACATAGAATGTTAGTAGCAGAGGAAGCTACTTGTCTCTCTAGTACAGAATGTTTCAGTGCATAGAGTATGAAAGACAGAGGGAGTATGATGCTTTAGAGGGAGTGACTACAGAAGATCCTGAGGTTCGACATGGTACGACAAGATGGACAGATTACTGATGACTCTAGTCTTTACTAAGAGTAAAGCGGATTCCAACCTTTGCTTCAAGGTTTAAGGCAGAAGACCAGTGTTGCTCCTGTTATGTGTCGATGCACTATTTTCTAGGCATGGAGGTGTGGACTAGGGAAGTATGCAGTAGAGATCCCGAAGAGGTTCAGGATGATGGACTACAAGGCAATTACCATACCTATGGCATTGAACATGAAGCTATTGAGTGTTGCTTCATCGGAGTTGGTTGATGCCACGATGTATTGTCAGATGATGTACCTGACAAATACAATACCAGATATTTGCTTTGCTATGAACACATTGAGACATGTTCATCAGATGATTGCAAAGCATGCAGTGAGGTACCTGAAGGGTACAGTTGATTATGGGCTCAAGTATGAGGCGAATCAAAAGATTATGTGGATTCGTATTGGGCAGGAAGTGCCATTGATAGGAAGAGCACTTCGAGGTGCTACTTCAGTATGGGATCAAGTGTGATCTCTTGGTTTGGCAGGATGGAGTCCTGCATGGCACTGAGTATAGCTGAGGCAAAAGATGTTGCAACTTTCTATTTGGGAGGTAGTATGTTTCTTTTGAAAACTACTATTTGATGTGGTTGATCTGACTTGCATTTTTTTGTATGATGCAGAGAGGAGTAGTGATCCAGATCAAGATCTCTTGAAAGAAGGATTTCTAGCATAGCTGATGAGACATGTTTCCCTCAGATGTAATCGCTCCTGGTGAATCTTGCAGGTCATCCTTGGACATAATCAGCCCTTGTGTGATTCTATGCTAGAAATGACCAAAGTGAAGTTTGAGTACTTCAGGGATAATCTTGGTGTTCTTGAGATCCAGGTTCCCTCCAAGGGGAAATGATGAGACCGAGAGCCATTCTGACATGGGAGAGGATTAAGTTCCTTCCATGGTCAAATGTAAGGGTTGAGCCATTCTGTCATGGTGAGAGGATTTGGGTTCCTTCCATGTCAGATATGAGTGCTATTGCCATTCTGGGAATGGAGGTGCCTGGTCAGTTACCAGGAAAACTCAGTCTAGGACTGAGAAGCCATTCTGATGTGAGAGAGGGATGTCTTCCCACTTGATCAGATGTAAGGGCTGAACCATTATGTCATGGCTAAAGGATTAAGTTCCTCCCATGTCAGATGTGAGTGTTGGCCATTATGATTAGTAGGTCAGATGTAAGGGCAACGACCATTTTCTGGGAGAATGGAGGCACATGGTCAGTTACCAGGTAGCTCAGTCTGGGACTGGGGGCCATTCTGATGCAATGATAGGATTAGTTCCTACATGATCAGATGTGAGTGCATGCCCTTTCCATGCGATGTGTGTACACATGGTCGAATGTAAGTGTAGAGCCTTTCTGAGAGGATGAGGTTGGATATAAGTGCTGAGCTATTCTGGCGTGATGTGTTTACACATGGTCAGATGTGAGTGCGGTGCCTTTCTGACAAGATGGGGTCAGATGTAAGTGCAGAGCCTTTCCGATGCGATGTGCTTGGACATGGTCGTATATAAGTGTTGAACCATTCTTGCGCAATGTGTTTACACATGGTCAGATGTGAGTGTTGGGCCTTTCTGACAAGATGAGGTCATATGTGAGTGTTGGTCGTGCCTTTCTGACAAGATGAGGTCATATGTAAGAGCTGGGTGGGCCATTCTGACTTAACTGTCAGATATAAGTGCTGATGAAGGCCTACATGAAGGGTAGGCCTACAGGATTGACTCTGTAGAACTTCCTGTGACGAGAAGAATGAAGAAGATAGCACCATTTGATTGAGATAGCAGAAGCAGTAATGATGAGGATGTTTCGGTGATGATCCAACTTTGATGATGATCTAGATCAAGTGATGATCCAGATTTGATGATGATCTAGTAGTGATGATCTCGATCAAGTAATGATCCAGACTTGATGATGATCCAGTAGTGACGATCCCAATCAAGTGATGATCCAGACTTGATGACGATTCAATAGTGACGATCTAGATCAAGTGATGATCCAAACTTGATGATGATCTGGAAGAAACAATCCAGATCAAGTGATGATCCAGACTTGATGATGATCCAGTAATGACGATCCAAATCAAGTGATGATCCAGACTTGATGACGATCCAGTAGTGATGATCCAGATCAAGTGATTATCCATACTTGATGATGATCTAGCAGAGACAATCTAGATCAAGTCATGATCTAGACTTGATGATGATCCAATAGTGACGATCCAAATCAAGTGATGATCTAGACTTAATGATGATCCAGCAGTGACGGTCCAGATCAAGTGATGATCCAAACTTGATGATGATCCAACAGTGATGATCCAGATCCAATGGTGATGATCCAGATCTAGATGAAGATGACATGAAGATGAAGATGACCTAGATATGAAGATGACTTGAAGATGAAGATGAATTGAAGACAAATATGACTTTATGATGATCCAGATGATACAGACAAGAATACTTGTGGTGATAAATTGTGTCGAGAGAATACCTTCCTAGTTAAGAGGGAGTGTTGATGTATTTTTAACTTCGGAATGTATTCATCCATATATATTATGTATTGTACCCTGATTTTTATTTCAGGATGTGTCTATAATGTAATTGAGTCATGTCATGCCCTAATGTTCCGATCGGGAAGTTTCTATAATGTGAAAGTCATGTCAACTCATTGTGGGTAACCCTCCTATTGGTCAAGGGTTAAAGACCCCGCAGTTGTGGGGCCCTAGGGTTATTAGACTATCCTAGTAAAGTCAACCCTAGGTGAGCCATTGTAAGTTAGGGAAATAGTCCCCACCATCTAAGTCATGGTTAACCCTCCTTGTTGATCAGAGGAAAAAAACCCCACAAGTTGTGGGGAACTAGGGTTATTAGACACTCCTAGAGATGTCGGCTCTAGTAAGTAATTGTTAAGTGAGGCCAACATGTTGGAGTGTGCTTCAAGTGAACGAAAGTATATAAATAGAGAGTGAGCCTCTCTATTTATCACACACACACTCACTCATTAGGGCGCATGAATGAGAGAGGAAAATCTCTCTTAGTGAGAGAGAGAGAGACAGAAGCTGTGGAGATCATCTTTATGTTTTTAGGTTTTATTGCTGCCATTGGTGCTCATTCTATCTTTGAGGAAGTTGCGGGGTTTTCTCCTTTATGGTTTCCCTGAGGAAAATTATTCATGTCTCTTGTCTCTTGTGTTTTATTCCTGTGCATGTTATTCTCTCAGTTAAAGATCCTAAGATCATAATGCTAGCTTGAATGATAAAAATCTAACATTCACAGCAAAGCAAATATTTGGTCTCGTGTTAATCAGGTACATCAAGGAATCAATCATATGATGATACATCGTAGCATCAACCACTTCTGATGAAGAATCACTCAATAGCTTTAGGTTAGATGCCATGGGTGTGGTTATGGCCTTGTAGTCCATCATCCTGAATCTCTTTAGAATCTCTACTGCATACTTCCCTTGTCCAAGGAAGATTCCATCTGCATTGTTCCACACCTCCATGCCTAGGAAATAGTGCATCATACCCAAGTATTTCATTTCAAACTCGGCAGCAAGTTTCCTCTTCATATTAGCAATCAACCCATCCATACCTGTTACAAACAGATAATCCACATACAGTAGGAGTATCACTGGGTTGCTATATTCAACCTTGTAGTAAAGGTTGGAATCTTCTTTACCCTTGGTAAAGCCCAAACTGGATATGAAGCCATCAATTCTGCCATACCATGTCCTGGGTTCCCGTTTCAAGCCGCACTGGGCTTTCTTCAATCTACACACATGAGACTCCCTGTCATGTGTCTCAAAACCGAGTGGCTGCTCTACATACACTTCCTCTTCTACTACACCATTCAAGAAAGCAGTCTTGACATCCATCTAGTGTATCTTTCATTTCATCACTGCAGTCAGAGAAAGTATTGATCTGATGGAAGTGTATCTGGCTATAGGTGCAAAAGTTTCTTCATAATCTATTCCTTCTTTCTGGGTGTTGTACATGAATGAAGACCTTATAACCGAAGGTCTGGGGTTACCAACATACTCATGAAACTTGTAGGCAATTGACTCTAGAGTGCAGTAAAGGAAATAGGAGGATAGAAAAGACTCACCCGATACACGACGGTTGATCCTAGCTTGTCCTCTTCCGCTCTGCTTCTCCTCCAAAGCCTTCAGGGATGCTTCTCCTTCACCTGTCAAGAGTCAATCCTCCAAATACAAGATGATACATATATATAAACAGGTTAGATAAATCATATACAGAGTGTTGAATCATAAGTATTTATCAAACCACAATATATGAGAGACATTCAAGACACATATGGAAGAAGGATTATCTTTATTAACAATAATGAAAGAGTTCAGATTACAACCCAATGCCTGAGACAAGGACTCCTCTGCAACCAAAGGATTCTGAGTTCCACTGCTCCAAATACTTCTACATAAACTCCACCAGCATAACTTTGCTCTCCAAGTGTATGTTGGTAACCCCAGACCTTCGGTTATAAGGTGTTTATTCCTGTACAACAGAATTGGCGGCTCCATTGGGGAGCCCAGACTGCTGTAGGTTGTTTCTGTCACCCCTGACTAGTCTTTGCTTTGAAGTTTGTGTGTGGTCTTTTATCCTGGTTCATACTTATCATAGTGTTTGAAAGTCTTGTGGATTTTTCTTATTTTCTGAGAAAAATTTTGTACCTGTATGCAGGTTGCTCTTCTACACAGTCACGTACAGAGGCCTGCATACACGGGTTGCTCTCTTGTAGAGTCACGTACAGTATGCGAGTTGCCCTTCTACACAGTTGCGTACAAGCCTGGAAATAGGGATTTTTTTAGGATTGGGTTTGCTTGTCCCTCTCTTTGTGTAATTCTTGTTTGTTAGGTGGCTTTCTTTATGAATATTGTGTTGTTTGTATAAAGACCTTTGGTGACCACACTTTGTGCTTTTTTCGTAAAGCCCTTGGGTTTCTTTTGTTTGGATTGTCTTCTGTTTGCATGCTGAAGTAGCTTGGCCTGTTGGGTTATAGGTTGAAGTGTCTTGGTCCGGATCAGTGATAAGGGTCTTGGGAATCATTTTCCCAGTATATCTTTTGATAGTGGTTGGTTTGTCACTCACCTTTATGAGTTTACAGTGATCTTTTGTCGTTATGTGCACACAAGCTAGGGTTCCCAGTCTTCCTTTGTTGGTTGATTCTTGGTTCTTTCGACCTGTTTACTTCAGTTTGTTTATTTTATACAGTTGATTAGATCCAAGTATACTCAAGTGTAGTGCATTTTAGGTGCATGGTAGAGTTTGAGCATTTTATAGCA